>OX637397.1:9659063-10214063 GCA_951799425.1 Ilex aquifolium | reverse complement strand
TAACCTTAGTCTTACTAAGAGTTTGGATTGCTCTATAGAATAGTAGGGCGAATGAATTGCACTACTGGGTGATAAGTAGAGTTTGGGCCACAAATACTATATTTATATTTAAAATTTAATTTTGTTTAGAGAATCTTTACATAATAAGTAATATTAATATTATTAAATTATCATTTACTTCAAAATTTTAAATTTTTTTTTACGTGCAAACTAAAATTTGAGCATAACACATGATTTTTTTTTAACAATTTGGGTGGTGACGAGATTTAAAAACCATCTACTCTAAAAACTTAAACTGCTGAAAAGAATATAACTTAAATATTTATACTTCAACAACCTAAAAATTCAACTTAAAAACGACTCACTAAATGTGATTAATGCAATAATGGTCAGGATAATTTATCAAAAGTTAGAATCTTTGTGGGTTACATACACGAGAGATCATAGTTGCTTTCATCTTTTTTTTTTTTTTTTTTTTTTAAAGTGGTTTGGGTTGGCAGATATGACAATCATGTTGGGAAGTGTTTATTAAAGTATGCTTGTAATTATGATCACTTCTGTTATTACAGGGAGTAAACTCCGGATTTCTTGTTACCTTCCCTCTAACTCGATGTATCGTTACTTTGATGTTTTAATCAAAAAGTAATGTTATGTTTATCAAAATATTTTGATTGATATTTGGTGGGTCCGAGAATGATATAAAGTCATCAACTCATTTAATAAATACATTTTTTGATAAAATTTTCGATATGCATAGCATTTTTCATTAATCAAATTGTATTGTTTCTTATAAAAAAGCAAAAAAAAAAAAAAATTTTGTGTGCAACACTTTTTCAAACAATATTATCAATTTACGACATTTTTTAACTTATTTATCAAATTACAACACTTTGAAGAATGAATTTATAGTGCTTAATGCCCTCTTTTTGTATTTAACTAAAACACCGATATTGCCTTATCCGACCAAAGATTAACAATGGAGTTGTTAACTCAACTTTTTATTGACCCCATTTTTAAAAAAAAAAAAATCGTAATTTGGTAAATAAATGCAAAAATACAACTGATTGATAATATTTTTTAAAATTCACCGTATTCTGGTAAATAACTCAAATCAAAACTAATCTATTCTATTTCTCAATAGGAGAAATAATATTTATATTGATAGTGCAAGATTTATAAGAGTACTTCCACTTGCCAAAAGGCACCAATTTGCCTAAGGTAAGAGCATCTCCAAGAGAATAGGTAAAATACACAAAAACTTCAAAATCTAGCAGTTTTGTCCTAAAATTTCACTCTAACAGAATATCTCCAAAGCATGTAAAATAGCATTTTGCTACAGAGATATTCTATATTTAGAGTACCACTATAACAATATGTATAAATTATTTATAATATTTTATCTCCCCTCATTTCTTTTCCTCTATTCTCTCTCTTTCTCCCTTTCACTATTCCCAAAGAAAAATAATACAAAAAGAATGAGAAATAATATTAAAAAAAAGTAGTTAAAAATATAGAAAATTTGTTAGAATATGTATTGAAAAAGTGAGTAGCTAAAATAAAAAATATTACTTTTTGAATATCTAAACTAACTTCTATTGTTGGAGATGCTCTAAAAGCCGCTAAATCTGCCTAGGGCAAGGCATAAAAGTAAAAAATGGGTTATGTGCTATTATTTTAATCCGGAGGTGATGTGCAATTGGAGTAAACCACGAGGGGGTAAAATAATGTTTACCCTTAAAAATATCAACTAAGCCCTAAAATTTCAAGGGCCCCAAGGCATACAAGAAAAAAAGAGAGGGAGGTACTCTCAGTTTGAGAGAGGATCAAGCTTCATACCTAACATGCTGCACTTATGGGGTGTGTTTGGGTAATGGGGTGGGATGGGGTAGGTTTTCTTTTTTTATATCCTAACCAATTCAAGCCAAACCCACTCATCCACTTTAAAATCTTAACCCAAGATTATATCCAATCCTAACATTTGTTTGGAAAATCAATGTAAAATTCAATGGGCCCCATAGATTACACAAATAATTTTGTAATAGTTTACTATTTTACCCATGACTCTATCCATTCCAATTATATCCTATGTTTGGACTGGTGGATTATCCTAATAAAATTATACATTTTTCACATATACATAAAAACATATAAAAATTATATATGACTTAGACCCATTGTTTAATTTTTTTTATTTTATTTCAATAGATAGTATAATTATATACTAATTACGATTTTTTAAGAAAAAATTAAATTTTTATTTTTAATTTTATTTCAATAAATGATACAATAGAATATGAATTTTGATTATAAAATTTAAAATATTTGATATTTGTTTTTGATTGGAGTATTTTTTGTCAAAGTATAATATTTTAAATTTAAGAGGTCTGAATATTATATATCTACTACAAACTTCACGAGTCTAAATGTAATTTATTAACGAATATATTTATTTTGAGGGGTCTAAGTGTTACGCATGTATAAACTTGAGAGAGTTTATGTATAATATTTTAAATATTAAGGGGTCTGAATAATTAAATAACAAATTTCAAGGATTTAAGTGTAATTTTTAATCCTTTTTTATATCAAATATATCAAACCCAGAAGTCGCAGCATCCATTGCAACATTTTTTTAATAGATCTAAGCAGAACCTTCATCTGGTTTCACTTCATCTGGCTTTTTGGACGGTGCCAAAGGAGATGGAGAGCCCTCTGCGCCCATTTGTGACCTGAGATCGTTGATGCTCTGCTCCAACTCATCTATCCGGTTTCCCATTTGGACGAGCTCTGCGTTCTGGTTGACAGGAGAAGAGAGAGGGCTGAGTGTGTGGAGAAGAGAGGAGGGGCAAATTTGTCTGTGTTGGGTTATCCTCTGGCCTGGGTTTGTAACCCATGGGGGGGCTGGGTTAAGTGTAGCCAGTGTAGGAGGGTTAAGTGTCACTGTAGCAACCGGGTCAATTCTTGACCCGGGATTGATATCCAACCTCAAAAATGACTTTCCAAACAAGGGTTTTGTGGGACCCATTACCTTATTATCCAATCCATATGGCTGTTAACCCACTTTAACCTCCTACCCAAACACACCCATGGTTCCTCTTATTCAGAACTTAATATGGCATGGTACAGAGAAGAGCCAACCTAAGAGAGAACGGAACCTTGCTGCTTGATGATTGAAAAACAGATCAAGTACCAGGGTTATGATACTACCAAAAAAACCGTATATCATTGTATTAAACTTTAAAGATTTACATTTTTGAGATCAGCGCACAACAAAAAAATGGGTATAAATATTTCGTTAAACTTACCGCTCTCTCTCTCTCTCTCTCTCTCATGGGGTGCTGAATCCCCACTCTTTCAGAAGCACGATAAAAATGAATAACAGATACCTGTTTCAGAACCCGTCGTGTGATAAAATGTAGGTGTCACGACGATGAACTTCCAAGGACGACTCACATGCGTGTATGGGATGTAGTGGCCTCCCCTCATATTCCCCAAATGTACTCTTTCTGTCTCTCTGTGGACCTGGAGGATTAGCATTAGCAATCAAGAAATCAGAATAAAAGAAACTTGATGCAATTATCAAGCTTGCAGGCTATATGAGGATACATTAACATAAGACATAATCGGAAGCAGCTATGAAATACATATTGGAAACACCTGAAACAGTTTGAAAAGCATGAAATAAACTGAAAAGACTGTCAATATGTAACTTGGACAAAAAGCAATACCCCACTCTGGGTGAGCAAATTTGTAAAACATGGTTTAGACAGTTTGTAAGGATGCTTCATTGTACTACTATACATGGGTTTTAGACATCTGCATTAGCAATGCATAGAAGACAAATGTGTCCAACCAATTCATATGGTTTTAACTTTGTCTTTCACTAAAACTTGATCACGTAAATGGGGATCATGACCTAATTATAGTCACGGGCATGAGGCAAGAACTCTCTATAGATTCCCAAATAGATCCCAAAGGTAGAAATATAAATAATCTCAAAAGTAACAGATAACACTGCTCCTTATCATATAGCTGCACCATATTTAATCCATTAGGCTTCTTCGGCAGTGCAGTGGAAGTGTGGAACAATGTAATTTATTTAACCATCCAAAAGGCCAATGCTCATATTCTTATAACCATGTTGTGAACTTGGGAGGGATATTAAGTTAGCTCAACATGAAGACTAGCTCCACTCCAAAAAATGATCTGGCACATGATGTGTAGACTGAATATATCAAAGATCATTATAATGTCATACACCAAAAGCCGCCCCTGCTAATTTATGGACAGAGGCAAGAGCCGAGCTAACCAAAACGAAACCCTGCTGTTTCATGACTGAATAATTGATAAAGTCCCAGGGTTATGAGACCAAAAACCCTATAAATTCTTGTATGGAACTTTAAAGATTTACATTTTGATACTTTGCACATCAAAAAAATGGGTATAAATACTTAGGGATTGTTATAAACTTACCTCTCTCTCATGGGGTGCTAAATCCCCGCTCTATCAGACGCGTGATAAAAATGAATAACAAATATCTGTTTCAAAACTCCTCGTAGAATAAAATGTAGGCATCACAACGAAGAACTTCTTCCAAGGAAGACTCGCGCACGTAACCATCACTAGTGTAATACCAGACAAATTCGCCATTTTCTTTCTCAGGCTTCCCTATGCTCTTTGCACCTCCTCTCACATATGCAACATAGTGGCCTCCTCTCATATTCCCTAAATGTTCCACCACCCCAACCAAACGGTAATTGTACTTCTCTCTCTCCATAGACCTGCAAATTATAAGAGATTTTATCAGTCTAATGCAGGAGGATTTGCATTTGCAATCAAGAAATTTGTATAAAAGAAACCTGAAGCAATTTTCAAATTTGCAGGCTATGTAAGGATACATCAAGTCATCAACAAAACAAATAACTGGAAGCAGCGTATAAATTGCAAGAAGCACAAATAACAGGTTGAAAAGCACGAAAGAAGTTCAAAACAGTACTGATAAATGCCTTGAACACAAGCAATACACTACTAATCTTTATACAGTTTGTAAGGATGTCCCATTGTACTATTTGGGTTTAGCACAAATAACAGGTCGAAAAGCACGAAAGAAGTTCAAAACAGCACTGATAAATGCCTTGAACAAAAGCAATACACTACTAATCTTTATACAGTTTGTAAGGATGTCCCATTGTACGATATGGGTTTAGACATCTGCATCAATAGCATATAGAACTCAAATTTGTCCAATCCATTTATGTGGTTTAATTTTTAATTTAACTAATCAATAATTATGTAAATGGATCATGACCTAATTATAACCACAGGCAAAAGGCATGAACTCTTATAGATTCCCAAAGGAAGAAACACAAATTATCTCCATAGTAACAGGTAACACTGCTCCTTATCTTGTAGCTGCACCATCTTTAAGCCATTGGGCATCTCAAAAACACAAAATCAGTGAAAAGTGGTTTCACTCACCCTAGCATCAAATATACAACATTGGTTACACATAGCCCAACCTTGCAACATCCATCCTTTATTATTCCTCACTCTCTATATCAATCTTTTCATTTGTATACCAAAAAATCAACATCAAATTTTGAGTAACAAAAATCCATACATTTAAGTTGATAACCGCATACATCATCTTTTCACAGCAACAAAGTAGAAAGGTGTACAAACAGAAGACTTGCACCCCAAAGAATACAACCACAAGAACACATTCAAGGATAAATTTTGTCAGGATTTCTACCCCTTTTTTCGAAGCAGAATACAGAACTCCCGTTTTACCTCAAGCAGCACAGAAAATCCAGATCATTTTATGCTAAACACTCGATTTTTCAGAGACACACAAGTGTGACAGCGAGAGGTTGTTTTGACTTTATAATTCTGTAGACATACAAAGACTATCCCAAAATCATCCAAACATTCTATGGAAAATTCACTTTCTGCCACCTCTCCATCCAATTTTCTTTTAGATATTAATCACTCGATAATATCCATTTTAGCAACCCTCCCATGGAAAAGAAATTCAATTATCTCATAGGATCTCTATTGGTAATTTTCGTTGTTCGGTTATTTGGGATAACTATCTTAATATCATTGGCTATGAGAATTGGCCACAACTTTTTTACTACTGAGAACTGCCCCAATCATGCCCTCTTTGGTACTCATTGCTACGTACACTTGTGGTGCATTTAATCACCCCCAAAGGATGTGTATTGGGTCAAGCAACGCATATCATGTGAGACTCAAACTTGAAACCTCGAGGTATCGATCACTCAAGTCCCATCATCCGAGATGCTGGATAGGTTGACTTGCCTCATATTTTTTATTCACATATAGCCCCATATCAATTTCCATTTTTGATTCACTATCTTGCAGTAATTCTACAGGTCTTATGAACATGGGCTAAAAGTTCGGAAGAACAGACATGATAGGGTAAAAGGACATATGGTTTATTTGAATCTAGAAGTTTATGGCTTAAAATATATGCCAAGTCAGGATAAAATGTAGTACTATTTGCTTCTTCTATCATTGATGTTTGAGGCTACGAGTAACGTTTAAATAGGAATTAGGTAAGGCTTTCTTAAATCTTACCATTGATCGACCACATGAACTGATGATTCCTCGACAATAAATCACGTAAGGTGTGACAGAGGTCAATGAAGTTGATGTCTATACGCCAAAAGCAAATTTAGCCTGTAGTATGATACTCGGTGTAGACTGCAACTAATATAAGAAATGTTCACTTGCTGTAGTGTAAGCACATAACATTGCAATATTTTCCATGATTGATCCAACTAAAGGCCAAGACAATGGCTTAGAGAAATCTACGTTTTTTGCCTTTTCTATTCTTTTTTGGGGTAATGGTGCAACACAATTCTATGCCAATATTAACCAAACACTAAACAATTGGTGCCACATATTCGTAATCAATGACCACAAGGATCAAACTTTCATTTATTTTCCACCGAAACGGCCAAAACGTTTCAATTTCCATGGATAACGAAATGAATCAGCCATTGAATATCATTTTATTGTTTTTTTTTGGTTTCGAGAAAAGCTTGAGAATGTATCAAAGTGTTTTTGGCAAAATTCAATTTTTTCTCTATTTCTATCTTATTTCAGAAATGTTTATGAAACATTTTTTGTTTCTGTTGAGGAGTTGACCAAAACTATGCATCGAAATGAAATTTGATCCTTGCATGACCATTTAGCAAGGACAACTACAAGGGATGTTTAATAATGCGACTGCATCAAAGAGAAACTGTGTTATGCAGGTAATGCCCAATTGAGAAACAAAACCCTGTTAACAAAGTCGTTGTGGAAATTTTGTAAAGAACAAAGCTCAGTTTAGGATCTGGTGATCAAAAGTATGCATGGCTTGCAAGTCAGCAGTTAGCATGTTAACTTAGTTAACTCAAAGTCTCACTATTTGATGAAGATAATTAGTGGTCCACAGAAGAAGAGAGAAAATAGAGATCTTAAAAATCTGGCTCAATTCCACGGCAAAGAGTTACAAAGGAGATGATATTTGTTTAAGAATTTGTTTTATATTCATATTCAGTAGACTTGGGCTAGAATAGAGTATATCAAGTAAATCATAGTAATTTGCTTTTATGCTGTAAAAGGGGCTGCCATGATGTGCGTTTGTATTGTGGGCTTGCTTGTCAAATCTGGGTCAAACTTAGCTATCAAATTTGGGAAAACTTAAGTCTGTCAAGGGGTTCCAAATAAAGGAGCAAGTCTTCCAATCAAATTCCACCTAGTCTTACTCAGCCATCAACTCATATGTCGTGTACATATGTTTGCATTGGCTTTTTCAATTAAATAAAAGTATGAATGAAGATACGTGGCTAGGATGTATGATACACCTTTTCTTGGGTGTAAGGTGCAAGAACCTAGGTGTTTACTTTTGTAAGGTCACCGTGTGGGACCTAAGAGCCTACATCGGAGGGAAAGGCTTTTCTACCTTATTCTCTTAGTTTCTCACTCTATTTTTCTTCTTTGTCAACTACACCACTTCTAACACTTTCCTTTGCCTAAAACCAGATCTAGACTGCTATAATTTTGCTCCTATGTCCTAATAAAATACCCCTTCCAAAAAGAAAAACAAAACAAAAAAAACCCAATAATCCCAATCGGCAAACAAGCCTAGAAATTATTCCTTTTGATTATTCACCATAGCCACTGAAACAATCCCAAAATAGCTCCAACTTACTGCGCGCCAGATCTACATTGGCTCACAAATCTTTCACTTCTCCTGTCCTAATTTAGAGGTAGCCTTGCCCTGCATTCATTATTATCCTCACTATTTGTCACCTCTTTCAGGGTGCAACACTAGTTTAAACAAATTCAGCTTCCTTGGAAATTTACTCTTCAAGGGCATTCATGTTTCTTTTATCATAATTCAAAACATATTCCTAGTTGGAGGTGGACCGACAGTTTACTTTCAGGATGAACTATGGAAGGGAGACCATGCTTTTAGAGAATCTTTACTCCTTCGTTGTACATTATCCGAGCCTTGCAAGACCTGTTTTGTCTTTGTCCTCCAAAACCATCCTTTTCATTCCTGGAACTTTCTATTTCTACTACAATGTCAATGATTAACTTATTGACACTTTTAACCTCTTCCCTTTTTCTTGAGGTATATCTTTCATCTTCAAGTTCAAATAAAATGTGTTGACATCTGTTCCATTGTTTCTTCTCTTCTAAGCCTATTCTTGTTACCTTCAAAAAACTAAAAACCCTTCGTTTGACAAAACTTGCCTGGAAGACCCAGATAACTTTTAACTTGAGCTTTTGGTTTCGTCTGTAGCTGTCAGAATAGGTAACAACAATCAGATTTGTCTGGATAGAAGACCTCTTAAGGTTTTGATAATCCCAAATTTCTTTAGTTATGTAAAACAAGCAATGATACCTACAACCATCTTTGTTCCATTGCATTGTGTCTTGGCACTTTTGCACAGGAAGGCACACCAATGACATACTACCTGCGATGTTGAATCCTTACTTGAATCTTCATTATAATCTAAATATTAGGTAAGACAGCATCAGTCAAAATTTATGGCATACAACATAGTGGCTGGGAATAGGGTTATTTGGATTGAAAGGAAGTATACTTGTTTTTCCAAAAACCAATGATGTTTGGATGAGGAGAGCTAGAACAATATTCAGTTATTGGATTCTCAATAGGCTACAGTTTCCAAAGTGTCCAAAAATGAGCCATTGCGTATGTTCTGACTGCAGAGCAGTTCGGGGCAGCAAGCCTTCCGAGTTTGCAATTTAAGTATTCCATCCATTAGTAGATGAGTCCGACAGAAGCTGAAGCTTAACTTTGATGGTTGCTCAATCTGGGTCACATAGAAACCCACTGCATCAGGTAAAATATTGGGATTACTATATTTAAGTCCTCTACACAAACCTGCGGAGGTCATGATACCAAGGCTTAGATCCGAGCCCTTTTCAAAGCTCTGAAGTAAGCATCTAGTATGAAATATAGCACTGTCTAGTCGAGGGTGGCTTTGTTGAGGTTTTGGAATGGGTTAGATCCCAAGCTGTTGGCCCTTATTGCAGATGCAGTCACCTTTTGAGAGAATTTTAAATTTTTCATTTTCTCTAAACACAGAGACTAGATGAATTTCTTGGTTGGGCAATCAGAAGTAGACTTGTTAACTAATTGGGAGGCTTCCTCCTGACACCTTGGCAGAGTCACCTATTCCCTCCCTCCTTTGAAGGTAGGCAGCCGTTTGGCAGGTGCTGGGTTTGTTTATTCATCCAAATTCAGTGTCGTGTATGGCTAGGGGATGGGATGGGGATGCTTCCTCTTAGTTGAACAAAGGATAGTTGTCATCAATAAAGATTTTCTAGTTCCTTATCCAAAAACAAAAAAGGGGCAACAAGAAAGGGACTTGTTAACTAATTGAAAGGCTTCCTCATGAACTCCTTTGCAGAGTCATCTTTTCCCTCCTTTTGAAGTCCATTTAGCAGGTGCTGTGTTTGTTTATTCTTTGGGTGTCCAAATTCAGTGTTGTGTATGGTTAGTGGAGGGGATGGGTGCTTTCTCTTAGTTGATCAAAGGATAGCTGTCATCAATAAAGATTTTCTAGCTACTTATTCAAAAACCAAAAAGGTGAACAAGAAGAAAAGAAGCCTCATACACGTATCTGCCTTCATTTTCATTTTCTATGGTCGTTTCCACACTAGTCAACTCATTTCAACAATGCATTCTCCAAAACTACTCGAGGTCGGTTACATGAATCTTGTTTTTCCCATTATCACCACACAATGTTAGTATCAGTGCACAAGAGATGTACTGAAAGGTTTCTCCTTCCTAAATTCAACTTCATCAAGGAGCAATGATCCAGAAAGCTCTAATTTATGTGCTGCTAGTTTATTTTTCTCCTGATCACCCTTTAACAAACTCATGTCCGTTGAGATGGAAGGAAGACATGTAAAAGAAACAAAGTAAATCACTAATTAGCACACAGAACCGCTATTATTCCATAACCATATAATCTCACACAAAAAGCATAGACAAGGAAAAGTACTTGGAAAACAAGCAATGCCTCATATTGTAAATAATCTCATACCCTTGGGATGTACAAAGAATATGCATATGATATACAACCTACTTTCAAATTTCTCATTCTAGTGAACAATTAATTTTCTAGCCTATTCACACTATTAGACAATGAAAATTGGTGCTCAAGTTCAGGGCAGATTTGTACACCTCCATCGCTATGAAGAAATTTCAGCTATATGCATCTAGCCGTCTACTTATAAAATTTAAGTAAATACCAACAGGGTCATGAAAAACCAGTAATAATACATCATCCTTCAAGCCAGAACAGAAAATTTGACAGTGAAGCAGGAAGAATAAACCTTTATTTTAATAGATAAGAACTAGACATAGTTTTTTCCCAAATACTGAAACAGATTAACCAAATAATCCCCATAAAAGGGGTTCTTAATTAACTAAAACAAATTGCACAAGAAAAACATGAGCAAACATTTAACTACTTCACAATGAGCTCACATGAATGGTAAAATCGCACCTGGGATCCATGTATGGCTTGAGATCAATTATGTCTTTGAAAACCACATGGCCATTAAGTTTACTTAAGCGACCTCGACCATCTTGGCTGAACCTCTTCAGATGAAAGGTCAATACAGGTGGAGCCCTATTAATGAGGATCCTTTTAGTTGCATCCCTCTTCACTTTAACAGTCTCAGAATTTATCTCTTCATCCTCAATGTCATCCTCATTCTGCACTTTATCAGTGTTGCACCCAGCACTGCCAGGCTCATTAACACTGCAAGAATCACTGGCTTGACAGCTAGGTTTATCCCAACTTGAAGAATTCAATTGACCGGGAAGTGCATCGTCCATCTCACCTTTTCCGTTGACCAACTGGGAAGTTACCAGGTTCGTCTCAGCTTTCTGACTGGTTTCAAGTGTGCAGCTCCGCATAGAATTCATTCTTCCATTATGTAACGACAAGCTTTCATCAGAAGTATCAATTGCATCTCTTTTGATATCTCCATTAATAAGGTTGCTGGCCTCGTTAGGCAAAAGGAAATCCTCACTAAAACCCAAAGGAGCATTTGGATTTCTATTCTCTCCTCCACTTACCACCAAACTTGATGTAGGTTTCTGCATTTTCTTCAATTTCATCCTTTGTCCATGTAGAGCTTTTGAACAACTTTCACATTGCCAAGCATGCTCATTTTTGGAGAGAAGCTCTGGTTTTGTGAAATAAGCCAAACAACTATCTACGGAAACAGGAGAATCAGTATGATCAACCTCATCCGGATCAGACTCGCTGCTGTTTTTGGCCAAAAAACCAACATCCGCAACCTCATTTGCCTCAGCAGCGTTGTCACTTGACAAGGGCTTCACACTAGGTCCTGCAGCAGCCTCAGGTTCATTAAATAAGTCTCCAAAGCCATCAAAATCTAACAAATCTGGTTCGCAACCAAGAGTTGACGAGGAAAACTCACCTTCTCCTCTCAATATCTCACCACTAGCTGAGGTATCTTCTTTGTATGGAAGCAACAGAATTTCAGAATGTTGCACCTGTAATGGAGCCTCATCTTCCCAAAAATTCTCGGAATGATCTACTTTAAGATTTGATTCCATAGAACAAACCTGACTGCAAGATTCTACGCTAAGCTTTTCAATGACCTCACCCCGAACAGTATCCTTATTTTCAGAAGCTTGAATTACTGAGGCATCATTGCTTTGTGATACCATAGCATTGCCATCTGACAATTTATCTGGTTCACAGTAATCCAACCATATCGAATCACCTGATGAAGGTGCTGTTCCCTCCGTATATATTGGATGAATCTCCTTACTAGTTTCTACGGTATTTTTAACATTATTCTGAACACCATCCTTATTTCCAGAATCCTGAATCTCAGAAATATCATTAATTTGTGAAGCCATATCCTGGGAATCTGAAATTGCCCCAAGCTCGAGATAATCCATCCACGTCGAATCATGGCGTGAAACATCCTCAAGGAATGGCTTGTTTTCAGATTCTTGAGTAGTTGAGACCATATGCAAAGCTGAACCATTGCTGTCGGCTGCAGTTGGGGCAACGGACTCCAAAGATGTAGAATCACCTGAAAAGGCCACCGTGTTTTCTGCCACAGGGTCACCAGACTGTCCTTGCCAAGAAGACTGGCCACCAATTGACGGATCTGAAACAGTCCGACCTAGTGAAGGATTTGCATCTCTGTGAACTTTTGAACGAATTCTTCCGCTTCTCTTTGGAGGAACTTTTGGTTTCTTGGCTTGCAAAACTGGTTGTGCCTTCTTAGACGAAGGTTTCTTAGTTGGAACTGGCAGTGAAAGATCCAAAAATGGCTCATGAACTACTGAAGAATGTCCACATTCCAAACAAGTCACAGTACTAGAGAGTTGTCCACCAAAGATGGTATCTATAAAAGTAGAAGGCGGAGATGGAGACTTTCCAACTTCCTGAGAAGATTTAGCTTGTTTTCTCGCAGCTGAGTCTTCAGCATACCACCCATCAAGCAAACAACGAAGCAATTCATGACTATCATGCTGTTGATATCCCCTAAATTGGGGAGCCTTGGCACAAAGACACCCAAAAAGGGATCTTGGATGTATCACATTTCTCAAGCCACTCTCTGGACTTGTCTCACTGAAGAGCTTCTTCATGGAGACAGTAAGGGGCCCAACAGACTCTTCCAGTTTCAAGAAATAATCCCGCAACCTATCCATTGCCAAAAGATTCTGCATGACTGAATTGAAGAAACAAGTGTTCCCCAAATTAACCAGACCTCTAACAACATAACCTCCGCTATCAATACTAGTTGATACGATGTTTTCTGATTTCATCTCACTTGTGACACTGCCATTCCCAAACCAGACATTCTCAGCATCCAAGTTTGAGTATCCTTCAGCTGGTCGTCCTTTTATTATCTTCACAATGTCATGCAACACATCTTTCTCTTCACTATTCTCTTCTGATTTTTGAACAGGAATCAGTTTACTGCAGGGGAAACACCATAACAGATGGGGGTTTTCAAATTGGACAGCCAATGGATGGCGGTTTTGTTTGGCATGCCGAACAGCATGGCTCTGAGGTGTGGTTGGCAATCCAGCCCCTCCACATGAAAAATGTCCACACTCCAAACAGACCCAAATGGCTTTAGAATTTGATTTTGAATCCACAGAACCACCACCTCCCTTCTTCTTTCCATGCTTACCTTTTCCCTTGACTGCCCTTCTATCAACCACACCTTCCCTACAATCTTCACACCTGATGGGTTCCGAAGACCTAAGCTTCGAAGAAAGTTTATCCAAATCAATACCCTTATCAAGATGGGCACATGTCTTTCTCTCTTTTACAGCTGAAACACCATCATCAGCAGTCTCAGCGCTTAGAATGCTCGGTTGGGAGACAGTTGTTGGAGAAGCAGTAGAAACTCGCTTCTCCTTCTGAACAGTACGTGTCTTCTTCTTCACCTTTTTCCCCATTAACCCCTAAAAACCAATCCTAGAAACCTCTCAGCACTTGGCCCAAAACTGAAACACAGAATAAGAACGAAATAACAATTTTGAATAAAGTCATACACAATAAAAGCACAAATTGAAACGACAATCAACCACCAGAAAAGCAAACAAAAAGAAAGAAAGAAAGAAAGAAAGAAAGAAAATAAAGGAAAAGTCGATCCATAAGGAGAAATCAAACCAACCCTAGAATCCTATAGAAACTACCAACCGACATATTAAAAAAAAAAAAGAAAACAAAACAAAAGATACTCCAAAAACGTATAGATTGAGGAAAAGTAAAAGAACACATTACAGATTATAATTTTTAAGAGATACCCAGATTGAGCTTTGGATTGAAAAGCAATCTTAAGTGTCTTAGAGCTATAGTAAGTGCGAAGATAAAAAATACAACAATAAGTAATATAGAAGGAATAAGAGTTTCACCTGGAAATATGGGGAGAAAAGCCAAAGATTGCTTCAATAACCTTCAATGACTATGGAGAAAAAGAAGATGGAAGATTAGGATCTAATGAGACAGAGAGAGGCTTCAGTGGCGCAGCCTCTGGTCCTCTGCTACTCTCTGAATGAGAGAGGAGAGAGAAACAGAGGGCTGTTAATGGAGTTGGAAAAAAAACAGTGGTAACTGGAATGGTCAGGAGGGTTTATCCTAGTAGTTGGGGTTAAAAGTTAAAACTGTGATTCAATATAAAAAACATAAAGGCATATCCCTTCCAATTCCAAGGAAACTTGGGTTAATCCGTAAAATTATTTTCCTGGAAAATGTCTGTAATCCCATTGCCTGAAGAACTAGGTTTCATAAACAATATGGTTTTTTTTTGGTGTGGGTAGGGGCCGAGCCGAATTTTGCGGACTCAAGTCAAGTTTATCGAACTCGTTTTTTAAACAAACTTAAAAAATTGTTTAAATTCGGTTGATTTAGAAAATGAGTCGAGCAAAAAACGAGCCGAATTCAAGTCGAACCCGAGTAATTCGACTATTTTATATATAAACGAGCCAAATTTTATGAGCTCGAACTGAGCTTTTTAAGCTCGAAAAATTATTCAAGTTCGGCTTGTTTAGAACATGAGCCGAGCTCGAATCGAGTTCTATTCGAACCGAGCCAGAGTCAAACCCAAATAGTTCGGTTCAATTATCAGCACTGTGTTGGGGGGGGGGGGGGGGGGATGGGTGGGTGATAATCTCACATTCCTACTCTTTTTGGTAATTATACCCAAAAAATATATATTGACACACTATGTTGCTTTTTTCTAAAGTCTAACTATAAAATTGGAAAAATTGTTACGTTATATAAATGAAAATTTGATGAAGTATCACTGTAGTTATCATTGTTATAAATCATTTAGAAATAATTTATATGATGATATAAGATTGGCAAGCATTGATTTCTCTTTTGGAGATTTTTTAAATACAAACATTGGACTAAAATGAGTAGTCAAAGTTATCTTGACATCTAAGTAGGGGTTAGATTTTGGTGGGTTAATTTGAGTTCAACCTCAAATATCCATTAAATACTTGTAAATAAATTTTTAGCACTTAGGTTGGATTTGAACAAAATCATTCTATTCAGATTTAAATTCAGATAATATTTGAGTTAGAGTATTGAGGCTTTGTTTGATTTGCGTTTCAAAAAATAGTATCCAAAAACTATTTTTGGGAAGAGTTTAAAAAATTATTTTTGGTGTTTTTTTGTATCGCAGAACTTGTTTGTTATATGATTTCAAAAACAGTTTTACAGAATATAAAATATTAAAACTTGTTTGGATAGTAACTCAGAAAATAATAAAAACAGAAATGTGATGGTGGTGGTGTGGTGATGGTGGTGGATGTGGTAAGGGTGGTGGTTGTGGTAATGGTGGAAGTGTGATGGTGGTGGGAGTGTGGTGATGGTGGTGTTGTTGGTGGTGGAAGTGTGAACGTGGTGGTTGTGGTGTGGTGGATGTGGTGTTGGTGTTGGTGGTAGTAATGGTGGTGGGAATGTGGTGGTAGGGGTAGTGGTGGTGGTGGAAGTATTGTGGTGGTGGTGGGAATGTGGCGATGGTGGTGGTGGAAGTGTGGACGTGTGGACGTGGTGGTTGTGATGTGGTGGATATGGTGTTGGTGGTAGTGATGGTGGTGGGAATGTGGTGGTGGAAGTGTGGTGGACGTAATGTTGGTGGTGTTTGTTGGGTTTTTTTGTGGAGTCTAATTTTGTGTTGATCCGGATGATGATTCAATCCAAAATAATGTTGTGCGGTTTTTTAATGGAAAATTTTCTGAGACTTAGTCCATGGAGCGGAGACTTAGACTGATAGACCCAAGCCGTAGCGCTCATGGACAAGCCTCGTGGGGGTTCGGGGCCCCCGGGGAAATTTTTTTTGGGCTTGCTTTGTGGCCTGGTGCGCAGGACATTTGGTGATTATGGTTGTATTAGTACTGTATAGCCGCCCTCTGTGTGTATTCCTTATTCTCAATAGTGAAATCCCTACAGCTTCGTGGACGTAGGCAAATTGCCGAACCACGTAAAAATCCGTGTGTCTTGTTCTTTCTTGTTTCTCATTATTTTCTGTTCTTGGTTTGTTCTTGGATTGTGTGTGTTTGTCTGTGGGTTCAAAACGCATTCAATCCCAACAGTGTTTTCTAAATTCTGGAAAAATTATTTTCAAAAACACAAAAAATAGTTCTAACTTGTTCTCTAATCTACTTAGCTTTTGTTCTTGTTTTCAAAAAACAAAAATAAAAAATAACTAGCCAAACAACTTTTCTTCCAGAAACTGTTTCCGAAAACATAAAGTAATTTCTAAGATGCAAACCAAACAGGGCATAGTTTTCAAGATCAACCCTAATTGGATTATTCTATACTTTCACCCTGAGGTAAGCCCAATTTTCAAACTTGTGACAAGCAACCTTAAAATTATTTGGACTTGAACCCAAATTTTAGCTCAAATTATATAAAAAAAAGTTCAAAATTTAAAATATGATCAGTGTTGGGTTGAAGGATTTGAATCAATCCATGGTTAAGAGTCACTTGGGGTCTCCAATCTTCACATCTGACATATCCCTTGGTGGCATGAATAATTATTACTTATGAAGTACAAATACTTCATTAGATTCTCGATAATACAAAAAAAAAAAAAAAATGTCAGTTTCTTTACTTTTTGATAGTTTCAGATATGAGTGTCTAAGACGAATATGCACAAGATATAAAATGAATACAAGTGGGTGATATGTTTAATTTTTACTCTTTCTTCTCGAATTCACATGCAATTATGCACAGAAAGAAAATCAATACGACTTTGAATACATGTAGATGTTTTCTGAGTATTATCTATCATCACATGTCATAGAGCGAGTTAATTATATCCTCTCTGTTGAATAAGTACTAAGCAAATTAAATAGCTTGTTAAATGTTAGTTCTAGTTCTTTTAATTAGACACGTTCATTTTGCAAATATGTTGTGATTAGACAATCTATGCTTATTTGTTAGTAAAAATTACTGTTATGTTGAATTGTTGTTGTATTATTTATTAAAATCTATAATTATCAAACAATCATTACTACATGTATCTTGATCGTATCCATTTATATATTTTTTTAAATTTTATTGTATTATTATATTTGTATCATGTCATATCTATATTCATACTTTATGATCATTACTACTTTCTCCATCACTCATCTTCTTATTCTTTATAAGAAGTGCTTGGATTTTGCATATATAGGAAAGTTATTAGACAACCCACCCCAAGTAAAAAGGAAGTCTAGGGCATCTCCCGCAACGCAAAAGAGCATTGTTCGCCATCACCCGAGAAGCAAAAGATTTGAGAGTCCAAGCTGAAAATACATGCATAGATAATGGTCTAATGACAAAGCTGGCGATGGAAGCTCGGGACCGAGTCGTATGATGCATAAGTTTCACGTATGATTCCCTGAGAAAAGAGTGGCTACCTATTGGAGCTTCGACCAACCACCACCAGTCAACTCCGCTTTGGGGCTTATTCTATCATTATTATAGGGGTATGGAGTTCGAGACAAAGAAAGATCAAGACAACATATCAGTTTTTCTTTTATACTTTACTTAGATATGTTTTTATGCTATTAGCTATTATGTTGATTCTTCTTCAAATAGGAACCATCGATTTACAAATATCATTAACCAGATAATTTAGTGAGCGACGTCAAATTTTTCAATGGATTGCTTATTTCTCCTCTTTCGTCATCAAAGTACCTATGATACCAGTTCATATTTGGTCACCCGAAGCTCATGTAGACACACCTACTTGAGGAATCGTCATCTTGGCAGAAATTTCCTTTAAAATTGGGAATTTACGGGTTTTTAAGATTTTCAATATCCATATTTCCCGAAACGACACTTTGTTCCACTCCTTTCATTTATACTTTAAGCGCAATTGCTATAATATATTGTGCTTCAATTGAGAAAATATTTAAATAACATATGAACCAAAAGTCATGGTACATAGTATAGACAATGAATATAGCCACGTCAATAGGCCAATTCAAAGGACTCTCTAAGGAGGTTGTAATTTGGTTGGCCAAGGAGTTTGAGCTTTGGAAAGATGTCATGCGAGCACTTTGGACCGTCATATGGGGTCCGTTGTATTCAAGATGTGTAGATATCTTCCTCTATCTTTATTAATTGTATAGTCCTATGAGATAATGTCAAAGAGACATTGAGACATATTTGTCGATATTTAATCAATTGTGAAACAGACCTTGAGCAAGCATTGTACAATTTCTTGTGACGCGGTTCCATGGTCGGGGTCCTATGATTAGGGCTCATTGATGGGGTTTTGTAACCAAGGTGACAAGGGTCTGTGATGGGAATCCGCGGTTGGGATCTCGTGATGGATTCCGCGAGCAGGTTCTTGCGCTGTGGTTTTGCGGCCAAGGTGTCTCTTGTAATCCAATCTATGAGACATTTACCATGACATTGGAGATACTTATCACAGATATATCATATATTGGTTTGAACCGCATGTGCCTAGATCACACGTGTGACATTCTTCTATAAAAATACTTTTCTATCCTCTCAAGAAGTGACACACTAGTTAAGATCTCTTCCCTTGGACAATCTCTCTCTATGCCCAAAGCCTTAAGGAGGTAGCCTCTCTCTCTCTCTCTCTTCTATCTTCCACAACCTCTATGGTCGCTCCATCAGTGACGTGCATGAATCCATTTAACTCTCTATGGTCGCCAACTTTTAACACCTCAATCTCGTGTGATAGAAATACCCATCTAATGTGACATTTTAGAAATATGAGAGGGACGAAAAATGTCAATTTAGCTCCATATAGAAGATGGATAGAAAATAGCGGGACCATTAATTTATTTTATAAGTGTGCGTGTGCGTGTGCATGTATAGATAATAGATTGAACCCACGGGGCTATCTCAAGTGGTAATATGACCGAGCTGTAAAATTAGACTTTTTGAGTTTGAATTTTGGTAACTCCTTAGGGTCAGGCTATGAGAGATTTATCCCTCATGGATACCCTAATTCTGGCGTAAATGATTTGTCTTTGACCAGACCAAAGAGAGAATTAGTCAAAGTGCACGTAAGCTGACCTGAACACCCCTGATCGTTGAACCGAAAAAAAAAGATAATAGATTGAGTAGCTACGATTTATGAACAACTTGTTGCATTTTTAAAATTTCAATGTGTCTGTTATCAGAAGTGAAAATATGATTTTTCTTAGTTATACTTGACGAGCTCAGATTCAAACTAGGTCTGAGTTCAGTTCATGGGTTAAGCCCAAATCATCAAAAGGTTTGTCAGGCTTAGCTCAAAGGCTCAGTCCAATCCAAAGTCTAAGAGTTCAGGAAGAGTCGACGCACGTGGGAGAACAATCATCGGGATAACCATTACTCCAAGATTGTGCTCATCCCCAACTGTAACTATCATCCCCGATAAATTAGTAGCTTGACCTTCACGTCACCGTCATATCTAGGGCTCTGTGCCTATAAATTGTAAACCCCCTACACATGGGGTCAGATCTCACACACCTCACCTTGAGCGTACTCTTGTTCTCTCTCTCTCTCTCTCTCTTTTACTACCTTGTACTCTCTTATTAATAGGGTTCTCACCGTTGCCGCCTTTCGAGCTTAGGTCACCCAGACCTAATCACCCAATATTTGTTTCTTATTATCAATTGCTTCGTTATTTGCTTTACACTACACACTCGACTGATTTGATTATGCATAAATCTACTTTTGTGCATCATCAATACTCTTTTGATGTCCTCTCCTATTATGAACTTAATTTTAGTTTACCTCTTGAACTACTAAATTTTTTATATTGTCTTATTAAAGACGTGAATTATTTCACATTTTTCTAATTACAAATATCTGCTATTTTTTTGGAAGAAAATTACCATGTAACGGGGACAAAATTACAAAGTTCGAAGGGAAAAATGAAAAAAAAATTCGTTAAATATATAAGTAACGTTAATAATTAGGGTTATGTGAAACTAATCACATAGTTGATGGTGCAATGCGAAAAAACATGATAATTAAGAGGGTAATGTGAAAAAAGAATCATAGTTGAGGGGATCAAAGTATGATTTGCCCATATGTAGTTTAATATAGTTAACTGTAATGTCGACTTATCTCTATATCAGGAATGTATATTTTATAATAATGATGTTTCATTGTTTATTAGGAAATATTAATGGGCAAATTATCTTGGGTATACTAGGTATACTTCCATTTCTTGTTTCGGTTAATGAAGAAAAATATCTATTTATGAATTGTATGGTATCCTATGGTATAATGCATAATGAATGCATAATTATGAACTATAGGCAGTGAAGAGATACTAGACTTTAAGATTAGGAAAGGCAATTTAATAAAAGTTAGACAATATTATTACAGGAATAGAACAAGAAGTGCACCAACACTCATTATAAATGAATGGATAAGAGAGTATTTTTCATTGGTCACGGTACATATAGGGGAAAAAATTGGAGAGACTCGAATCTTACATCTGTAGGCAAGGTCGGAAAAACACCTATAACTGAGTCAGTCCTCTTTTTTTAAGAGAAACAAGGTGAGAGAGTGACCCCGGTAGTAAGGGTCCACTCTCATTCACAAGTGGTTATTAGTTCAAATCTCATTTTTTCCCCCAATTCCCTAAAAAATTGACAGAGAGAGTCACAAGCTTGAGAAAAGACGTTGGAAAGGTGTAATTCACACATTATATAAGACAGTCCAATGTACAAAGTTTTAATTACTGTGGGATCTAAGAAGAATTAAATATACACAATTTTATTCTTACATAATAAAAGACTGTTTCTTTGACTCAAATCTATGACTCTCAAGTAACCATACGATTATGCCAAAACCCACAACCTCAGAAATCCATAAACATTCATAGTAGATAATTTATCCAAAGAATGCCACATGCTCAATACATGCCTTATATTAACAAACAAGGAAAAGGCATATAGTCAATAAATTTTCCCATCTCTACTTATACATTCATAGAGAGCAAAACATAATAGAGAGAGAGAGAGAGAGAGAGAGAGAGAGAGAGAGAGAGAGAGGACCATCTAGTTGTGACCTGTCCTCATTTCAAGTAGTTGAGACACATCATGCATGGTAGGCCTAGTTTTGGGATCAGCACATAAACATAATTGTGAAAGCTTGAGAATAGCATTCAGATCATCTTCAATCTTTTGATTCACAGGAAATGAAAGACGATGGTCCAACACATCCTCTAGTTTTATGCCTTGCCCAACTGATGATGAGTTCATACTAGAAATCACTTCTCCTGGGTGTGTTCCCATCAAAACTTCAAGCACCAGAACACCAAAGCTATATACATCACATTTTTCTGTCACAGCCATGGTGTAAGACAACTCTGCCACAGAAAGATGTTCAATTTGGTTGGGGGGGGGGGGGGGGGGGGGGGGTAAAAGTGATCAGTCTGTTAAAATTTTAAACTCAGGATGAAATCGGGTTATACCATTCTAGTCAAATTTGGGTTCAATTCATCTTCAATTCCCAAATTGCACAAGTCAGACTAAAATTCAGGTTCAACTCGA
This sequence comes from Ilex aquifolium, assembly GCA_951799425.1. Taxonomy (NCBI): domain Eukaryota; kingdom Viridiplantae; phylum Streptophyta; class Magnoliopsida; order Aquifoliales; family Aquifoliaceae; genus Ilex; species Ilex aquifolium. Next base: position 10,191,976 of record OX637397.1, on the reverse strand, counting down.
GTTGGAGCCAAATTAATTTTCGGGTTATGCAGCTAGGGGTAGAATTTGGGTTGGGTCTCAACAATCCTAAACCTAACCAGAGTACTGCCCGGGTATAAATTGTGTTGAGATTTTTTGCCCAACCCAACTCAAGTATTAAAAATCATTATGCAAGCACTGAATTTTCTGGATTGGGTTCGGGTTAGGGTGCCAAAATTTCACCCCTAATTGCTATGTGCTGAGCATGCCTATAAGAATGAAACCTTAACACTTATTAAAATTAAATCATGATTATGCATTTGATCATGAGCAAATCAAATGCACATCTTGCAGAAAACATTTTTGTAAGTTACCTGGAGCAATGTATCCATATGTGCCTGCAACTGTGGTCCAGTTTGAAGCATCAGACTTCAAGAACCTGGCAGTGCCAAAATCCGAGACACGAGCCTCTAGCTCCGAGTTTAACAGAACATTCTTGCTCGATATGTCACGATGAATTATGGAAGGAACACAATCATGGTGCAAATAAGATAGAGCATAGGCCACACCCTTAACAATTTTCACCCTCTTTGCCCAATCTAACTCTTTTGCTCCTTTCTCACTACTCAAGGTCTCTGCCAAGCTTCCCCTTTCCATGAACTCGTAAATCAGGACGTGGTTTCTTTCATCAAAACAGTATCCATAGAGTTTCACGATGTTCCGATGCCTTATTTCTGTCAATTTTTCTATCTCATTTTTAAAACTCTCAATGCCTTCAGTTGGGGAGATCAGTTTTTTCACTGCTAGTACTTGACCACTTTGTAACTCGGCCTTATAAACTTTCCCGGATCCTCCCACCCCAATACAATGCAAATCGTTGAAATCATCAGTGGCATTGATGATATCTTCATACACAAAGTTCCCATCAAAATTACAAATGTAAAACAGTTTTTCCCTCATCAAAGGAGACTCATCTTCCTGTCGATTCCTTGGGTTGTTGCACAAGTACAAAACAATAATCACTATGGTAAAGAACAATGAGCCTGTGATGGGAAGAACAATAGTCAGAAGTTTTTGGTGTTTGTTACTAGCACTCTTTTTCGAAAATGTTTCATCACATGGCCTCAAACCATGACTTTCACCACATAAATCTTCATTGTAGGACAAGTTAATGTCTAACAAGCTGACCATACCACCTAGCGACTCGGGTACTCTACCAGTGAGATTATTGTGGGAGAGGTTCAAATTTTCTAAAGCTTTGAGATCACCAAGCTGGGGTGGTATCTCTCCACTAAGTAAATTGTAACTCAGATCAAGAAAATTTTGCAAGGCATCAAGATTACCAATCTTATCCGGGATGGTACCATTTAAGCGATTATCGCTCAAATTTAACGACAACAATCTTAAACAATCACCAATTTGATCCGGGATTGGTCCAATTAACATGTTGGATGAGAGGTGTAGGTGTTGCAGATTGGAAAGTACCCCAATGTCAGGTGGTATGTGACCTGAAAAACTGTTACCATTCAAGATTATAGAGGACAAGGCAGAGAGATTTCCAAGTTGTGGGGGTATTTCTCCAGAAAGTTGATTAGAAGAGAGATCAAGAACAACTAGTTTGTTCAACTCATCAATCTCTTTTGGGATTTTACCAGTAATCATATTCCCAGCAATCCTCAGGACGGTTAAATTCTGGGATTTTCTCCAATTTGATGAGAGATTACCTTCCAATCTGTTGTAGCTCAAATCAATGTAAGTGAGGTTTGGATAAATTCCAAAATCTTGGCCTAAATTTCCAGTAATTTGGTTATATTCAAGCCTGACTCTGAATAAACTTGGGCAGTTCTTGAGACTTATTGGGATAGGACCAGTGAAATTGTTATAGGCTGCAGTGAAATTTACAAGCTTTACACCTTTGCAAACTTGCTGTGGTAATTGACCACTAAAATTGTTTTCTGCCAAATGAAGAACCACCAACGACGAAAAATTTCCGATTTCTTCAGGTAAAGAACCCGAAAAATTGTTTATGAACAAGCGCAAATCAGTTAATTTTCTCAAGTTCCCAAAACTCGGGGGGATAGGACCCGAAAATTGATTTTCGTTCAGGCGTAACGTTTGCAGCTGGCTTAGATTACCCAAAGATGGAGGTATGGGACCGAAAAAGCTATTCCTGTCGAGAACTAGTGCAACCAAATCCTTCATATTTCCTAATTCTGAAGGAATATGACCACCGAGCATAGTTTCCTGGACATGAAGCCTCTGGAGACTAAATAGTCCAGTTTTTGGCATGTCTGTTCCACCAGGGAACAAACCTGGTGGAAGTTCACCGGTTAATTCGTTTCGTGATAAATCGAGCTCCAAGAGCTTGGTAAGATTGGAGAGAGAAATAGGTAACGAACCATTGAGAGAATTAGTGGAAAGATCGAGGATTTCGAGGTTTGAAAGCATACCTATTTCGATAGGAATGATGCTGGAGAGTCTATTTTCTTGGAGGTCGAGTCGAATAAGATTTGGAAAGGAAGAGAAATCAAAGTGGTGGAGAGTACCTTGTACACCATAGAATGCAAGGTTTATTCCTATTATGTTGGCTGCTTCGTTGCATGTAATTCCAAGCCATTTGCATGGGGTTATAGCAGTAGAATTAGGATCAGTAGTATTTTCTGAAATGACCCATGAACTTTGAAGAATTGTTTGGTTTACCAGGCTTTGTTTCCATTTGAGTAGAGCTTGAGCTTGAGTAGTCTGATCTGGTTGAGCAGTGGAAGAAGGTATCAAAACAACCCCAACAACCAGAAGTGATAGAAACAGATAGTTCCTTGAGATGGCCATAATTCTGTGGCTCTCTATGGGTGCTGATTTGAAATAGCCCCAAAGATCAATTTTGCCTGGCGGACCATTAGCTATTAGCTATCATTACTAGCTATTAAGGGTAAATTACACATTAACCCCCTCAACTATGGTCAGCGTCTTTTAAACTATCATGTTTTTCACGTTGTATATCTTCAACTACAGTCATTAGTTTTGAATTTGCCAATGTGCACTGCAAAGTTGATGGAAATATATCTTATTTGAAGATCAGCATGCCTGATGGCTCCGCGGCCCGTCGTTTAGACCATTAGGTCACGAATTCAAACTTTACTAGCCGCTTCTCCTGTAAAAATTTAAAAAGTAATACTATTTGGACTTCAAAATTTGACCTCATTTGCTGACCTAATGTTGTGGTTTCATTGGAACTATCGGATGAAGAGCAAGTTTAAATGTTTGATGGAGTCCACAATTAATTCAAAGATCATAATGAATCAGACCAACAAATAAGGTTAGATTTTTAAGTTCAAATAGTATTATTCAAATTTAAATATATTATATATATATCAAATTTGATTTCATGTTGTGTCAACCTTGTGGACATTTTCCTATCCAAAAGACAAGAGGTGTCAATTTTTGGGATAATATGAAACTAATTCAAGTACTTGTAGATATGGTTGTTAGTTGAACGAGCCCGAGTTTGAAAAGTTTGTTTCTTAATCGAGTCTAAAAAATTATTCAAGTTCGGCTCGTTTAGGAAACGAACGAGCCAAAAACAAGTCGAGCCTGAGTATTTGGACATAAACGAGTTGAGCCTGTTGAGTTTAAGCCGAGCTTGTAGGACTTGTTTTCTAAACGAGCCTTAAAACTTGTTCAAATTCGGGCTCGTTTAGAAAACGAACCGAGCTTGAACGAGCCGATCCTGAGCCGAACTCAAGCTAAGCTCGAGTATCTCAGTTTGATTAACAACCCTACTTGTAGAGGACAATGTGAGAAATTCATTTGTTCAGGAGACAAAGTGATTAAGACCATATTTAAGGGATCCAAATGTAGTTTGCTCTTACTATTCTTAGTGTCGGCTGCTGTGTGAAAGGCTTGTGGACTTGTAATCACATAAAAGTCGACTCTTGTAGTTTCTTCCAACTTTCCTCCTTTCTAGCTAATCAACTTGACAATGAATCGATAGCCTATGTCATTTTCTCAATCTTCAACCCAATTGTTTTTCCTAATTGAAATCCTCTCTACTATATTTTTTTTCTTCTCAAATTTCTTCGCAAATATATAATTTTCGCCTAGTCAAGATCTTTGAGTCCATATGATCCATCAAAGATCTAAGATTACGATATCAAAGACTTTAGTTTTTCATTTCATTCTCAATAATATTGCAAAACCGTGTGAAATTATAGCTCAAGTCGATTGAAATCAATCGTACTTTTGAAAAGGCATTCGGAATATTTAGATAAGTCATAGAAACGAGATTTGATGGGAACTCGTGGCTGCAAAATTCAAATTTTTACATGGTCTCCCATTGCTTCAAGTAATCAAATGTTATTGATGGTTTTAATTAAAGTCTTGGTAGACTTTTGGGAGTTTTCTCCGTGGGGTTGGTTTTAAAGAGGTATGAAAGAATGGCGTTGACCTTTTGAATTAAGAAAAACTTGTAATTCTTTTTTTATTTATTTCTGGTCATGAAAAAGTAAAATTAATACAGGTGGATCAATTCTACTATTAAAATAAAGAGTTTTTTTATAGGTCTGTATACAATATAAGACTTAATTGTATAAAAGTCATTCGGGTAAAACTATTTGTGGAGAGGTCATTATTTTTTTGTGAATACCAAATACATAAGTAAAAACCAACCGGCGCAACCGCATTGTCATGGATTTCATGGGGTGCAGCTTACAACCATAAATTTCATGAATTGATTGTGTATTTAATCGGGTTTAGGTTTTAATTGTGGTGATTGTGATTGCTTGGTTGGTGCTTGTTTGGTGGTGGTGGTGGCGGCTTAATCGTGGCGGCTATGGTGGTGATGGTTCTTCAGGTTTAACTGGGTAATTGTAGTGGTGATGGTGCTTTGGTGATTGAGATATTGATTGTGGAAGTTGTTGTGGGTGGAGAGAGAGAAAAAGAGAGAGATTTGAGGGAGACAACAATCACGGCCGGCCCTATTACAAGATCAACAAAGCTTGTGCTTTACGCCCCATATTTCAAGAAGACTCTAAAATTTTTAGGTCTATAATTAGTCCAAATCAAACTTTTTAGGGGAAATTGGAAAGAGTACACTAAATTGGAGTTAATTGTAAAAAATACATAGAAAAAAATGTAGGGTAAAAAAGTCTTTAGTTTTGATACTTATTCCAAGTACATTATTTGAAATTTCCATATTTTTCTTTTGACCTTTATATCCTCTCTTGATCCATGCGTATTTTTTTTGGAACGTGGTGAATTAAACATCTCCTAGTTTTATGAGAGAACTTTAATATTCCGTATTTTTATGTCATCCCTTGATTCATGCGTATTTTTTTTGGAAAGTGGTTTTGTTTTTAAATTATATTTAATGCACCTTGATTCATGCGTATTTTTTTTTGGAAAGTAGTTTTATTTTCAAATTATATTAATATTCGAATTCCATAACAGTGTAACAATAACAGTATAACAAGACATTTACACAAAAATATTGTACTATTATATTTTGTCAAACATTTATTTTCATATAATTTCATTCAAAACAATCCCTCTCTGTTTTGAATTTGTTACCACATACACAAAACCACTGAACACTGTTTTTGTTACAGTGTATTGTTACACTATCTTTGTTACACTATTATGGAATTCGGATATTAATAAATTTTGAAATTCAAACAAAGTGATATATCATAAAATAAACGGAATATTAAAGTTCTCCCATAAAATTAGGAGATATTTAATGCATAAATATAATTTGAAAATAAAACCACTTTCCCAAAAAAAATACACATTAATCAAATGTGTATTAGAGATTTGAAATTAAATGACCCTAAATTTCAGCGCTTAAGATAAATGCCTTATTACAGTTTTTAGGAAAGAAAATTTTATAAAATGGGCATTTACGTCTTTGTATCTCAGCAGTGTACTTTTTTTAAAAACATTTTATTCTGTGTATTTTTTTACAATTATGTCTAATGTGGTGTACCGGCTTCCAAAAGACCTAACTTTTTAAATCCATAAGATTTTAGGCCTTAAAAAAAGTCTTATGAAAATTTAAACGCTATCAAAAATAAATTTGAGTAGTTTGGGCTCATGAACCCAACCCACAATATTAAAAATATACTAACATAATTTTTTTAGAAAAAAAAGAAGAAAAAACTAAGGGTTGAAAAAATAATTTTAACTAGTCAACAAAAATATACCATTTATTTGTAATCACTCGCTAATAAATACAAATTCTCTTCTTCTTTTTTGTGTTACAATTTTTTTTATTACTATTACGAAAAATAAACCAAAATATTTTTTTTATTAAACTATAAAAATTAAAATCAGTAGATTATGATTGTTTCAAATTAAAATTGATAAAATATTTTCTAAGATCGATTATCACAACAAAGATTAGAATACTTTTAATCTTAAAAAAATATTTTTTAAATAAAAAATTATTAATATTAGAAATTAAAAGCCTCATTTATAGTAGTCATTTTTCTCCAATAAATAAATAAATAAATAATAGTCGGTTTATGGTCCTTATTTCTTCATAAATTGAGTTGTTCGGGGCTGGGAGGAGAGAGAGGTGCTGGATTTCTTTTTGGGAGGGAGGATGTTGTGCGTAGGGAGAATTGAGAGAGAGAGTGTGTGTGTGTTTTGGGCGTGATGTGAGTATGTACTGCCTGTGTAGGGAAAAGGGAAAAAAAAAGGTAGAGAGGAAGAAGAAGTGTGTTTGGTTTAATGTATAGTGTTGTTCATAAGGATAATAAGAGTGTTTGGTCAGAGAGATTGTTGGGCAATGACAAAATTACTTTTAATTGTAATCACGTGTTAGACATGTGATAACTTTCTGTTATTAATTAAATCATAATTTTACTTTCAAGTAAGTATAACTTAATTTATGGCATTCAAAATTGTTATTATTTATTATTTCCAAAAAATTATTCATCTAAACTAATTTTATCCATCTTGTCTACCCATTCAAACTTGATGTAGAATTTAATTATATCTATATAATAAAATAGCTTATAATTCAAATTTTAAAAGATAAACAAAATAATTTTTGTTTTTCGCAGTTCAGATCGCTTTAAATTTTACTTTAAAATTAATCTAATGACTAATATTAACACCCTAAATTTAATAGGAAAAATAGGCCCCTAAAGGAGTGTTTGAAGTGACTTTTTAAAAGTACTTTTAGAAAATTATTTCTCATAAATACTTTAAAAAAAAAATAGTTTTTGAAACCGCCCTACCACTACCTTTACAACCACCACCTCTACCACCACCACCTCTACCTCTACCACCACCACCGCCACCACCACCACCACCACCACTGCCACCACCGTCGTCGCCACCACCACCACCATTGCCACCGCCACCGCCACCACCACCACCACTGTCGTCGCCACCACCACCACCACTGTCGTTGTCGCTGCCACCACCACCGCCACCATCACCATCATCATCACCGCCGCCGCCACCACCACCATCGCCGCCACCACCATTGCCGCCGCCGCCACCACCACCGTCACCGTCGCCACCACTGCCCCCGTCGTCGCCGTCACCACCACCACTGCCGTCGCCGCAGCCACCGCCACCATCGCTACCACCATCCCCACTGCCGTCACCACCGCCGTCGCTGCCACCACCACCACCACCACCGCCGTCGCCCCCACCGCTGCCGCCACCATCGTCGCCGCAACCGATGCGCCGTCGCCGTCACCACCACCATGGTCATTGCCACCTATCACAACCATCACCGTCTCCTACCACCACCACCTATCACCCCCACTATAACCGATACTTAAATTCATTTATCTCTCCTCTATGTTTGTGATTTAATTTTGGATATGAATACAAATATGTTTATTGTTTATCATTTTTTATTACTATGTGCCTTCAGGCACATACAATGACTAATTTTCTTATAAAGGGTGTAATGATCATTTTATTTAGATTGATTTGAATATGTGCATGGGACCCATAATTTTTATTATTTTTATTAAAATCAAGTATTAGATTGAATAATACATGAGATTGGGATAAATGTCCAATCCAACCTAATCCCAAACACGCCCTTCATGACTTCCTTTTTGGATTGAAGTAGGACTCTCTACATATAAATAGACCCGACTATTGAGAGTTTAGAGAGAAAAGAAAAGCAGAGAAACAACACCGAGAGAGAAACACACGCGAAAGAGAGAGAGAACACAACCATCAAACCTTAACCCTAACAATCATGCCGACGAATCTCTGTCAAACACCCTCAAACCCTAACCCTAACCCTAGCCACACTACGAATCTTGCTTTAAACCCCATCGATGGCGTTGCCCGTCGTTCTTCGTCAATTCGATCCACTCCTTCGCTCCTAATTGTCAGAATGACGGTGGATTCTCTGTTGAAGTTGGATTCGGGATCGTGTTGTTCGATTTGTATGGAGGAATTCACAGTGAATCAAGAGATGAACCACTTGCCCTGTAACCACTTCGTCCATCGTCACTGCATTGCTTCTTGGCTTAAGAGAAGCAAGACTTGTCCTCTTTATCGCTACAAGGTGTCGTTGGGCAAACCAAATCGGGCAAATCCGGAAAATCTCGGCCACGATAGTCAATTGCGTCGTGAGCTACTTGGAAGGGGCTTTCGGTTGATTTGCTTGCCTTTTTCTTTCCCGTTCACGGCTCCGGCTCCGGTTAATGGGAATGCTCATCCTCATGTGCGTAATAGGAGGGGAGTTGCTAATAGGGCTCTGAACGTCAACGCGAATGTGGCTGTGGAAGCGAACGTGAATGTGAATGTGATTGTGGATGCGAACGTGAATGTGAATGCGAACGGGAATGAGATTGTGGATGTGGATGCGAACGTCAATGCCAATGCGATGGTTGATGCGGATGTTGACACCGTCATGCTTGATGACGATGCTTGATGCTTGAATCTTGATGACGATGCTTGAATATTGATGATGCTGCTTGATGCTTGAATATTGATGATAATGCTTGATGCTTGATGATGATGCTTGAATCTTGATGATGATCGATGAGGAGCTTTTGACTGACTTCGTCCCATCGGAAAAAAAAAAAAAAGGATCTTTGGACTTGTTTCTTGGTATGTGAGATCATATACGATATGTGCATACTGATTCTTCTTTATTCAGAAGGGAATTCTTTGTTCATCAAATTCGATTCTTGGCAATGGGGAATTTTTATTTACAGTGTTAACTTTCTCTGCGCAGGTATACTGGTTCCTATCTCTTGAAAGATTTGCTTCTCAAGAAACGAAAAAAAAAAAGAAAGCAAAATAACAAAAAAGCCAAACAAAAGAGCAAAAAAAAAATAATCAAAAAAGCGAAAGAAAAAAAAAGAGCAAAAAAAAAAAGATCTTAAAAAAAGAAGGAAGTAATTTTTGTGAGAAGCAGGAGAAAGGTGCCAGACATGGAAAAAAAGAAGAATAAAGAAGAAAGAGTTGCATTCAACGATTGGACTCCCCTTGAAGACAAAAGTCTTGCTGACGATTGGGCTCCTTCCTTGGATTTATTTGGAAGCATTCTCTAGGCTGCCTAGTTAAGGATTTTGCTGCTTTGAAGATTCAATTGATTGTAATACATCAAGCTTTGGGCAAAAACTTGTCACTGTACTTCCAAGTTCAATTAGTGGAGATTTTCCGGTTTGCCTCGTGGTTTTTTCCCTCTACACTGGAGGGTTTTCCACGTAAAATCTTGGGTGTTCCTTTGTCTTCTTTGCTTGCTTTACTGCTCTTTTTTCTGTGTGTTTTGATTCCCTAATTACGTGCTTATTTGCTAGATGCATTGGTAATTGTTTATGTGGTTGATGACTATTGCTGGCATTTAGTTGATAAACATTTGTTTATGTAAAGCTGATTGTTGTGCAGCGTATAGCATTTTTCGAACAAGGGGGACGGGTGTGATGTAACTCTCATCCTTGTGATACCTCATGACAGGGAGGAGCATAGTTGTGGCCTGGTGGCCATGGCCTCATTACTTTTTTTTTTCAAACTCCAACTTCAATTATGCATGGAATAATGTTTCATCTTCTCAATGCTGCATTGTCTCTCTCCCAAATCCTATATTTTGGTATATCCTGGCTCGGTCACATTTAATATGGTCTATACTTTTGATCAAAGGTTACCAAAGTTAATGACACCCTGATTTGTTTGTGCTTGCATCTTTCAATAGTTTTGCTATCTTAATTATTTACTGTGCATTTGTTCCATCTTATGTCAGTATTTCATGACACATTACAAAAATTGCGATATCCCTTTGTTACAATGACTCCCGTTATATTTAAATACCCACTTATTAGTAGGATTTTGGTCATACCCTTCAATGATTGAATTGCACATTTCCATAAAGTTGTTCATCTTATACTCTCGATCAACTGAGTAGTTGAAATTTTTGCCAAGTGCACCCCTCTATTCGATTGTAAATTTGCTTGCACTGAGAACCCTTCCGCATATTTTCACTATTTGAATTGTACAATAAAATTTATGCAAGTTCTCAGCAACAACCATTGCTTTCTCTACTTTAAGTTGCAACAGTGTCATATTTCCTTTGTTTTATTTTTTACTTGATAAGTATTTGAATTGCATACTTTGTGGACATCATATATTGGTATTTCATTTGTTCTGGGCCTTGATTTTAGATTGGTTGGTAAGATTGTTCTGTTAGTGCAGGAGTTTTGAATCACTGTGTTCAACAATTAATATGTCTTGGGCCATCTTCTTAATCAGTTGTTGTTCCTGGTTCTACTATAGGTGTTTGCTGTGTACTTTTCTGGTTTGCTAATGTAGTTATGTTGTTACTTTGGTAATGCTTTTAGCAGTTCCTATTTTCTTCTAGTAAACCAAAAGATAGGAACAAATAAGAGTAGAATACAACTCTCCAAAAGTTGGACATATAAGAGATCAATCCTGTTCTTCAGCACTCATGGCTACCGAGTCTGACCCTGCAACCATCCTCAACACCAATGAAGCACACCAAACTCTCATCAGCATCAATGTTGCTGCTCAAGCCCCTCTCAAACTCACCTTTACCAATTACCTCTCCTGGAAACTGCAGTTCCAAACCCTCTTCATTGGCTATGACCTTTTTGGCTACATTGATGGCTCCAAACCATGTCCGCCAGCCACCTTGACCCAAGAAAATACCACCATACCCAATCCCAGTTACACTCTATGGAACCGATAGGACCAACTGATCCTCAACACTGTTATTGGCTCCATTTCACCCACCATTATTCCTTTCATAGCTCAAGACAAAACCTCTTGAAATCATATTTTCTGATGTCTGGACCTCTCCAATTTACTCACATCATGGCTTTAAATATTATGTAATCTTCATTGATCATTTCACTAAATATATCTGGTTTTACCCACTCAAAAACAAATCCGATGTCAAAGAAGTCTTCATAAGATTCAAAGCCATTGTAGAAAAACACTTCAATTCAACCATCAAAACATTTTATTCTGACAATGGTGGTGAGTACATTTCCCTAGCTAATTTTCTTTCCACCAATGGTATCTCTCATCTCAGCACTCCTCCTCACACACCTGAACACAATAGTTACTCCGAAAGAAGACACCTTCATATCGTAGAAACCAGTCTTGCCCTCCTCACTCATGCTTCTTTACCCCACTCCTACTTGACTTATGCCTTTGCCACAGCCGTCTACCTCATCAATAGAATGCCCACTCCCACTTTAAATCTCTCCTCACCCTACCACAAAATATTTCTGACAACCCCAAACTACTCGAAATTAAGGGTCTTTGGTTGCCTATGCTACTCTTGGCTCAGACCTTACACCTCACACAAACTTGAATCACGGTCCAAGCCGTGTGTTTTCCTTGGGTACTCTCACTCAAAGTGCATACTATTGCCTTGACCCTTCAACCTCAAAAATCTATGTCTTACGACATGTCAAATTTTTTAAATCTTAGTTTCCCTACTCTTCACTGTCTAGTCCGTCCTCTAGTCCTCATCCCAACCCCATTGCCACTTCGATTCCTGCACCAATTCGAGTTCTCTCACTCTCTTCCCAGCCGCCACTCACTATGCCATCTGAAGTCATCGTCTCTCAGCAACCTCTAAGTGCAACTCCAAAACACACTCCAGTATAGGTTCCATCCACCAACACAAACCAGCCCACCCACTCATACTCACCTTCCTTGACATCCTCAACCGATCCACCACTACATAACCCAACGTCACCTCCTCCTAACCCACCCGAAACTCATCCCCTTCCAACTCACTCAATGACCAACTGAGCCAAGAACCACATTCATAAACCCATAACTAAACTAAACCTTCATACCCAACTCTCAAAATCCAATGACCTTGAACCAACCACCATGACTAATGCCCTTAAAGATCCAAAGTGGCGTAAAGCCATGTCTAATGAGTGTGATGCTTTAGTTAGAAACGGAACATGGGAACTTGTTCCACCCGATTCTACACATAATATAGTTGGGTGTAAATGGATTTTTAGGATTAAACGTAACTCTGATGGCTCTATTGACAAGTTCAAAGCATGTTTGGTCGCAAAAGGATTTCATCAAAGACTAGGTGTCGATTACCTAGACACTTTCAGCCCTGTTGTAAAACCAACAACAGTTCGTGTTGTCCTCAGCCTTGCAGTATCTCGGGGTTGGTCCTTACGCCAACTTGATGTTAACAACGCCTTCCTCCAAGGCCACCTCTCTGAAACTGTCTACATGCAACAACCACCAGGTTTTGTTGATCAAGATCATCCATCTTATGTCTGCAAACTTCGAAAGGCCATCTATGGCCTCAAACAAGCACATAGAGCATGGTATCATGAACTTCGCACTTTCCTTCTTTACTCTGGCTTCAAAAATTCTCATGCAGATACTTCACTATTTGTTCTCACTACTGCTGGCCATAGTATGTATATACTTGTATATGTGGATGACTTAATAATCACTGGAGACAACACTCAGATGATCAACTCCTTTGTTGATGTTCTTGCTCATCAGTTTTCAATTAAGGATCTTGGACATCTATCTTATTTTTTGGGTGTGGAGGTAGTCCCAAATCAGCAAGGTATTTTATTATCTCAAAGGCGTTACATTTTGGATATTCTGGCTAGAACTCATATGACTGATGCCAAACCTGTGCTCACTCCCATTCCAACTAGTCCACCTTTGTTAAAATTGGGCTCTGTTTTGTCTGATCCCACCGAGTACAGAACAGTTGTTGGCAGCCTTCAATATCTCTTGATTATAAGACCAGACCTTGCATTTGCGGTTAACAAGCTCTCTCAGTACATGCACACTCCAACAACCGACCATTGGAGCTTTGTTAAACTTCTCTTACACTATCTATGTGGAACTATTAATGAAGGCCTCCAAATACATCACCAGTCCCCATTGAATCTACACGCCTATTCAGACACCGATTGGGCAGGTGACAAGAATGATTTTTCATCAATCAGTGCTTACGTCATCTATCTTGGTTGCAATCTGGTCTCCTGGAGTTCTAAGAAATAGAAAACTGTTGCAAGGTCTTCCACTAAAGCTGAATACAGATCAGTAGCTAATGCAGCTGCTGAGCTCAACTGGCTTTGCTATCTCCTAACTGATCATGGTGTTCAACTACCTTGCTGTCCTGTTTTATATTGCGACAATGTTGGTGCTACCCAACTCTGCTCCAATCCCGTGTTCCACTCCAGAATGAAACATGTTGACATTGATTATCACTTCATCAGGGACCAAGTACAAAATGGTGTCCTTCGAGTTGCTCATGTATCCTCAGCAGATCAACTTGCAGATGCACTCACCAAGCCTCTTCACCGTGTTCATTTTCTGGATCTAAAATCCAAGATTGGACTTCTATCTCGAGCTCCATCTTGAGGGGGCATATCACAGGATTGTAACAGTCCCTTAGTTTCTCTATTTTGAATTCATTTGAAATAGTTGTTCCTTAGAGTTAGGAAACAGTTTCAAACTGTTCTATATTTTAGGATTTCAAACAAGTGTTTGTTATCTTGTATGTGTATATAATTACTGCAAAATGTATATGAAAAGCAGAGTTGATTTCCTCAATCTGATAGGAACTATCAAGGGTAGTAAACTAAGTTAGGCTTAGATGATTATAGTAAAAGAAACTTTTTCCATATGGAAAATCATGTAGTTTTGGAACCCAAAGTGATAGTATCCACATACATACATATATTACGGTCAGGGGTGTTTGGATCAGCTTATATGCACCTTAATATATCTTTTCTCTAGTCCGGTCAAAGACAAATTTTTTATGCTGGAACTAGGGAATTCATTAGGATAAATCTCTACATGGCCAAACTACAAGAGAGTCGCCAAGTTGATAAAAGAAATATGAAAGACTTTGGAGTATAAATATGAAAGACTATGGTCTCTTAAAGTTTACATCATTCTTATAGGAAAAAATATCTATACCATATATATATATATATATATATATTGTTTGCTCTTGCCCGAACAAAATATGTACACCTAATATATTAAATTGTGCCTCAGCAACTACCCAAAAAAGATTGTGCCACTTTTGTATTATTGTTTTGTTTGTTGATTGCCTCTTACCTCATTATCAGACCTAATCTCTGTTGTGTTTCATATCTTTTTATATATAGATATTTTATATTCAAAATAATTCACGTATAATGCACGTGGGTACCTGCTTGTATAATTGAAAACCAATAACAACCATACAACAAATAAAGTGCAAGCGAATCAATTTGACCGCTCTTGATTTTCTCAAGATTCTCCTAACTAAAAGATCAAAGGGTTAATCTTTGCCAAACACAAAAAATGATTTCTTATGTTCTCTTCTTTGCGAGTTTTATATACTGTGATCAACTTTCAGGCTTCTGTTTACCATTTTCAAGTTATTTTTCCTCATAGTATATGCAATTATCTTTCTTTGAATTACTTAAATATTTATTGAGATAGTAATATAATAAATTGAACAAGAACAGACCCAAAAATATAAATTGCAAGTGAAAACATAACAAATTATTGTACAATGATACAAGCATTCTTCGAAAATTTAAATTTTGATTAAATTGGACCCACTTTCATATTAGACCCCATTTATTTTTGAAGATTTTAGAGGGGTCAATATAAAAAATCCAAAAAATAAAAAAATTCTAAACTGGCCCTTTTTATTTTACAAATTTCCAATGGAGCCATTGTTCACATACAACCATCTGACTCTAACAATGACTATACTTAATATTAATCTTGGTGAATCAATATCATGGACAACATGCTCTCTCTTTATAGTTGCCGTCCCTTGGGGGAGCATTACTGAGGCACTTTTTACATACGGTTGAGCCGACGTAGACATTTTCACCTGAAAAAGAAATATAAAACGTCACATTATATTGTGTTCTTCATTCCAAAAATTATAGGGCTAATTTATAATTTCGTGGTTTTTTTTTTGTAAGCAACGATTATTTAATATTACAAGTCTCATATGTAACTATTACAATGAAGTTTGAATCAATTGTAAAGTCGGTAAATTTTTTTTTTTTTGGCTCAACGGTCAGGGGTGTCCGAATCAACTTATGCGAATCTCGACTCTAATCTTCTCCTCGGTTTGGTTAAAGGCATACCATCCTCACCGGGATTAGGGTATTCATGATAGATAAATTTCTTATGGTCTGACTTCAAAGAGTTATCAAAATTCGAATTCAAAACGTTTGAATTTACAGCCCGTTTCTGTTACCATTAGAGCTACCCTGAGAGTTGGAGTTAGTAATTATTATCATATAAACTGAATGAATCACAAACCTGTAATAGGAGCAGAATGGAACCCTCAAAGAGAAGGATAAACAAAAGTAGAATACAACTCTCAAAGAGAATAACATATGAGAGATTAGTTTTTACCTTCGGTAAGGATCGATTAATCTCCTAGTTGGAATTATCAAGGGTAATCAACTTGATTTGGCCTAGTTGGTTATAATTTCGTAAATTTAAGGGTTTAGGTTCACATAATTTCGTGGTAAAATGTTTTTAGACAAAATTACTAATCAAAGTGGACTCATACAAGTTCCAAAGACAAATGAAAATTCATGAAAAAAATGCAATATAAATGCCCTAACAACATGGAATCCAAAAAAGGACTTGAAAATAACTTTATTACATGATACATTATGTACTATTTAATGATAACTTTCTAGTATATGCTTTTTTGAATACTTTTTAAGTTGCATTTCTCTTCTTGTCAATAGTGCCATCGCTGTGATCAAAAAAATAAGTGTCACCGCAAAAATATTTTTTGCGGTGGCACTTGAACTTTTTTGGGACGACAATGTGCGATCAAAAAAAAAAAAAAACCTTTTTCGTCGGGTAAAATCATGTAGTTTTGGCCACCCTAAATGATTGGTATAAACACACATAGGCATATATACACACCCTTTGGCTTGTGAAGTTGATACAAAGAAAATATGAAAAACCATTGGAGGAGGCAAACTTACCAGTTGTGCTAGGCGGCTCAGAATTTTCAATTAGCTCCCTTGCAATCACTGCAGAAGACAAGAGAACCATAATTATCAAGAAAACCCCACAAATTTTGAAAATCTTCCTGGAAGCCATTTTAGAATTGTACTTTTTCTGTGGGTATTAGGGGGGTGTGTGTGTGTGTTTGGTGGGGTTGTGTGAAGAAAGTTTAGGATGAGGATATATATATATATAGAGGCACTAATGGTGGAAGTTTTCCTACCAAAGTTAAAAGTCCTAATACGCAAAAGACTATAAACTTTTTAGCCAAAATCGAAGAAGCTTGGAAAGAACCAACGTTTCAGAATTTGATTTAGTCAAATGGGTGGGGCACTTTGTGATGCGATGTGTGATTGTAATATGACGTATGAAGCATTCACTTATGCCCCTTATTATGTGTTAGTATCAAAATTTAACACAATTTATTAACATAAGAAATTAGAGAGTTTGAGTCTTTTTAAGTCACTCATTTCATAAATAAGTGAATCCGACACTACAGGACACGACACGATTAATAAACGAATCAAGTATATGTGAAGTCAATCAAAAGAAATACATGACACGATTCATTTATATATCGGTTATACACGATTGATACACGACACGAATCCGATATGACATGACTCGTTAGACACGAATTACTAAACGAATCGGATATGAGTTAAATATTTTTGACACGAATTTGTTAAGACCCGACACGGACCTGTTTCACCTGACACAATTGATATGTCTAATTATGGTGTGTTGGGAGTTGGTCCATGTATAGGTCAAATTTTGATTTCAATCTAATTCGATTTCACATTTAGTTAGGTTGTGTTTGTTAACCCAAATTCATCACTTAAAATGAACGTATTCAACACTTATTAATTAAGCCCGTTTGATAACCAAAATTTAAACTCTCTTAATATATTAAGTGCTCCTTAAAAATAGGCTACAATATTAAGTAGGAGATCTTTTACTTAATTCTGAAAGCTGAAAGTGCTCAGCAAAACCATCTTTAATAATATTTACAATATGACAATTATACCCCTAAATATTTTACAATCATATTAAAACTCTAATTAGTCTTCTCTCCAAAACCCCTAATCTATATATTCTCCTTGTCGATCTCTTTTTTTTTTTTCTTCTTTCCATTGTCTTCTGTAACAAAAATATACATACATAATTATAATTACACACACAAATGCACGCATTGCACACATTGCACACAAACAATTACACACAGACATATGCACTGCACACACACATACTTACACATGGACTGCACACACACACATATTGTTAATGAAATCTAATTTATTGTATTTTTTTAATATTATTTGATTATTTATTAGTTATTGTTCTTTTTTTATCAGATGTTATTGTTCACTTTATATATTATTCAATTTGTTATTGTTCACTTATTGTGTTATTCAGATATTATTTATTTATATATTTTGATCAAATATTTGTTAAATTTAGATTACAATATAATAATAGTGATTATGATTTATGTTATGACATATTTTATAAATATTTTTAAATTAAAGAGTGGAAGGGTAAAACTGAAAATTAATTTATTTTCAGACGTCAGCTCTGTGTAGTTATCAAACAGTTTAGTTCAATTCAGTACTTAAATTTCAGTGAATACCAAACAGTCCACAAATTCATCATTCAGACATCTGCTTTCAGCTTTCAGACTTAGTTTTCAGTTTTATCAAACACCACCTTAGTAAGATACGCATTGGTGTTTTTTTTTAATCAATAAACCAATTTCTAATTTTGTTTTATTCTATTTCATGAACTTAAATATATAATTACTAGTCATTGTCCGTGCTTGAAGGCACTATGTAACACACAAAAAATTGTAACCAATTGTCTAGATTTAAAAAGAATGGCTAAAAAACTTTCATACTAATTTTTCTTTTAAAATGACTTAAAATATACTATCAACAGTATCCTCTATATTAATGGACAAAAAAATCACCAAAATAACACCACATATACAAATACCTCAAAACAACATCACATGTAATTTATCACCACTATCACCATTTAACTCAATAATATAACATAAATATAAACTCAATTACTAAAATTTCAACTCGCTAAAAAAATAACACATTAAACATGTGAGTTCAAAGAAAAATGAATAAAAACACACGACTTTCATCTTTTTCTCTTTCAAAGAGAAAAATGCAGCCTAATAACAAAACATTTAGGAATTCAAAGGCCGACAACCTCTCAAAATTTGTCAGCTTGTCACAAATAAATAAATAAAAATAATACTATGAAGCATGAATTTGTACCAAAAAATGAGTAGAAATACAAAGTGCATATCATGCTCAAGAGAAAATTCCAGCTATGAAGCAACAGATAAAAGGAAACCCTGTAAAGTAGTTTTTGCAAGAAAACAAAAGAGGTCAAAAATTATTGTTCATACAATTCATCTCAAGCCTTGGTACCAATTGATTTACAATTATTCTAGCGGGCATATCACCATCATAAAACACCACGAAGGCAGTAACCACCAAAATATACGCCCTTATATTAAATTAAAACTAATTTTGAGATTTAAATTAGTTAATTAGTTTTTGGTGAATGGAAGTTTTAACTATCTTACTCCTGACATTTTGTAGCCTTATAAGCAAATCTTTAACTATGTCATCAAGATGTTGAACCTGCATCAAGTGAACAGTATAAGGGAAAAAAAAAGACTGTACAATTCATACATCATCAAATATTGAACCAAATTCGTGAATCCATCATAACACATTCCCAGGAAAGCAACATTTTTTTCCAAGAAATGTAGGCAATGAACCACATTATTCACAATGTAAGCACAATAGCAAAATGGTTTAAGCACCGAAGTTGATAAGATCAAATTGAAAAGGATTAAAAGCAAGGATAACTATCTAAAATTAACCAACACACATTGTGCAATTTAGGATAGCAAGAGTGTAAAACACTTCAATAGAAAAATAGCAAATCTAAGCCAATTAATCCCTTAGATTTTCCATCAATTTTACCTTTCTGGACACTTGTTCGTCAGCACATCTTCCAGCGATATCCAAATAACACTTACTCGTAGACAAATATTCTACAAACAAATATCATCTTTCAGAATTGAAAAGTAGTATAAATTTTACCATAGAACCCAGTATCTTGAATTGTCTTTAGTTGTTTTCCATTGTTATAGATAGTTAGAGAGAGAGTAAGAAAATCGAACCTGTTGAGACGGTGGTGGATGGCAGCGACGCAGAGAGGGAGAAACGTCTTCTTCAAAGAGTCCTGAAATGAGACGTAGAGAGTGAGAGGTAGACATCTTTAGAGTTCTAGAATGAGAGACCTTTAGAAATTTAGGGATTAATTAGGATCGTTGGATTAATAATTATCAAAAAATCTGAGCCGCGAAAAATTAAAGATAAAGAAATCTAATTACTTTATTATATAGATATATAGAAAGAGAGAGAGGAGATGAGATAGTGTGTTTAAAACTTCTAAGAGATAAGAGAGAGAGTTACATGAGAGATATGAGTGTTAGAGTTAAGTTCAATTATGATCGTCGGATCAGTATTTATGAGATGATCTGAACCGTCTTTTATGTTGGGATTACGTTGTCCGTTGGATGTGTTTATGTTTTGTCTCAAAACGATCTGTACCTTTCTTTGTCTCCAAAATTTAAACTCAGCTCTACTTTATTATATAGATTAATATCTAACCCGATTACAATCCAAACAAGATTGTATTTACATATGTGATACAAATATGCATATAGTAATTGAGTGATTATTAGATGAAATTAACTTGAAATTCATATAATTTATTAAAATTCAAACTCAATACACTACAACAAAAATAGGAATAGTTGGTGGAAAAAAGCTTATAAACGCATGTAAAACTTTTTTTTTTTTTTGGCGATTTTCCCACGTTTAAGACAAGTCCCGTATATACCAGCGCTGACAACCGAAAAAAGTGTCATTGTTTATATAAACATTTCCATGCCGAAAACAGTATAGCATAATACTAATATTTTTTGTGACAAAATAATAAACTTCCATTTGCTTGAGCAGAAATTCAACGGCTGATTTTTTTTTTTTTTTACGAGTTGTAACCAAGGGTAAATGACACTTGTACAATGAATGATTTTTAGATTTTTAATTGTTACCTTGAAATATTATAATTTTTAAATTATATCCTCAATCATATTTTCTCTAGGTTTGCTAAAATTAAGTATAAAATTTACATGTAAAACATTTAAAAATTGAGTAACATATAAATAATTGAGTACAGAAATAAGAAAAATATAAGGACTACGACACAAAAAAATCGGACAAAACAACATATTTATTATTTTAGACCGCAATATTATCTTTTTGTTTAATTAGAGATACAATTTAAAATTTTAATCTTTTAAAATATAAATTAATAATATAAAAATCTTTCGGGTACACATTACCATTCACATGTAACGATTACATCATGTAAAACAACAAAATAAATAAAATGAGGTTCATTTTCTATTATGGAGGTGATTATGTATTACATGACTGAATAGTCATAAATTTTAGTAAGACTCACTTACAAATTTTTATATTTATTAGTGAACGGTTATACCATATAATACTTTTGACGTAATGTAACGATTACCCTGAATATGTTTTCAACTGACTGACTCTTACTTTGACCCCGTGACAGCTTATAGCAAAAGTGAAACCTCAGGGAAAAGTCCTCTAGTGGGAAAAAGCATTTTTGTCGAAGCCGACGATCAAATCTAGTCAGAGTGGTAATTTCAGGATTGGTTCAAGGGTTGTAAATCAAACACCACATTTGTCACAAGGGGAAAAAAAAAGTCAATTTAGCAATTAAAAGATCAAAATATCCACCAACCAATCGTGTCGGATAAGGCAGGTTTGTGTCTAATGAATGAATCATGTTATATCGAATTCATATCGTGTATGAATTGTGTATTAACCGATATATAAACGAATTGTATCGTATATTTTTTTGATTGACTTATTGAATATCCGATTCGTTTATTAATCGTGTTATGACGAGTTCACTCGTTTATGAAAAAGTTCTCTAATTTTATATCGTATTCGTGACGTGTCCTAAAGATTGAGGTTGATTCTTGGGAACCGAAGATAATTTGGTCAAGTCATGTCACTCTAAATGGAAGCCAACATTTTGTACTCGTTCAAAGTCCACAAAACGTGGTGCCAAAAATTGTCTTTCAAAGCATAAAACCTCATTCCAAGTTCCCATGAACACAATTGTTCGACAGCTAAAATTTCTACAAAATGGTCCAACTGGGCATAGAGAAAAAACTAGTTTGGTTGTAGGAAAGAGAAGTGAAAAAAGTTTTGGAGGAAACAAAATGAAAAAAAAATGATAAAATTCTAAAAAGATTCAAGCAGTTTAAGTTGTATCAAATCAACGTTTCAATCAAAGTTTTACTCAAAGCTAAATAAATGCTTGAGTTATAGTTAGAGATAACCTTATAAACTTTATTTCCTAAGCAAGGATTTGGATCCACTTCGGCATATGTTTCGTCAATTTTTCTCAATCATGTATAATTCGAGATTGATTGAAGTGAAAGCGACTATCTATAACTTGATCCTAATATTACATCATCATTGGTACTTGATAGTAGCAGCGTGTAATGTATCTCACTCATCCAATACATATAAATAATGTCATAATTAATAACTTCAATTGAAAATTCATTAGTCTTATTTGGCACTAATGCTATTAGAATATAATTGAAAGACATAATAAATTGTGACTAATAGATGATAGTGGAATGCATTTATTGATATGACCCATTACAATATTAAGAGCTCGTTTGGTAGACGTATTATGAGAAAATTAAATATTAGATTGTACTATTTTTTATTTAATCGGGCCTAATACTTTGTTTGGTAAGTAAATTTGATACCGTATTAATTTTAAAAATGTATATTAATCGTTTACTTGTCGTATATTTTTTATACGATAGACCTGTATTATGGAGGTATTTTAATACCACAAAAAATGTGGTATTATAATCCAACTCAAACGTTTTATTATACACATTTACTATTATAACCCCTAACTAATAAAATCAAGTTGTCATCAATGTAACAAACACTGATTGAGGATATTTTTGTTAATTCAACATTAATACGATGAAATAATTTACTAACCAAACATCCGATTGGATTAAATAATTATTATCTAACGTTTATGTTGTATATTGCTAAACACTAGATAAAATTACGTATTATTCTAATACCCTATTTAATCTTGTATTTTGTCCTTCCGTATTATATTAGACTGAATTACTTTATCTAATTCATTCATTTCTAATACAGCAACTGATGATGCACAAATTGGTTTGCACACCACAGTCAAGTAATAGTATAAAATGCAGTAAAATAAGTAGAAAAAGAGAAGACATGGTTTATAGTGGTTCGGTCAACATGACCTACGTCCACTTTCAATGGCTAAGTTCACCGGGAATTTTATTAACTCCGGTGTGTTGGGAGAGTAGAGAATTACAAGAGGGAAGAGAGATGAGCTTGATCTTTGTGACATGCCCCCCAAGTGATGGGGAAGCTTACAATTTATAGTCGCCTGCGTAGTAATTGAATAGGTAGTTTGGCGGTCATAACGGATTGTAGCAACTTAATAGCATTAAACAGCTTGACGACCTCTCCTCTCCTTGGCGACCTTTCATCTCCTCAACCGGCAAGGAAGTGCTCTCCAAAGGTCTTGACCAAATGATGAGTAAATGTTGACTTCCCCCAAGCGGCCCGGATGCTCCCTTAGTGGAGTAGCTCCCTAATGAGCTTGACCGGTCTAGACCACTTAGGGCCTGTTTGGTCTTCTACGAGCTTAGGCTCCTTTGGGCTTTATACCTGGATTGGATTGTTTGGGCCTGGCCCATCATTTGCCCCCTAATGCCCTGCGTCTAACGGAACTTGGAAAAGCGGGCATTCAGTTTGAGTTTGATTTTTCGGCTTACCGGCAAAACTGAAAAAACTTCGGGAGGCCAAAACATGTGCTTCCAGGTCTTTTTTGAGCTTTTAACTATATCAATCACAGCCATAGGCTGTGTGTCTTGTAGGGCTCGCCGAGAGATTCGATTTGATATATTATAAGCCTTATTTCGAGTAACGGAGTAAAAGTTACGGTCAAAACTTCGAGCAAAGAGTTGGGCGAGCGGCAACACTGTTCTAGGCGAGCAGAAATTTTTTTTTTTTTAAAACTTCGGGAGGCCAAAACAGCTGTTTTGTAAGGCTCGCCGAGAGCTTCGATTTGATATATTATAAGCCCCGTTTCGAGCACCTTGGGCGTGCCTGGGGCTGTTTAGGCGAGCCGGGGTTGCCTTGGGCGAGTTTGGGGCTGCCTTAGGCGAGCCTGGGACAGCTTTGGGCGAGCATCAAGGGCCATCGGGTGCGCGAGTGAGCAGCCTGGTTTAGGTGTGCAAGGGATGGGCGAGCAGGCTCCAGACGCTACTGCCTGTGCAGTGGGCGAGCAGGCCTTGGGCGCGGCTGCTGCTTGTGTCGTGGGCGAGCCAGCGCTGGGCGCTGCTGCTGCCTATTCTGCAGACGAGCATGGGTGTGCCTTAGGCACCGATCCAGCCGAGCAAGGAGGTTTGGGTGCCTCTCCAGGCACTAGACTGACCCATTTGGGCGAGCAAAGGGGGTCAGGCGCCTCTATAAGTGCAAGCTGCAAGAAAATTTCGGGCGCCACTTTTGGTGATGATTTGAGGAGTTCAGGTGACCAAGGAGCTTTGGGTGCCCCTTTAGAGAGTTCAGTTTTTGCCCATGCAGGTGAGGCGGCCCAGGAATTTTTTGAGGAGCCTGGTTCTGGAGTCTAGGGACAGAGTACGCCAGACACTTTCAGCGATGATGGTCCAGCTCCTCCGAGTGCACTTTGTCAAAATCAAATTCCTCCAGGCCTCTCCGTTAGTGGCTCAGCCACTCTTCACGCCCTCACACCGAAAAGCATAAAGGCAAGACAGTTCTTGACGACACTAGGTGCCTGTGTTGGGCGTCTGGGAGGTATGGGCGCCTGAGATGTGTTTGGGCGCCTGAGGGGTGCTGTCAGGTCTAGGCTACTCAAGCTGGGCACCAGGAAGGGCGTTTGTACCCAGGAGCAGGTGCTAGATGGATGAGGACCGATTGTTGACATTCAATCTAATGTAGTCTCAAGGGTTGCTGACGACCTGAGTATCAAGATCTTGCCTTTTGAGACCAAGCTTTTGGCAACCCATTAGAGAGTCCTTAAGCTTGAGGTATAGGCTGCCTATTTGAGAACAGTGCAGAGGTAGGTGGGCTGCCTGCTTGAGAGCAGTGCAGAGGTAGGCTGCTTGCTTAAGAGCAGAGCAGAGATATGTCAGGCTTTGCCAAGCTTTTTTGGTGACCCGCGAGAGAGCCGCTAAGCTGGAGATAGGTTGCCTGTTTGAGAACAGTGCAGAGGCCAATCTTTTTTGGCGACCTGCGAGAGAGCCGCTAAGCTGGAGATAGGCTGCCTGTTTGAGAACAGTGCAAAGGTAGGCTGCCTGCTTACGAGCAGAGCAGAGATATGTCAGGCTTTGCCAAGCTTTTTTGGTGACCCGCGAGAGAGCCGCTAAGCTGGAGATAGGCTGCCTGTTTGAGAACAGTGCAGAGGCCAAGCTTTTTTGGCGACCTGCGAGAGAGCAGCTAAGCTGGAGATAGGATGCCTGTTTGAGAACAGTGTAGAGGCCAAGCTTTTTTTGGTGACCCGCGAGAGAGTCGCTAAGCTGGAGTTAGGCTGCCTGTTTGAGAACAATACAGAGGTAGGTCAATCTTTTGACGATCCGCGAGATGATTCACCTCGCCTAGACTTGTTGATTTCCTCAGCATTCATATATTTTTGAGCTTTTGCCAATATTTCTGGCATGCTCTTTGGTGGTCGCTTCATCACTGAGAAAAGGAAGCTTGATGACTGGAGGCCTCCCAAGAAGGCGGTCATGCTGACCTTTTCATTGGGCTCCTCGACCTGAAGGACGTCCTCGTTAAAACGAGTGAGGTAGCTCCTTAAACTCTCATCTCGGTCCTGCTTTACGCTGAGCAGGTGGGTGGTATGCTTCTGGTGGCGGTGTCCTCCAATAAAGTGTGACACAAAGGACCTGCTTAGCTCAGCAAATGAGCCAATGGAGGCTGGGGAGAGCTTGGCGAACCATTGTCGAGCAGATCCCTTCAAGGTGGTTGGGAACGCTCTACACATGATTTCGTCTGGGACGTTGTGCAGCTGCATCAAAGTCTTAAATGTTTCAAGGTGGTCTAGCGGATCCTTCTTACCGTCAAAGGTCTCGACGGATGGCATCTTTAATTTCTGAGGAAGTGGATAGTTTGCCACGTTAGGTTTGAAAGGTGTATCTGTTCGACTTACCAGATAGTCCACTGTTTCGGGTCCTTGTGCCTTCATGGTGTTGAAGACATCACCCAGCTGATTCTGCACTTCTTTAATTTTTTCATCCCACTGATTGGGAGGAGGTCCTCTGGAATTACCACGGAAATGACTCCCATGATCCATGCTTTGGTTTTCACCCTCATCCTCTTGGAGATGAGGGTCTCCACCATGGGGAGCAGGAGTAGGGGCTGGAAGAGGAGGTGCCTCATGGTGGGCCCTCCTTGGCTGGGCGCCCAAGGGTGGGGCGCCTAAGGGGGCGCCCGGAGGGGGAGCTTCTTGATGACCAGGGAGTGGAGCTCCCCTAGCTTGAGGTCCGGGTTGCGCTCCTCCTTGTTGCCCGAGCATCAACTGCAGAATCTGTTGGTTCTGGGCTATAAGTTGTTGCATGGTGTCCAGCATCTGCTGTGCATTTGGGATCGGATTGGAGGGTGGAGGAGGAGCAACCTCTTCTTCTCGCACATGATTGTCCTCAGAGGGATTCATGGATTTGACAAAGAAGATTTTTTAGAAGTGAGAACTTTGTCGTTTCCCACAGACGGCTCCAAACTGATGATGCACAAATTGGTTTGCACACCACAGTCAAGTAATAGTATAAAATGCAGTAAAATAAGTAGAGAAAAAGAAGACAAGGTTTATAGTGGTTCGGTCAACATGACCTACATCCACTTTCAATGGCTAAGTTCGCCGGGAATTTTATTAACTCCGGTGTGTTGGGAGAGTAGAGAATTACAAGAGGGAAGAGAGATGAGCTTGATCTTTGTGAGATGCCCCCCAAGTGATGGGGAAGCTTACAATTTATAGTCACCTGCGTAGTAATTGAATGGGTAGTTTGACGGTCATAACGGATTGTAGCAACTTAATAGCATTAAACAGCTTGACGACCTCTCCTCTCCTCAACCGGCAAGGGAGTGCTCTCCAAATGTCTTGGCCAAATGATGAGTGAATGTTGAATTCCCTCAAGCTGCCCGGATGCTCCCTTAGTGGAGTAGCTCCCTAATGAGCTTGACCGGTCTGGACCACTTAGGGCCTGCTTGATTTTCTACGAGCTTGGGCTCCTTTGGGCTTTATACCTAGATTGGATTGTTTGGGCCTGGCCCATCAGCAACCAAACAAGCCCTAAATGTATATTTTTGGAGATAAAATTAAATTTACCCTTTCTAATTTAATCTCCGGTGCTTATGACTGTAGCATGGTGCTAGGGTAAAAATTAGACATTGGTAATTCTAGATAATTTGTGAATTTAAAATAACATTAATGTTGAATTAGTGAATTTGAATTTTCCTATAGTGGATTCGAATGATAAACTGGTGTCTCTGTTATACGTATCAAATATCGACGCGAACCTGACTAAATATGATTTGAACTTGTTAACTACGATTTAGCCACAATACGAATGCAATTTTATACAATTATAAATGAGAAAGTATGTGTTAAATAATTTTTGGCACAACGTAGATTAGAATACGATATGAATCCGCCCTACGAACCAACTCATAAAATTAAATAATAAAAACAATCATTTTTATTTGAAAAATCTAATATATGTAATTTTTCAAATAATTTGACGGTGGGCCATCCCACTTATACGTAGCCCTCTCACAGTGATACTATCCTCAGATTAAAGACAAGGATTATTTCATGTGACTACCGAAGATGACAGGAGACCCCTCCAAGAGAGACCAAAACCTTCATTGCTCTTACCACAAAGATAAGGGCAACCGAACAGAGAATTGTCGCACTCTCATGCGCCACTTGGAGGAATTGGTCAAGCAATGTCATCTATCCCAGTACATAGACAAGGAGAAAACTACCAAGGAGCAGGAAGAACAACAAACTCAACCAGATGATCAGCCTCGGCCAAAGGATGACCAACCTCCCAAGGTAATAAACGTCATCTTTAGTACCACTCCTCTGATGCAAGTTGACTCGGTCCAATCCCGGACCGAGTATTGAAGAGCCCGCCATCTTCAGCATGTTATGCAAGCAAATCACCAAGGTGGTTATACTTCCAAGCACCGAATGACGGAATCAGAGAGTGTTCCCATCACATTCTTAGATATGGACTTGGAAGGAGTGGTTCACTCGCATAATGACCCCCTTGTTCCCACTCTCAACATGAGCTACTTCGAAGTAAGGCGTGTGCTCATTGACCCTGGAAGTTCAACGGAGATCATGTATTATGATCTGTTCAAGAAATTGGGGAAAACTCAGGCCGACCTCCTCCCAACGACGACCTCACTCGTTGGCTTCAATGGCATGCAAGTCTGGCCTCTTGGTAGGTTGCGGCTTCCTGTCAAGGCTAGTACACAAGTGGTCGAGGTAGATTTTCTAGTGGTGGACGTTCCGTCACCGTACAATGCCATCATGGGGAGACCATGGCTCCACCAGATGCAAGCGGTAGCCTCCACCTACCATCAAATGTTACGTTTTCCTACTAGTGAAGGGATAGTCGAGATTCGTGGAGACCAAGCTACTTCTAAGCAGTGCCTTAATGTAGGGGTTAAATTGATGGCCAAGTCACAACAAGTGTTCATAGTTGATGAAGAGCTCTCCCTTCTTGAGGACGTAGGGGTCAAGCCCAAAGACAAGTCAATTGAAGAGCTGCAGGTCATACCAGTAGACCAATCAGATTTAGATAGATACTTCCTGATCGGCTTACGACCACTTGCACCCAAGAAGGAGTCCCTTATTGGGCTACTAAGGAGGAACATCGAGATCTTTGCCTGGACACCTTATGAGATGTCAGGTATTGATCCCTCATTAGCTAGCCATCATCTTAATGTTGACCATACCCGTATGCCTGTTGTTCAGAAGAGTAGGAGGTCCACCCTCCAGCATGCGGAAGCCGTTGGCGAATAAGTGGGCAAACTGTTGGAAGCTAGTGCTATAAGGGAGGTCCAATAACCGAAATGTCTGTCAAACACCGTTGTGGTGAAAAAGAAAAGCGAAAAGTGGCGAGTATGCGTCGACTTCACAGACCTCAACAATGTCTTCCCAAAGGACCCTTTTCTTCTCCTGAAGATTGATCAGCTTGTGGATGCCACATTTGGCCACGCAAGGATGAGCTTCTTAGATGCATATAGAGGCTACCATCAAATTCCCATGTTTGGGCCTGATGAGGAGAAAACAGTGTTTATCACACCAAATGGGATCTATTGTTGCAAGGTCATGCCTTTCGGCTTGAAGAACGCAAGAGCTACTTACCAGAGAATGGTGATGAAACTCTTTGGCTCCATGATTGGCCAAACGATGGAGGTGTACATAGACGATATGGTGATGAAGAGCAAAGAGTCATAGAACCATCTCTCTGACCTTCAAGACGTATTTGATATCTTGAAGTGTCACAAGCTCAGGATTAACGCCTCAAAGTGTGCCTTCAGAGTGAGCTCTAGGAAGTTCTTAGGACACTTGGTGACACGAAGAGGGATAGAAGCTGATCCAGATCAGATTAAGGCTTTGCAGACAATTAAGAAGCCTTCCTCAATCAAGAAAGTTCAGAGGTTAACATGCATGGTTGTGGCCCTTAACTGATTTATCAGTCGATCTTCAGACCGATGCAGACCCTTCTTTTAGTTGCTTAGGGCAGGTCGGGCTTTCCACTGGGATGATGAGTGTGATAAGGCCCTCGATGGCTTGAAAATTTACCTCTAGACACTCCATTTACTCTCCACTCCTTCGCAGGGGAAAGAGCTTCAACTCTATTTAGTCGTGTCCAAACACGCTATTAGTGGAGTGTTGCTACGGGCAGAAGGGAGGGAACAAAAGCCTATCTAATTTGTAAGCAAGAATTTATTGGGGACAGAGACCAGGTATACCCCCTCGAAGAACTCCTTTATGCCTTGGTTATGACTTCTTGCAAGTTGAACCACTATTTTCAAGCACACACCATTGCGATAATCACTGGGCACCCCTTGAGGAGTGTACTTGGTAAGGCGGATCTCTCTGGTTGCATTGCGAAGTGGTCCCTTGAGCTGGGACAGTACGACCTCAAATTCATTCCAAACACGGCGAATAAAGCACAAGTCTTAGCCGACTTCATAGTAGAGTTTACGTATGAACTACCAAAAGATCAGGTAGTAGCATGGAGCTTGGCTCTTAGGTCCCAACCTTGGGAGTTACAAGTTGATGGATCCTCGACTCGGAAAGGGTGAGGAGCCGGTATTGTCCTGTTCTCCCATAATAGGGAAGTCTTAGAGCAGGCTCTCCGGTTGGGGTTCACTGTCACCAACAACGAGGATGAGTACGAAACATTAATCTTTGATGTACGAGTTGCATTGAGACTGGGGGCAGAAGAGTTAACTATATACTCCGATTCTCAATTGGTGGTTAACCAACTCTCCGGGGAGTACAACGCCCGTTCAAACACAATGACCTTGTACCTAGAGATGGCAAGGGACTTGCTTGGATGATTGAAGTCCTACAAGTTGATCCAGATCCCAAGAGACCAGAATGAACATGCTAATGCTCTTGCTACTCTAGCTTCTGCTGATAAACAAGGTTTAAAGTGAACGATTGAGGTAGAGTGTCTCGAGAAACAAAGTATACATGAGGACACAGTAAAGGTCAATTGCGTGGAGCAGGCTCCGAGTTGGATGAACCCTCTTGTCCAATATCTTAAGAATGGGACTCTCCCAGAAGATAAAAGAGTAGCAAGACTCATCGTCTCAAAATCACCCCGTTACTAGTTGTCACCGGATCATAAGCTCTACAGGAGGTCCTTCTCTAGGTCGTACTTACTATGTGTCCACCCTAGCAAAGTGGAGGATGTACTCTATGAGATACACGAAGGAGTGTGCGGTGCCCATACTGGAGGAAGGAGCCTTGCCTTAAGGGCCATCTCCTAAGGGTATTGGTGGCCGTATATGTAGAAGGATGCACAAGTATATGTCAGGAAGTGCGACAAGTGTCAAAGGTTTGCTACGATACCTCGACAGCCAGTAGGTGACCTAAACCCACTCACGAGCCCTTGGTCATTCGCTCAATGGGGTCTCGACATAGTGGGTCCCCTTCCTCGAGCTTCATCCAATAAAAGGTATCTCATCACTGCAACTGATTACTTTACAAAGTGGATTGAGGCCAAGCCCCTCTCTAACATCCGTGACACCGATACCAAGAAATTTGTATAGGAGAATATAATCACAAGGTATGGAATTTCTTACGCCCTTATATCTGGCAATGGCACTCAATTTGATAGCTCAACTTTCAAAGAATTCTGTTCGAGATATGGGGTCCGCAATTATTATTCCTCCCCTGCTTATCCTCAATCAAATGGGCAAGCTGAAGCTTCAAATAAAGTCATCCTTGATGGTATCAAAAAGAAGTTGAAAACAGCCAAAGGAAGATGGGCGAACAACCCCGAGACATTCTACAGGAGAGACGCATTTCTCCCTCTCATACGGTACAAAGGCCGTTATTCTTCTTAAAGTAGACCTACCAACTATAAGAACTGAGGTCTATGAGCAAGGTAACAATGATCAAACCCTCAAACATAACTTGGATCTTATTGAAGAAAAAAGGGACCAAGCAATGGTTCGGATGGCAACATATCAATAGGAATTGGCTAGATCCAACAACAAGAAGGTCAAAGAAAGGAGCTTCACACCTGGTAACTTGGTTCTTTGTAAGGTTCTCACTCAAAATAAGGACCCTACAGATGGTAAGCTGGACCCTAACTGGGAAGGGCCTTATAGGGTCGCGGCACGAGCAGGTACATGAACCTATAGATTGGAGGAGTTTGATGGCAAACCAGTTCGCCGACTTTGGAATATCATCAATCTTAGAAAGTTTTACTTCTAGGTTGTAATACCTTATCATTACAATAAGTCTACAACGACATTCGTTCTGGATTATCAATAAAGAGAAGTTTGTTCTTTACAACTCTGAGCTCTCTTAAAGTCAACCTCCACGGTTGCACCTCTAAAAGTTAACCTCTACGGTTGCACTCTAAAAGCCAAGCTCCACAGTTGCACCTCTAAAAGCCAACCTCTACGGTTGCACTCTTAAAGCCAACCTCCACGGTTGCATCCTTTAAGCTGACCTCCACGGTTGCTCCTCCTAAAGCCAACATCTATGGTTGCATCCCTTACGCCAACCTCCATGGTTGCAATTTAAAGACTTAAGATAAAAAGAAACTTACTTGCAGGGACCACGGATACACAAAACCTTCCAAGGGTGTGTATAAGGACTTAACAACCTCTCTATTACTATGCCTCCTTATCCTACGATGTCAAGTGTAGCTGAGCACACACAAAAAAAAAAACTCTAAAAAATCCTGGTTTATACCTCATTTAATTTACTCCATTAAATGAGATATGTGGGCAATTGTGAGATAGAGGTCAGAAGCAGTAGTGGGGCGCCGCCCACTATAGCAAACCCCACCTACCCATATAACCTAAGCAGCAAAAGCAAGTTCCCTACATTCCAACCAAAATATATGATATTTATATTTCTCATTGTGGGATAAGATGGTCAAACCTCTACTAAAGTAAAGTAGCAGTGGGGCGCCGCCCACATACACAACCACAAGGCTTCGCCCAACAAAGACCAAGGCATTGCCAAGCAGCACCCAAGGCATCCCTCAGTCAGCTGGTGTTGCCTACCCAGCCAACTGCTCAGCTGGCATTGCCCACCACAACAGTGCCCAAGGCGCCTGCCCAGCGTCGCCCAAGGCACTTTGCCAGTTTCCAGGCATCACCGGTAGTGCCCCAGGGTGCGGCCTAGCTTCCCCGCCTTCGGTGTCACTTGCACCTGGCACCATCACACCTCTCGCCCTGGCGTCGCCTCTGCTCGGCACCCAGCTTGACCTGGGACCTAGAGTTCTAGTAAAACTCGACTCCGAGTATTAAGTGAATATTGATAAACAAAGCCTCTTAGCGAGTATATCCCTTTCTACAAGCTAGAACTCAACGTCCTAGTATGATTCTACCTCGAAGATTTAGGAGATTGATGATGAGGTCTATCCTATCACAACCTAGAGTTCGATTCTACTTGGAACACGACTTCATATGTAGCTATAAATAAAGGTTATGGGTACCAGGTATGTAATTCAATCCTAACTTATTCACCATACATTTTTTCTTCGACTAGCTTACTGACTTAAGCATCGGAGTCCCTTTGGCCGCTTCCGGCCATCGGTTCACCTAGGCATTCTCTTGTCTTGTAGGTTCACCAAGGCTTCTCCGCTACCTTTTCCGTCTGTACGAGGTGGTTACTCTCTGTGTGGATTTATTCCCGTACATGACTCAATATGCATTTCATTTTGGACATTGTTATATACACAATATTTAGAACATGTTACAATTTGGTAAATGATTGTACTAAAGTAAAGTTGTGCCGTGATGATGAGTCCGATTATACCAGTTACAAGCCTTACATGGTATGAGTATGAAAATTGCTTAAAGAGGTCGATATTTCGTGGGATCCTAATTTTATGGAAACCATGTTGAAAATTTTTAAACAATAATGTGCCCATTTTGTTTTTACAAAGTGACCTCATGTACGAGTATTAGCTAGTATTTCAATATTGAATATTCACAAAACAAGTGGTGTTGTAC
Organism: Ilex aquifolium; assembly: GCA_951799425.1. NCBI lineage: Eukaryota > Viridiplantae > Streptophyta > Magnoliopsida > Aquifoliales > Aquifoliaceae > Ilex > Ilex aquifolium. The sequence continues at coordinate 10,158,572 of OX637397.1, read as the reverse complement.
TTTGAGTACCCTCAATTCAAATGTGTCACAACTTTTATAGAGAGGTTTCTTGGCTTCTTATGAGTTCACTGGGGGTAAATCCGTACCTGAAGGCACGGTGCAATGTGAATGGTTTTGAAATGAATGTTGGTAGCCGTTGGATGAGTCTATTTGAGACCGTCCGATGGAATTATTGAAGTTTGCGCTATTTTATATTATAGATACAACAAAAAGATTGGAATATTATAATATTAATATTTCTTAGAGCATTTCCAATCATGACTTAAATTTTCACTTAAATTTAAATTAACATTTGAGTAAAAAGCTTGATTTGATACAAAGGGCTCCAATGGACAAACTGAAATTTAAATGATACAAACCCAAATTTAAATGAGAGTAAAAAAAAAATAATAAAAAAAATAAATAAATGAGAGTAAAGATGACCATTGAATTTTTAAAAGAGGGTGAAATCTCACCATTAAAAATTTAGGTAAAGATTTGAGTCTCCCTTGATTTGAGTAAAAAAATGTGTTTCCCTTTATTTGGTGTAAGTTTAAGTTAAATGTTGGAACAAGTTTTTGAGCTTTTTTACTCAAATTTAAATTTGAGTATGAATTTAAGTTACGGTTAGAAATGCTCTTAGAGTCCAATTTGTTTTACCCAACACCATCAACACCTTATTCTCATTGATGTAATATAGTTAAACTAGTTATTGTCTGTGCCTGAAGATACATAATAATAAATAATAATAAACAATAAATATATTTGTATTTATATTCAAAATTAAATCACAAACATATAGTAGAGATAAATGAATTTAAGCATCAGTTGTAGTGGAGGTGAGAGGTGGTGGGGGTAAGAGACGGTGATGGTTGTAGTGGGTGGCAATGACCGTGGTGGTGGCGGCGGTGGCGGTGGTGGCAGTGGTGGTAGAGGTAGTGGTGGGGCGGTTTCAAACACTATTTTTTTTTTTAAATACTTATGAGAAATAATTTTTAGAAGCACTTTTAAAAAGTCACTCCAAACACACCTTTAGGGGCCTATTTTTCCTATTAAATTTAGGGTGTTAATATTAGCCGTTAAATTAATTTTAAAGTAAAAATTTAAAACGATATGAACCTCGAAAAGCAAAAAAATCATTTTGTTTATCTTTTAAAATTTGAATTGTAAGCTATTTTATTATATAGATGTTACTCTTTGATCCTCCAAATTATAGTCTTGGTGGTATATATCCTCTACAAGTAAATTAGTGTTCGGGTAAAAATCTGAACAATCATTGAACTGAGTTGAGATGCGCCCCTAGTCTTTGAATATCACCCAATCCATGAGCTACAAAATAAAAAAAAGGTCAGAGGGACCCCCAGCGTTGAGCCAGGGGAGACCCCTCCAATACCTAAGTCAGTATTGCGATCAATACCTGAACAGACAAGTGTAAAAAGAAAAACAATATAGGTGTGTGTGTGGAGTATGGAGCCAAGGTGCTCATACTTCCGGCCTCCTCTTCTTTGGGTCTTCACCTATATATATAGAGAAAATTAAAGAGTCACTTACCATCATGTACTGTGCAGCAGTCAATGCAGGGAAATAGACATGAACTAGCCTGCCAAAACACTCATTACTTGACATATATTTATTGTAGTAGGTCCCACTTGTGATATTTGTTAAGTCATTTATACTTCTTCCTTGGGAGTGGGGCTGGTGGACCCATCTGACAAATAATGTTCCATCAATTAGCATATGGAGAGAGTAAATGGGTTCTAGAGGATGGAAAAAAAAAAAAGGGTTCCAGAGGATGACAAGTCAAGGTCAACTTTTATGGGGTGTGAAGACAATTCACTTATACAATTAATGTGATCCCTTCAGGTAAACAATAGTTTGGCTTATGATGCTTTTCATGTTTGTCCAATTCTTGTTTGACTCTAAAATATGTTTGTATTTGCTTATTAGAACATTAAAAAAGGACCTGATCTCTTCAAGTTTGCATCATTCTTACAGGAAAAAATATCTATACCATATATATATTGTTTGATGTTGCCCGAATAAAATATGTACAACTAATATATTAAATTGTACCTCAGAAATTACCCAAAAAAGATTGTGCCACTTTTGTATTATTGTTTTGTTTATTGATTTCCTCTTACCTCATTATCAGACCTAATCTCTGTTGTGTTTCATAACTTTTATATATAGATATTTCATATTTAAAATAGTTCATGTGTAACGCACGTGGGTACCTACCAGTATAATTGAAAAGCAATAACAACCATAAAACAAATAAAGTGCAAGCGAATCAATTTGACCGCTCTTGATTCTCTCGTGATTCTCCCAACTAGAAGATTAGAGGGTTAATCTTTGTCAAAGACAAAAATTGATTTCTTATGTTCTCTTCTTTGCAAGTTTTATATACTGTGATCAATTTTCAGGCTTCTCTTTACCATTATCAAGTTATTTTTCCTCATAGTATATAAAATTATCTTTCTTTGAATTACTTAAATATTTATTGAGATAGTAATATAATAAATTGAACAAGAACAGATCCAAAAAGATAAATTGCAAGTGAAAACAGAACAAATTATTGTACAATGATATAAGCATTCTTCGAAAATTTAAATTTTGATTAAATTGGACCCACTTTCATATTAGACCCCATTTATTTTTGAAGATTTTAGAGGGGTCAATATAAAGAATCCAAAAAATAAAATAAAAATTCTAAACTGGCCCTTTTATTTTACATATATATTTCCAATGGAGCCATTTGAACACTTAATACAACCATTTCCATTTGACTCTAACCATGACTATACATTAATATTAATCTTGGTGAAGCAATATCATAGACAACATGCTATCTTTTTATAGTTGCCGTCCCTTGGGGGAGCTGGCGGAGCTCGACTGAGGTACTTGTTACGTACGGTTGAGCCGACGAAAACATTTTCACCTGAAAAAGAAATATAAAACGTCACATTATGTTGTGTTCTTCAGTCCAAAAATTATAGGGCTTATTTATAATTTTGTGGTTTTTTTTTTCTTGGTAAGCAACGATTATTTAATATTACAAGTCTCATATGTAACTATTACAATGAAGTTTGAATCAATTGTTAAGTCGGTAAATTTTTGTTTTTTTTTTTTGGCTCAAAGATCAGGGGTGTTCGGGCCAACTTACGCGAATCTCGACTCTAATCTTCTCCTTGGTCTGGTCAAAGGCAGACCATCTTCACCAGGATTAGGGTATTCATGAAGGATAAATCTCTTATACCTTGACCCCAAAGAGTTGTCAAGATTCGAAATCAGAATGTCTGAGTTTACAACTCGTTTTTATTACCATTAGAGCTACCCCTTTGAGAGTTAGAGTTAGTAATTATTATCATATAAACTGAATGAATCAAAAACCTGTAATAGGAGCAGAATGGAACCCTCAAAGAGATGGATAAACAAAAGTAGAATACAACTCTCAAAGAGAATGACATATGAGAGATTAGTTTTTACCTTCGGTAAGGATCGATTGGTCTCCTGGTTGGAATTATCAAGGGAAATCAACTTGATTTGGCCTAGTTGGTTATAATTTCGTAAATTTATGGATTTAGGTTCACATAATTTCGTAGTAAAATGTTTTTAGACAAAATTACTAATCAAAGTGGACTCATAAAAGTTCCAAAGACAAATGAAAATTCAAGAAAAAATGCAATATAAATGCCCTAACAATATGGAATCCAAAAAAGGACTTGAAAAAAACTTTATTACATGATACATTATGTACTATTTGATGATAACTTTCTAGCATATGCTTTTTTGAATACTTTTTAAGTCGCATTTCTCTTGTTGCCAATAGTGCCACCACTGATAAAAAAAAATAGTGTCACCGCAAAAATACTTTTTGCGGTGGCACTTGACCTTTTTGGGGCGACAATGTGCGATCAGAAAAAAAAAAAAAAAAAACCTTTTTCGTCGTGTAAAATCATGTAGTTTTGGCCACCCTAAATGATTGGTGATGGGCCAAGCCCAAATGGCCTAATTTATGTGAAAAGGCCCAAAACCATACTGAAGCACAGTTGCAATTAAAGGCTCAAACTTATGAAGACTCAGGCCCAATAAGACTCAAGCTCAATTAAGTGCACCATGGAGCTGCCTCGACTTAGCTACAAAGATCCAGAGAGCACCCTTACCTTCTCTACCACCTTGGAAGCAGTCAACTTGGACCGAGTCTTGTGGGGAGCTCCTCAACGGCCACACCCGTTGAGGAGAATCTGCAAGTTCCACCAGGATAGCCAGATATTTACCACTTAATAGCTCCACTCTGTTGGAGAATGACTATAAAATGTAAGACCCACCAACACTTGGGGGGCATCACCTTCTACAGAGCATAAAACTCATCTTCCTCTCCAATCTGTAACACTCCGTTCACCGGAATCAATAAAATACCGGCAACTCTCTGCCATTCCAAAGTGGACGTAGGTCGAATTGACCGAACCACTATAAATCCCGCCTCCCTCTACTTTTATTATTGCTTAATTTCTAAATTACTTGACTAGTGGTGTGCAAAGTCAATTTTGTGCATCATCAGTTGGTATAAACACACTTAGGCATATATACACACCCTTTGGCTTGTGAATTTTTTTTTTTTTTGGGTAAGTACTTTGGCTTGTGAAGTTGATACAAAGAAAATAGGGATAATTGTTTTTTACCTCCTTGTGATTTTAGATAAATGCACCTTTCCTACTTGACGTTTAAAATTATGCACATTACCCCCTTAAAGTTATGTACCAAAATGAAATAATTAACACCGTTAATAGAATAATAAAATTACCATACTACCCTTTTTTTTAATGGGAATAAAAACTTAGCTTCCAATTAGCTTCCAATTATTCATTTAATGGATAATTAAATCTGGGAATAGAAACTTATTCATTTAATGACCCTAGCTATTTTAATATAAAGGGCATTTTAGGCACTTAGACAATATTTTTTTGGAGGGAAACAATGAAAACAAAGTCCACAACATATTTTTGAGCATGTGAAGTACACTCTCCGTTAAGTTGAATGATAAAAGTAACGGTTTTACTTTGGTACATAACCATAAGGGGGTTATGTGCATAATTTTAAACGTTAAGTAGGTAAAGTACTTTTAGACGAAACCACAGGGGAGTAAAAAGCAATTAACCCAAGAAAATATGAAAAACCATTGGAGGAGGCAAACTTACCAGTTGTGCTAGGCGGCTCGGAATTTTCAATTAGCTCCCTTGCAATCACTGCAGAAGACAAGAGAACCATAATTATCAAGAAAACCCAACAAATTTTGATAATCTTCCTGGAACCCATTTTAGAATTATACTTTTTCTGTGGTTATCAGGGGTGTGTGTGTTTGGTGGGGATTGTGTGAAGAAAATTTAGGATTATGATATGTATATATAGAGGCACTAATGGTGGAAGTTTTCCTACCAAAGTTAAAAGTCCTAATACGCAGAAGACTATAAACTTTTTAGCCAAAATCGAAGAAGCTTGGAAAGAACCAATGTTTCAGAATTTGATTTAGTCAAATGGGTGGGGCACTTTGTGATGCGATGTGTGATTGTAATATGACGTATAAAGTATTCACTTATGTTATGCCCCTTATTAGGGAAACTCTACCGTATCGCAATTTTCTTTTGGTACCGATACCGTTTATTATTATTTTATATGATAAAGTTATAATTTTAAAAAGAGAAATTACAACTGCATAAGAGTGGTCATGATCGATCATGAAAACGTGATATTGATCCCATCATTTCATGATTGATCATATCCTTCAAAATTGTAACTTATACACCTCAAAAAAGTTATAAATTTACCTTAAAAAATTGTAATTTTTGGTACTAGGAACTTCCCCCCTTATTATGGTCCAGGGTGTCAAAATTTAACATAACTTGTTGACACGAATACGACACGAAGTTAGAAAGTTTGTGTCTTCTTTAAGTCATTCGTTTCGTAAATGAGTGGACTCCACACGATACGACACGATTAATAAACGAATCAGGTATGCATGAAGTCAATCGAAAAAAATATACGACACGACTTGTTTATATACTGGTTGTACACGATTGATATACGATATGAACCCGATATAACATGATTCGTTAGACACAAATTAATAAACAAATTAAGTATCATTAGAGTATTTTTTGATACGAACCCGTTAAGACTCGACATGAACTACTTCACCTGACACAACTAAAAGGGCCTAATTATGGTGTGTTGGGAGTTGGTTCATGTATAGGTCAAATTTTGATCTCACTCTAATTGGATTTCCCATTTAGTTAGTAAGATATGCATTGATGTTTTTTTTTAATCAATAAACCAATTTCTAATTTTGTTTTATTATATTTCATAAACTTAAATATATAATTTTTAATATCTAACCCGATCCAATCAAGATTGTATTTACATATGTGTACAAATATATAGAGTAGTTGAGTGATTATTAGACGAAATTAAGTTGAAATTTATATAATTTGTTAAAATTCAAATTCAATAAACTACAACAAAAAGAGGAATAGCCCGAGGAAAAAGGCTTATAAACGCCGGTAAATCTTTTTTTCCGGCGATTTTCTCACGTTTAAGACAAGCACCGTGAATACCGTCGCCGAAAAAAGTGACTTTGCTTATATAAACATTTCCATGCCAAAAGCAGTATAGCATAATTGATGAGGATAGGTTTTTGGGCCTGGGCCGCCATGACAGGCGAGCCCAATACACCCTGAAAATCCAGAATGTGGGTTTTGTAGCCCAAAGGAAATGGTCCCAACCAGCCCACACCGAGAGCAGAGGGCCTATGAGACCAAAGCCCAAGGGGCCCAAAGAGTTAGCAACCCAGCCCTGATCCGAATCGCGGTCCATAACCTAGGGTAAGTCCTGTTGCACCACGTGCTCCAAGGACAAGGGGAAACAGCTCTGATTCCTCAGAGTTACGCCCTGCAAAAGGCAGAAGGAAGTGGTGCCGAACGAACCAAGATGGTTGTGGGTGCAGTACCGCCGACGGACAGAAAAGCTTGCAGGGAAAGGACGAAAGGTCCCCACAAGATCAGAAAAAGGAAGAAGAAGAGCAAAAAACCCTAGGGAGAGGCACCGTATAAATAGAACAGTAAAAGCAGGGAGGGAGGATCGACTCTTGAGCCATCTTCCTAACCTTCTCACCATCTTTTACTCTGAAACCTGGAATATCCAGATTAGGAAGGCTTCGTAACGGTTCTGTGCCTATAATTCTATTATTACCATTTGAGATCAATATATTTCATCAAGGAGCAAGAGCCTCTATTACAGTGGATGTAGCCCAAGTCCATTGGCTATGGTGAACTACTTACATTCTTTGTTTGCAGTTTCACTACATTAGTCTTCTTAAGCCTACCCCATAAAACCCAATAGAACCTCATCAGGCTGGGCCTGGGAGATTAATTCCGAGACATCATCAATAATAATGTTATTTTTTGCATGAAAATTTTATTTTTTTTGTGACAAAATAATAAACTTGCATTTGCTTAAGCAAAAATTAAACGGGTGATTTTTTTGAAGAGTTGTAACTAAGGGTGAATGACACTTGTACGATGAATGAGTTTTAGATTTTCAATTGTTATCTTGAAATATTATATTATAATTTTTAAATTATACCCTCAATCATATTTTCTCTAGGTTTGCTAAAATTAAGAATAAAATTAATGTAAAAATTGAGTAACATATAAATAATTGAGTACAAAAATAAGAAAAATATAAGGACTATTACATAAAAAAAGCGGACAAAGCAACAGATTTATTATTTTGGACCGCAATATTATCTTTTTTTAAATTAGAGTTACAATTTACAATTTTTAATCTTTTAAAATATAAATTAATAATATAAAAATCTTTCTGGTATAAACTACCATTCACGTGTAACGGTTATACCATGTAAAATAACAAAATAAATAAAATGAAGTTCATTTTCTATCATGGAGGTGATTATGTATTACATTGCTGGGTAGTTATAAATTTTAGTGGGGCTCACTTGCAGACTTGTGTACTTATTAAGAGTAACTGATTCTTGAAGACACCGTGCAATGTAAATGGTTTTAAGAGAAATGTCGGTGACCGTTGGATAAGTCTATTTGAGACCGTCGAATAAATTTAGTACAATCTATCATATTTTATATTATAGATTAATGGATGATCGTATCATATAATACTATTAAGGTAGTATAATGATTATACCGAATATTTTTGCAACTGACTGACCATAACTTTGACCCCGTGACAGCTTATAGCAAAAGTGAAACCTCATGGAAAAGTCCTCTAATGGGAAAAAAGCATTTTTGTCAAAGCAGACGATCAAATCTAGTCAAAGTGGTAATTTCAGGATTAGTTCAAAGGTCGTAAATCAAACACCACATTTGTCACAAGGGAAAAAAAAAGTCAAATTAGCAATTAAAAGATCAAAATATCCACCAACCAATCGTGTCGGATAAGACAGGTTCTTATCTAATGAATAAATCAGGTTATATCGAATTCGTGTCGTGTATAAATTGTGTATTAACCGATATATAAACGAATTGTATCGTATATTTTTTTGATTGACTTATTGAATATCCGATTCTTTTATTAATCGTGCTATGACGAGTTCACTCGTTTATGAAAAAATTCTCTAATTTTATATCGTATTCGTGTCGTATCCTAAAGATTGAGGTTGATTTCTGGGAACCGAAGATAATTTGGTCAAGTCATGTCACTCTAAAAGGAAGCCAACATTTTGTACTCGTTCAAAGTCCACAAAACGTGGTGCCAAAAATTGTCTTTCAAAGCATAAAACCTCATTTCAAGTTCCCACGAACACAATTGTTCGACAGCTAAAATTTCTACAAAATGGTCCAGCCAGGCATGGAGTAAAAAAACTAGTTTTGTTGCAGAATGAAGTTTTAAAAATAGTATGTCTGTCTGTATGAATAAAACTATATACATCTGATTCATCCCAAACCCTAGAGTGGTGAAAGACTCGCACATTGACTCCTGCACTTATGTAAATGTTAACATTTTCATAAATTGAAACATAAAACACTAGATGGCTGAGATTTAGTTTGGGAAGAAGAGTCAAAATGGGAGGGAAGGAAAATTGATAGGGGAAACGGTTTGGAAGGAAAAAAGTGTAGGAAAGAGAAATGAAAAAAGTTTTGGAGGAAACAAAATGAAAAAAAACAAATGACAAATTTCTATAAAGATTTAAGCAGTTTAAGTTGTATCAAATCAACGTTTCAATCAAAATTTTACTCAAAGATAAATAAATGCTTGAGTCATAGTTTGAGATAATCTTATAAACTTTATTTCTTAAGCAAGGATTCGGATCCACTTCGGCATATGTTTCGTCAATTTTTCTCAATCATATATAATTTGAGATTGATTGAAGTGAAAGCGACTATCTATAACTTGATCCCTCATCACTACATGATGAATAATCTATCATATATTTAAAGAAAATTGATGAAAAAGGAGTTAACTATGGTACCCAAAAAAAAAAAAAAATTTAGTACCATACATTCAAATTTTACAACTTCAATTGGTGTTTTTCCAATTTTGTGGGTTATTTTACAAAAAAAAAAAAAAAATTACAACTTTTATGGGTGATTTATAATTTTTTGTGGATATTTTTTATTACTTTTGTGATTATTTGCGATCGATCATAACATTTTAGGATCGATTGCAAGGTAACACCAAAGTATTAAAAATACCCACAAAAATTATAAACATAACAACTAAAGTTAGAAATGGTAGGACGCGAATTTTGGTGTCGCTAATTTTTTTTCCACCAATGGTATCTCTCATCTCAGCACTCCTCCTCACACACCTGAACACAATAGTTACTCCGAAAGAAGGCACCTTCATATCGTAGAAACCAATCTTGCCCTCCTCACTCATGCTTCTTTACCCCTCTCCTACTGGACTTATGCCTTTGCCACATCCGTCTACCTCATCAATAGAATGCCCACTCCCACTTTAAATCTCTCCTCACCCTACCACAAAATATTTCTGACAACCCCAAACTACTCGAAATTAAGGGTCTTTGGTTGCCTATGCTACTCTTGGCTCAGACCTTACACCTCACACAAACTTGAATCACGATCCAAGCCGTGTGTTTTCCTTGGGTACTCTCTCACTCTAAGTGCATACTATTGCCTTGACCCTTCAACCTCAAAAATCTATGTCTTACGACATGTCAAATTTGTTAAATCTTAGTTTCCCTACTCTTCACTGTCTAGTCCGTCCTCTAGTCCTCATCCCAACTCCATTGCCACTTGGATTCCTGCACCAATTTGAGTTCTCTCACCCTCTTCCTAGCCGCCACTCACTATGCCATCTGAAGTCATCGTCTCTCAGCAACCTCTAAGTGCAGCTCCAAAACACACTCCAGTACAGGTTCCATAAACCAACACAAACCAGCCCACCCACTCACACTCACCTTCCTTGACATCCTCAACCGATCCACCACTACATAACCCAACGTCACCTCCTCCTAACCCACCCGAAACTCATCCCCTTCCAACTCACTCAATGACCACCTGAGCCAAGAACCACATTCATAAACCCATAACTAAACTAAACCTTCATACCCAACTCTCAAAATCCAATGACCTTGAACCAACCGCCATGACTAATGCCCTTAAAGATCCAAAGTGGCGTAAAGTCATGTCTAATGAGTGTGATGCTTTAGTTAGAAACGGAACATGGGAACTTGTTCCACCCGATTCTACACAGAATATAGTTGGGTGTAAATGGATTTTTAGGATTAAACGTAACTCTGATGGCTCTATTGACAGGTTCAAAGCATGTTTTGTTGCAAAAGGATTTCATCAAAGACTAGGCGTCGATTACCTAGACACTTTCAGCCCTGTTGTAAAACCAACAACAGTTCGTGTTGTCCTCAGCCTTGCAGTATCTCGGGGTTGGTCCTTACGCCAACTTGATGTCAACAACGCCTTCCTCCAAGGCCACCTCTCCGAAAATGTCTACATGCAACAACCACCAGGTTTTGTTGATCAAGATCATCCATCTTGTAAAACCCGAGAAAATTTAAACCTTTTGTGAAAAAAGGGCAAAACGGTAAATTGTCACTACGGTACAGGTTGTAAACCTGAATTTTTCTAGAACTCGGATGACGAAACGGACCTCACCGTTGGATTCGTCTCGCGAAATCTAGTTACCACGTCAAATTTCGTTGAATTCCGAGATAGTCGGATTTTTCGCGTTTTACGAGACGAACGGGCCCCGGGTGACCCTGTACACGAAATTTTTATAAAATTTCCAAGTTTGGGAAAATATTAGACACAAGTTAAAATAAAAATAATTCGAACTTGAACCGGAGCGAAATTTAATCGTTTCGGGATTAAAACGGACCCGAAATTAAATAGGACGTGTGGCGAATTGTGGGCCAAGTATTCTAAAATATAAATAGGGGGAAAAATTAGATTTTTCCCATTGTTCAGCCGGTTGTTCAGCCGATAGAGAGAAAGAGGGAGAAAAGAGAGAAAACTCACCTTCTCTCTACGATCTACGGTGCTACGGACCTCGAATCCACGCAAGCCAAGAATTAAAGTCGCTCTACTCATCGAGGGCTACGCGGCTATACCAAAAAGCGCAAGTTTTACCGAAGATCAAGGTACGGGATTTTCGAGAAGTGAGGGTTTTTGCTTGAAACGGGTCTTGGAACTTCCCTCAGTCGTTCCTCACGCTTCAAGAGGTAGGGTTTCTTCCTACTAAGGTTTATTCCAAGCCTATAATGCTTTTATGGAATGGGTAGGATGATAGCCTATGTATCTCTTGCCTATTGTAGTGAAATTGGGTGAATTGGGTATTGAAATGGGTAAAGGAAAATCCTAGCTTGAATAGGTATTTAGAAGTTACTAAATGTGATTTCTATGATTGGATATGTGAAATGAACCCAATGTGAATTCATGTGTTATGTGAAAAGGTGGGCATGTTATGTGTGTATATATATATATATATGCCTTGAAATTCTAGTATGTTGATAACATGCTTAAAATTTGTATTATGGGAATTATATGCTTATGATATGATTTCGCCATGAAATATGTGAAGTGTGATGAGAATGTTCATATGTCACTCATACCATATCGAACATTAAATTATTGTTGCAATGGAGCATCACATTGCATATGCACGGGAACATCGCATTTAGTGGGTGAGTGTGCATGATTGTTGTCCTCACCACGTGTGGTGAATGGCGAGTGGGCTCGGGTAATATGGGTCGGTGACCTAGTCGAGTCGCACGGTTTGCATGGTTAATAGGGTTGGGGTAGCAAGAAGGGCTAAACTATCCCTCGGGTGAGAGACTCGATGATGGGATACGCACTCCCTTGGCTCGGTCCATGAAGTGTGTGGGTGTACGCGGAACCTTCGGTGGAAGTCCGTCAATTCCGTGTGGGTTGGGTGACCCTTGGTGTGAGTCCATGAACATCCACCCCTACAAAGACCCTAGAATGAAATGTCATTTGATGTGAAACATAAATGACGGATTGGTACACATTGGCACTTGCATGTGTAGAGGAGCCGGGAAGGGCTCGGTTGATGTGCATGAGTGAGTCTCACCTCATTTCATTGCATGGCATTACATGTTTCAACATGGAATATATTCTTGTTGTGGATTGTTAATTGATAGCATGTGAACATTTCATATGCATTTAGGTTGGGGAGTAGCCTCTTTAGGAGATACCCTATTGAGCGTGGCTCACCCTTTATGGGAAAAACATTTCAGGTATGGGTTTTGCACCGGCGGATGGTTCACTTGGAGAGCATCAAGCATGAAGGAGGCCGGCTTGTGGCCTTAGTTTGAGTTTTGTAAAACCTTTAACAAAATTCCATTTTGATGTATATATATTATGGAATGAATTGTGATAGAGCTTGTATGAGTTGTGTATTATATGGAAAATCTCATTAAACATGTGTTGGATGAGTTTGGAGTGTATGGGGTAGCTTTAAGGATGATTTGGAGGGGAAAGAAATCCATTTTTTTGTTCACAGTCTGAAAACCTACCGGAAGGTGTATGTCGGCCTTCCGGAAGGTTTTGCTAAAAACCCTGGATGCCTTGTTCACGGCTAATACCTTCCGGAAGGTTTTGCCCACTGGAATGAACCTTCCGGAAGATTTTAGCTACTGGAGTAAAACCTACCGGAAGGACTTGTCTACTGGAATGAACCTTCCGGAAGGTTTTGCCTTGGGTTTCTTTTTGACTGCCAAATTCTTCCGGAAGGTTTTGTTTTCTGGAATGAACCTTCCGGAAGGTTTTGGCTACTGGAATGAACCTTCCGGAAGGTTTTTGCTACTGATGTCGACCTTCCGGAAGTTCTTGCATTTGATTCTTTTCATTTAACTGTTCCTTCAGCGACCTTCCGGTAGGCGTATGTCGACCTTCCGGAAGGTTTTCCAAAAAAAATTTGAAATTTTCAAAATGCTTAGCCATACTTTTGGGCTTTGTTTTCTTTGGTTCCTATGACATAAATGGACATAAATTGAGGTATAATTGACCTTGTGGATGGTAAATCCGGTTAAAAGCATGTGAATGACGTGGTGTCGGGTTATACGACTATCACGAGTATTTCCGCGGGTTGACGGATGGTCAACGGTTAATAAAGGACCCCCGGGTTTTGGGGCGTCACAGCTTGGTATCAGAGCATAGGTATGCGATTTACCTAGGGCTTGATGGGGCATGGGTCTAGACCATTGCATTCATTGTACATTACATGTTATTTGCTTAAATTGCTACATGTTATGTGATATGTGATATGTGTATTATATGCATGGTAAAATGTGTATGGAAATGGACACACTAGGGTTAGAGAACTTAACCTTGGGAGTGGGAAAGCAAATGAACGGGAAAGTTCAAAGCGTAAGGGTCCACTATTGGAGGCATACGCTCTACTAGTGAGACAATGAGAAAGATTTGAACGTTTTAACTTTGATCCCTATCTAGGGATACTAAGTTGTTGTGCCATTGCCATTTGACTTGTGTGTAGATGGCAAGTGGAAGAAGAGGACGTCGAGGCGGTGGGCGGAACAATAACCAACCACCACCGGTCTTCGATCAACGAGCGTTTACGGAAACCATGGGCATGATGGCGGCTACTGTTGCACAAGCTAGTGCAAATGCCGGACATGGATGCGCGAGTAACCTCCAACAGTTTAAAGCACACAAACCTCCAGTCTTCATGGGAGGGGCGGACCCGATGGTGGCCGACCATTGGTTCCGGCAAGTCAACAAGATCTTAGGGGCGATAGAGGTCACCTCAGACGCTACTAAGATAAGGCTAGCTGCATTCCAGCTAGAAGGAGAAGCCCAATTGTGGTGGGATTGGGTGACGGCCTCGAAGAACTTAGAGGCCATGACATGGGGAGAGTTCAAGGAGCTCTTCATGGGTAAAAATTTCCCAACGGCCGTTCGACATGCAAAGGCCCGAGAGTTTCTAGATTTGAAGCAAGGGTCAATGACGGTGATGGAGTATGTGGCTAAGTTCACCGAATTAGCCCGATTTGCTGATGATTACGTGGCCACGGATATGGCCAAGGTAAGAAGGTTTGAGGATGGGTTGAAGCTATCCATCCGGGGAAAGATTGTGGACCTCCGCTTGCAAGACTTGAACTCTATGGTCGAGACAGCTATGGCCATTGAGAGGGAGGTTGACGATGCACGAAGCATCCGTGAGGCGGGTGCTAAGGATAAGAAGAAGAAGGGCCAATCCTTTTCTTCTAGTTCGGGGAAGAAACAGAGGACCTCTGCTCCTCAAGGACAGGGCCGCGGCTATCAAGGCCAAGGCCAAGGTCAGCTTTCCCAAGGCGGGAGAAACTTCAGGACTACCTACCAGGCGGGCCAGAAGACATGTTTCCATTGCCACCAACCAGGGCATATGAGGCGGGATTGTCCGCAGAGGCAAGGATCCCAAAGCTATGGGACACCTCAGTCCCAGTCATCAGTGGGGCAGTCTCAGACACACCTTGTTCCTCCCTACCCCACCATGGGCCAGGGAAACCAGTATCAGTTCCAGGGCACTACTCAGGCCCCTACCACTTTTCGAGCGGGGACTCCGTAGTCGGGCCAGATGGGCCAAAGCATGGGTCGAGGCCGAGGACAGGGCATGCAGGCCGGGACTTCGGGGACCCAGGGGCGTGTCTACGCCATTACACCTCAGGCTGAGCTAGTGGACCAGTCGGTCATTCAGGGTACATTTCTACTTTCTCGCTTATGGGCTAAAGTGTTATTTGACTCTGGTGCATCGCATTCATTCCTTTCTGCATCATGTGTGAGGGATTTGGGCTTAGAGGTTGATACCTTGGAGGAGTCGTTATATGTTAATTCACCCCTAGGAGCTAGGGTGTGTGTGAATCAGATATGTCGGGGTTGTGAGCTAGAGATCTCGGGGATTCTACTCACCGTGGACCTTAGGGTTATGGATGTGTCGGAATTCGATGTCATCCTTGGGATGGACTGGTTGGCGGCGCATCGGGTCGTTATTGATTGTGACAGGAAGAGGGTCACTGCATATACACCAGACGGTGTTTGTTTCAAGTTTCAGGGGGAAAAGCATGATGATTTGCCTCAAGTCGTGTATGATTCACGATGGCATGGGCAATTGATGGGTTGACTTGCGAGCCTTACCCTGGAGGACGAGGCAAGACAAGAATTGGGTCTACCTCGGGTGGTGTGCGAGTATGAGGACGTTTTTCCGAACGAGTTACCGGGATTACCTCCCCATAGGGATGTGGACTTTAGCGTTGAGTTGCATCCGGGTACTTCGCCCATTTCTATGACTCCACATAGGATGGCGCCAACTGAGTTGCAAGAACTCAAGGTCCAATTACAAGAATTATTGGACAAGGGCTTTATTAGACCGAGTACCTCGCCTTGGGGCGCTCCGGTGCTGTTTGCCAAGAAGAAGGATAAGACCCTTCGATTGTGTATAGACTATCGGCAGTTGAACCGGGTCACCATCAAGAATAGGTACCCTTTGCCGAGGATCGATGATCTGTTTGATCAGCTGAGGGGAGCGCGGGTCTATTCAAAGATAGATCTCCGCACGGGCTACCATCAGTTGAGGATTAGGGAGTCAAATATCCCTAAGACGGCGTTCAGAACGCGGTACGGGCATTTCGAGTTCACGGTGATGCCATTTGGGTTGACGAATGCCCCAGCGGCATTCATGGATCTCATGCATAGGGTGTTCCAGCCCTATTTAGATCAGTTTGTCGTAGTGTTTGTTGATGACATCCTGATCTACTCCAAGACAGAGGAGGAGCATGAGGGTCACTTGAGGATTGTTCTCCAGACCTTGAGGGACCATCAATTGTACGCCAAGTTCAGCAAGTGTGAATTTTGGCTCACGGAGGTGAAATTCTTGGGACACGTGGTGTCAGCTTCGGGGGTGTCAGTTGACCCGGAGAAGGTTGAGGCAGTTATGAGCTGGGAGAGGCCAAAGTCAGTCTTCGAGATACGTAGTTTCTTGGGATTGGCGGGGTATTATCGGAGGTTCATCGAGGACTTCTCCCGACTAGCCGCACCTATGACTAGATTGACCCGGAAGGAGGTCAAGTTCGAGTGGAATGATTCGTGTGAGAAGGCATTCCAAGAACTAAAGAGGAGGCTCACTTCAGCTCCTATCTTGATTGTTCCAGAGAGGGGGCAAAACTACACGGTGTATTGCGATGCCTCCAAGGACGGACTGGGTTGTGTCTTGATGCAGTCCGGGAGAGTGGTGGCTTATGGTTCTCGACAGTTGAAGAATCACGAGCAGAATTACCCTACGCATGATATGGAGTTGGCGGCCGTTGTCTTTGCCTTAAAGGCTTGGCGCCACTATTTGTATGGTGAACAATTTGAGGTGTTTTCGGACCAGAAAAGTCTGAAGTACATTTTTACTCAACGGGACCTCAACATGAGGCAGCGTAGGTGGATGGAGTTTCTGGAAGACTATGACTTCACTTTGCATTACCATCCCGGTAAGGCAAATGTAGTAGCTGACGCATTCAGCCGGAAGTCACGGGGAGTCTTGGCTAGTGTGGCTTCCCGAGAGTGGCAGATGCTCGAGACTGTGGGACAGTTCGGGCTATGTTATATGGGTCAGGCTCAGGGTACTTTGGGGAGCTTGGCGGCTACGCCTTCCCTACTGAGCAGGGTTATTGAATCCCAGAGTCAGGACACAGAGCTATTGTCCATCCGGGACCGTATACATGCAGGTACTGGTGACGAGGGCTGGGCCATTCACTCGGATGGCAGTCTTCGGTTTAGGGGAAGGGTTGTGGTTCCCCAGTCGGCGGAGCTGAGAGAGGAGATCCTCAGGGAGTTCCATTGCTCTCGTTTTGCGGTGCATCCAGGCGGCACGAAGATGTATCACGATCTTCGTCGCCAGTATTATTGGAGCGGGATGAAGAGGCAGATTGGCGACTTCGTCAGTAGATGCCTCACGTGTCAGCAGATTAAGGCTGAACACCAAAGACCAGCTGGTTTGCTCCAACCATTGGAAGTGGCTGAGTGGAAGTGGGAGCACGTCACGATGGACTTTGTGACCCACTTGCCACGGACATCGCGGGGGCATGACGCGGTGTGGGTGATAGCGGACCGGCTCACGAAGTCGACGCACTTTTTGGCGGTGCGGATGACCTTTACAATGGAGGAATTCTGCAGGTTGTATATAAGGGAGATAGTCCGGTTGCATGGGGTACCCGTGTCTATAGTATCAGATCGGGATCCCAGGTTTACGGCTCACTTTTGGGAGAGTTTCCAGCGAGCCATGGGGACTCAGTTGAGGATGAGCACAGCCTACCATCCCCAAACGGACGGTCAGTCGGAAAGGACCATCCAGACATTAGAGGACATGCTACGGGCATGCGTCCTAGATCTCAAGGGTAGCTGGGAAGAGCATTTGCCCTTAGTGGAATTCGCCTACAATAACAGTTATCAGGCGAGCATACGGATGGCACCCTATGAGGCGCTTTATGGGAGGTCTTGTCGTTCTCCGGTTTGTTGGACTGAAGTTGGAGAAAGACCCTCTACGGGTCCAGACTTGATTAGAGACACCTCGGAGAAGGTGAACCTGATAAGGAAGCGTCTTCTCACGGCTCAGAGCCGTCAGAAGAGTTACGCCGATAGGCGGCGGCGGCCTCTGGAATTTGAGGTGGGAGATCACGTCTTCTTGAAGGTGATGCCTAAGAGAGGGGTGATCAGATTCGGCAAGCGGGGAAAGCTGTCGCCGAGGTATATTGGGCCCTTTGAGGTGCTTGAGAGAGTTGGCACTGTGGCCTACAGATTGGCGTTACCGCCAACTTTATCGGGTGTTCACGCGGTATTCCATGTCTCCATGCTCCGGAAGTATACTCCAGATCCGACGCATGTTGTGGATTGGGGCGAACTCATAGTTGATGCGGATGGGACCTTCGAGGAGGGACCTGTGCGTGTCATGGATAGCCGAGAGCAGGTTTTGCAAGGCAAGACCGTGAGGCTAGTGAAGGTGTTGTGGTAGCACCGAGGAGTGGAGGAGGCAACATGGGAGCGTGAGGACATCATACGTGCCAATTATCCTTTTTTATTTGAGGATGAAGGTACATTCTTATAGTCATTTAGTATTATATGACTGTTGCATATGCGTGTGATTGTGTGTGCATGAGTGTGTGAATTTCGGGGACGAAATTCTTTTAAGGGGGGAAGAATGTAAAACCCAAGAAAATTTAAACATTTGTGAAAAAAGGGCAAAACGGTAAATTGCCACTACGGTACAGGTTGTAAACCTGAATTTTTCTAGAACTCGGATGACGAAACGGACCTCACCGTTGGATTCGTCTCGCGAAATCTAGTTACCACGTCAAATTTCGTTGAATTCCGAGATAGTCGGATTTTTCGCGTTTTACGAGACGAACGGGCCCCGGGTGACCCTGTACACGAAATTTTTATAAAATTTCCAAGTTTGGGGAAATATTAGACACAAGTTAAAATAAAAATAATTCGAACTTGAACCGGAGCGAAATTTAATCGTTTCGGGATTAAAACGGACCCGAAATTAAATAGGACGTGTGGCGAATTGTGGGCCAAGTATTCTAAAATATAAATAGGGGGAAAAATTAGATTTTCCCCATTGTTCAGCTGGTTGTTCAGCCGATAGAGAGAAAGAGGGAGAAAAGAGAGAAAACTCACCTTCTCTCTACGATCTACGGTGCTACGGACCTCGAATCCACGCAAGCCAAGAATTAAAGTCGTTCTACTCATCGAGGGCTACGCGGCTATACCAAAAAGCGCAAGTTTTACCGAAGATCAAGGTACGGGATTTTCGAGAAGTGAGGGTTTTTGCTTGAATCGGGTCTTGGAACTTCCCTCAGTCGTTCCTCACGCTTCAAGAGGTAGGGTTTCTTCCTACTAAGGTTTATTCCAAGCCTATAATGCTTTTATGGAATGGGTAGGATGATAGCCTATGTATCTCTTGCCTATTGTAGTGAAATTGGGTGAATTGGGTATTGAAATGGGTAAAGGAAAATCCTAGCTTGAATAGGTATTTAGAAGTTACTAAATGTGATTTCTATGATTGGATATGTGAAATGAACCCAATGTGAATTCATGTGTTATGTGAAAAGGTGGGCATGTTATGTGTGTGTATATATATATATATATATATATATATATATATGCCTTGAAATTCTAGTATGTTGATAACATGCTTGAAATTTGTATTATGGGAATTATATGCTTATGATATGATTTCGCCATGAAATATGTGAAGTGTGATGAGAATGTTCATATGTCACTCATACCATATCGAACATTAAATTATTGTTGCAATGGAGCATCACATTGCATATGCACGGGAACATCGCATTTAGTGGGTGAGTGTGCATGATTGTTGTCCTCACCACGTGTGGTGAATGGCGAGTGGGCTCGGGTAATATGGGTCGGTGACCTAGTCGAGTCGCACGGTTTGCATGGTTAATAGGGTTGGGGTAGCAAGAAGGGCTAAACTATCCCTCGGGTGAGAGACCCGGTGATGGGATACGCACTCCCTTGGCTCGGTCCATGAAGTGTGTGGGTGTACGCGGAACCTTCGGTGGAAGTCCGTCAATTCCATGTGGGTTGGGTGACCCTTGGTGTGATTCCATGAACATCCACCCCTACAAAGACCCTAGAATGAAATGTCATTTGATGTGAAACATAAATGACGGATTGGTACACATTGGCACTTGCATGTGTAGAGGAGCCGGGAAGGGCTCGGTTGATGTGCATGAGTGAGTCTCACCTCATTTCATTGCATGGCATTACATGTTTCAACATGGAATATATTCTTGTTGTGGATTGTTGATTGATAGCATGTGAACATTTCATATGCATTTAGGTTGGGGAGTAGCCTCTTTAGGAGATACCCTATTGAGCGTGGCTCACCCTTTATGGGAAAAACATTTCAGGTATGGGTTTTGCACCGGCGGATGGCTCACTTGGAGAGCATCAAGCATGAAGGGGGCCGGCTTGTGGCCTTAGTTTGAGTTTTGTAAAACCTTTAACAAAATTCTATTTTGATGTATATATATTATGGAATGAATTGTGATAGAGCTTGTATGAGTTGTGTATTATATGGAAAATCTCATTAAACATGTGTTGGATGAGTTTGGAGTGTATGGGGTAGCTTTAAGGATGGTTTGGAGGGGAAAGAAATCCATTTTTTTGCTCACAGTCTGAAAACCTACCGGAAGGTGTATGTCGGCCTTCCGGAAGGTTTTGCTAAAAACCCTGGATGCCTTGTTCACGGCTAATACCTTCCGGAAGGTTTTGCCCACTGGAATGAACCTTTCGGAAGATTTTAGCTACTGGAGTAAAACCTACCGGAAGGACTTGTCTACTGGAATGGACCTTCCGGAAGGTTTTGCCTTGGGTTTCTTTTTGACTGCCAAATTCTTTCGGAAGGTTTTGTTTTCTGGAATGAACATTCCGGAAGGTTTTGGCTACTGGAATGAACCTTCCGGAAGGTTTTTGCTACTGATGTCGACCTTCCGGAAGTTCTTGCATTTGATTCTTTTCATTTAACTGTTCCTTCAGCGACCTTCCGGTAGGCGTATGTCGACCTTCCGGAAGGTTTTCCAAAAAAAATTTGAAATTTTCAAAATGCTTAGCCATACTTTTGGGCTTTGTTCTCTTTGGTTCCTATGACATAAATGGACATAAATTGAGGTATAATTGACCTTGTGGATGGTAAATCCGGTTAAAAGCATGTGAATGACGTGGTATCGGGTTATACGACTATCACGAGTATTTCCGCGGGTTGACGGATGGTCAACGGTTAATAAAGGACCCCCGGGTTTTAGGGCGTCACACATCTTATGTCTGCAAACTTCGAAAGGCCATCTATGGCCTCAAACAAGCACCGAGAGCATGGTATCATGAACTTCGCACTTTCCTTCTTTACTCTGGCTTCAAAAATTCTCATGCAGATACTTCACTATTTGTTCTCACTACTGCTGGCCATAGTATGTATATACTTGTATATGTGGATGACTTAATAATCACTGGAGACAACACTCAGATGATCAACTTCTTTGTTGATGTTCTTGCTCATCGGTTTTCAATTAAGGATCTTGGACATCTATCTTATTTTTTGGGTGTGGAGGTAGTCCCAAATCAGCAAGGTATTTTATTATCTCAAAGGCGTTACATTTTGGATATTCTGGCTAGAACTCATATATGACTGATGCCAAACCTGTGCTCACTCCCATTCCAACTAGTCCACCTTTGTTAAAATTGGGCTCTGCTTTGTCTGATCCCACCGAGTACAGAACAATTGTTGGCAGCCTTCAATATCTCTTGATTACAAGACCAGACCTTGCATTTGCGGTTAACAAGCTCTCTCAGTACATGCACACTCCAACAACCGACCATTGGAGCTTTGTTAAACGTCTCTTACACTATCTATGTGGAACTATTAATGAAGGCCTCCAAATACATCACCAGTCCCCATTGAATCTACACGCCTATTCAGACGCCGATTGGGCAGGTGACAAGAATGATTTTTCATCAATCAGTGCTTACGTCATCTATCTTGGTTGCAATCTGGTCTCCTGGAGTTCTAAGAAGCAGAAAACTATTGCAAGGTCTTCCACTAAAGCTGAATACAGATCAGTAGCTAATGCAGCTGCTGAGCTCAACTGGCTTTGCTATCTCCTAACTGATCATGGTGTTCAACTACCTTGTTGTCCCGTTTTATATTGCGACAATGTTGGTGCTACCCAACTCTGCTCCAATCCCGTGTTCCACTCCAGAATGAAACATGTTGACATTGATTATCACTTCATCAGGGACCAAGTACAAAATGGTGTCCTTCGAGTTGCTCATGTATCCTCAGCAGATCAACTTGCAGATGCACTCACCAAGCCTCTTCACCGTGTTCATTTTCTGGATCTAAAATCCAAGATTGGACTTCTATCTCGAGCTCCATCTTGAGGGGGCATATCACAGGATTGTAATAGTCCCTTAGTTTCTCTATTTTTAATTCATTTGAAATAGTTGTTCCTTAGAGTTAGGAAACAGTTTCAAACTGTTCTATAGTTTAGGATTTCAAACAAGTGTTTGTTATCTTGTATGTGTATATAATTACTGCAAAATGTATATGAAAAGCAGAGTTGATTTCCTCAATCTGATAGGAACTATCAAGGATAGTAAACTAAGTTAGGTTTAGATGATTATAGTAAAAGAAACTTTTTCCATATGGAAAATCATGTAGTTTTGGAACCCAAAGTGATAGTATCCACATACATACAGATATTACGGTCAGGGGTGTTTGGATCAGCTTATATGCACCTTAATATATCTTTTCTCTAGTCCGGTCAAAGACAAATTTTTTATGCTGAAACTAGAGAATTCATTAGGATAGATCTCTATATATATATATATATATATTGTTTGCTCTTGCCCGAACAAAATATGTACACCTAATATATTAAATTGTGCCTCAGCAACTACCCAAAAAAGATTGTGCCACTTTTGTATTATTGTTTTGTTTGTTGATTGCCTCTTACCTCATTATCAGACCTAATCTCTGTTGTGTTTCATATCTTTTTATATATAGATATTTTATATTCAAAATAATTCACCTGTAATGCACGTGGGTATCTGCTTGTATAATTGAAAACCAATAACAACCATACAACAAATAAAGTGCAAGCGAATCAATTTGACCGCTCTTGATTTTCTCAAGATTCTCCTAACTAAAAGATCAAAGGGTTAATCTTTGCCAAACACAAAAAATGATTTCTTATGTTCTCTTCTTTGCGAGTTTTATATACTGTGATCAACTTTCAGGCTTCTGTTTACCATTTTCAAGTTATTTTTCCTCATAGTATATGCAATTATCTTTCTTTGAATTACTTAAATATTTATTGAGATAGTAATATAATAAATTGAACAAGAACAGACCCAAAAAGATAAATTGCAAGTGAAAACAGAACAAATTATTGTACAATGATACAAGCATTCTTCGAAAATTTAAATTTTGATTAAATTGGACCCACTTTCATATTAGACCCCATTTATTTTTGAAGATTTTAGAGGGGTCAATATAAAAAATCCAAAAAATAAAAAAATTCTAAACTGGCCCTTTTTATTTTACAAATTTCCAATGGAGCCATTGTTCACATACAACCATCTGACTCTAACAATGACTATACTTAATATTAATCTTGGTGAATCAATATCATGGACAACATGCTCTCTCTTTATAGTTGCCGTCCCTTGGGGGAGCATTACTGAGGCACTTTTTACATACGGTTGAGCCGACGTAGACATTTTCACCTGAAAAAGAAATATAAAACGTCACATTATATTGTGTTCTTCAGTCCAAAAATTATAGGGCTAATTTATAATTTCGTGGTTTTTTTTTTTGTAAGCAACGATTATTTAATATTACAAGTCTCATATGTAACTATTACAATGAAGTTTGAATCAATTGTAAAGTCGGTAATTTTTTTTTTTTTTGGCTCAACGGTCAGGGGTGTCCGAATCAACTTATGCGAATCTCGACTCTAATCTTCTTCTCGGTTCGGTTAAAGGCATACCATCCTCACCGGGATTAGGGTATTCATGATAGATAAATTTCCTATGGTCTGACTTCAAAGAGTTATCAAAATTCGAATTCAAAACGTTTGAATTTACAGCCCGTTTCTGTTACCATTAGAGCTACCCTGAGAGTTGGAGTTAGTAATTATTATCATATAAACTGAATGAATCACAAACCTGTAATAGGAGCAGAATGGAACCCTCAAAGAGAAGGATAAACAAAAGTAGAATACAACTCTCAAAGAGAATAACATATGAGAGATTAGTTTTTACCTTCGGTAAGGATCGATTAATCTCCTAGTTGGAATTATCAAGGGTAATCAACTTGATTTGGCCTAGTTGGTTATAATTTCGTAAATTTAAGGGTTTAGGTTCACATAATTTCGTGGTAAAATGTTTTTAGACAAAATTACTAATCAAAGTGGACTCATACAAGTTCCAAAGACAAATGAAAATTCATGAAAAAAATGCAATATAAATGCCCTAACAACATGGAATCCAAAAAAGGACTTGAAAATAACTTTATTACATGATACATTATGTACTATTTAATGATAACTTTCTAGTATATGCTTTTTTGAATACTTTTTAAGTTGCATTTCTCTTCTTGTCAATAGTGCCATCGCTGTGATCAAAAAAATAAGTGTCACCGCAAAAATATTTTTTGCGGTGGCACTTGAACTTTTTTGGGACGACAATGTGCGATCAAAAAAAAAAAAAAAACCTTTTTCGTCGGGTAAAATCATGTAGTTTTGGCCACCCTAAATGATTGGTATAAACACACATAGGCATATATACACACCCTTTGGCTTGTGAAGTTGATACAAAGAAAATATGAAAAACCATTGGAGGAGGCAAACTTACCAGTTGTGCTAGGCGGCTCAGAATTTTCAATTAGCTCCCTTGCAATCACTGCAGAAGACAAGAGAACCATAATTATCAAGAAAACCCCACAAATTTTGAAAATCTTCCTGGAAGCCATTTTAGAATTATACTTTTTCTGTGGGTATTAGGGGGGTGTGTGTGTGTGTGTTTGGTGGGGTTGTGTGAAGAAAGTTTAGGATGAGGATATATATATATATATAGAGGCACTAATGGTGGAAGTTTTCCTACCAAAGTTAAAAGTCCTAATACGCAAAAGACTATAAACTTTTTAGCCAAAATCGAAGAAGCTTGGAAAGAACCAACGTTTCAGAATTTGATTTAGTCAAATGGGTGATTGTAATATGACGTATAAAGCATTCACTTATTCCCCTTATTATGTGTTAGTATCAAAAGTTAACACAATTTATTAACATAAGAAATTAAAGAGTTTGAGTCTTTTTAAGTCACTCATTTCATAAATAAGTAAATCCTACACACGACACGATTAATAAACGAATCAAGTATAGGGGAAGTCAATCAAAAGAAATACAAGACACGATTCATTTATATATCGGTTATACACGATTGATACACGACACGAATCCGATATGACATGACTCGTTAGACACGAATTAATAAACGAATCGGATATGGGTTAAATATTTTTGACACGAATTTGTTAAGACCCGACACGGACCTGTTTCACCTGACACAATTGATATGTCTAATTATGGTGTGTTGGGAGTTGGTCCATGTATAGGTCAAATTTTGATTTCAATCTAATTCGATTTCACATTTAGTTAGGGTGTGTTTGTTAACCCAAATTCAGCACTTAAAATGAACGTATTCAACACTTATTAATTAAGCCCGTTTGATAACCAAAATTTAAACTCTCTTAATATATTAAGTGCTCCTTAAAAATAGGCTACAATATTAAGTAGGAGATCCCTTACTTAATTCTGAAAGCTGAAAGTGCTCAGCAAAACCATCTTTAATAATATTTACAATATGACAATTATACCCCTAAATATTTTACAATCATATTAAAACTCTAATTAGTCTTCTCTCCAAACCCCCTAATCTATATATTTTCCTTGTCGATCTCTTTTTTTTTTTTTTTTTTTCTTTCCATTGTCTTCTGTAACAAAAATATACATACATAATTATAATTATACACACAAATGCACGCATTGCACACATTGCACACAAACAATTACACACAGACATATGCACTGCACACTCACATACTTACACATGGACTGCACACACACACATATTGTTAATGAAATCTAATTTATTGTATTTTTTTAATATTATTTGATTATTTGTTAGTTATTGTTCTTTTTTTATCAGATGTTATTGTTCACTTTATATGTTATTCAATTTGTTATTATTACTTATTGTGTTATTCATATATTATTTATTTATATGTTTTGATCAAATATTTGTTAAATTTAGATTACAATATAATAATAGTAATTATGATTTATGTTATGACATATTTTATAAATATTTTCAAATTAAAGAGTGGAAGGGTAAAACTGAAAATTAATTTATTTTCAGACGTCAGCTCTGTATAGTTATCAAACAGTTTAGTTCAATTCAGTACTTAAATTTCAGTGAATACCAAACAGTCAACAAATTCAGCATTCAGCTTTCAGACTTCTGTTTTCAGCTTTCAGACTTTAGTTTTCAGTTTTATCAAACACCACTTTAGTAAGATACGCATTGATGTTTTTTTTTAATCAATAAACCAATTTCTAATTTTGTTTTATTCTATTTCATGAACTTAAATATATAATTACTAGTCATTGTCCGTGCTTGAAGGCACTATGTAACACAAAAAAAATTGTAACCAATTGCCTAGATTTAAAAAGAATGGCTAAAAAACTTTCATACTAATTTTTCTTTTAAAATGACTTAAAATATACTATCAACAGTATTCTCTATATTAATGGACAAAAAAATCACCAAAATAACACCACATATACAAATACCTCAAAACAACATCACATGTAATTTATCACCACTATCACCATTTAACTCAATAATACAACATAAATATAAACTCAATTACTAAAATTTCAACTCGCTAAAAAAATAACACATTAAACATGTGAGTTAAAAGAAAAATGAATAAAAACACACGACTTCCATCTTTCTCTCTTTCAAAGAGAAAAATGCAGCCTAATAACAAAACATTTAGGAATTCAAAGGCCGACAACCTCTCAAAATTTGTCAGCTTGTCACAAAAAAATAAATAAAAATAATACTATGAAGCATGAATTTGTACCAAAAAATGAGTAGAAATACAAAGTGCATATCATGCTCAAGAGAAAATTCCAGCTATGAAGCAACAGATAAAAGGAAACCTTGTAAAGTAGTTTTTGCAAGAAAACAAAAGAGGTCAAAAATTATTGTTCATACAATTCATCTCAAGCCTTGGTACCAATTGATTTACAATTATTCTAGCGGGCATATCACCATCATAAAACACCACGAAGGCAGTAACCACCAAAATATACGCCCTTATATTAAATTAAAACTAATTTTGAGATTTAAATTAGTTAATTAGTTTTTGGTGAATGGAAGTTTTAACTATCTTACTCCTGACATTTTGTAGCCTTATAAGCAAATCTTTAACTATGTCATCAAGATGTTGAACCTGCATCAAGTGAACAGTATAAGGGGAAAAAAAAGACTGTACAATTCATACATCATCAAATATTGAACCAAATTCGTGAATCCATCATAACACATTCCCTGGAAAGCAACATTTTTTCCAAGAAATGTAGGCAATGAACCACATTATTCACAATGTAAGCACAATAGCAAAATGGTTTAAGCACCGAAGTTGATAAGATCAAATTAAAAAGGATTAAAAGCAAGGATAACTATCTAAAATTAACCAACACACATTGTGCAATTTAGGATAGCAAGAGTGTAAAACACTTCAATAGAAAAATAGCAAATCTAAGCCAATTAATCCCTTAGATTTTCCATCAATTTTACCTTTTTGGACACTTGTTCGTCAACACATCTTCCAACGATATCCAAATAACACTTACTCGTAGACAAATATTCTACAAACAAAGATCATCTTTCAGAATGGAAAAGTAGTATAAATTTTACCATAGAACCCAGTATCTTGAATTGTCTTTAGTTGTTTTCCATTGTTATAGATAGTTAGAGAGAGAGTAAGAAAATCGAACCTGTTGAGACGGTGGTGGATGGCAGCGACGCAGAGAGGGAGAAACGTCTTCTTCAAAGAGTCCTGAAATGAGACGTAGAGAGTGAGAGGCAGACATCTTTAGAGTTCTAGAATGAGAGACCTTTAGAAATTTAGGGATTAATTAGGATCGTTGGATTAATAATTATCAAAAAATCTGAGCCGCAAAAAATTAAAGATAAAGAAATCTAATTACTTTATTATATAGATATATAGAAAGAGAGAGATGAGATGAGATAGTGTGTTTAAAACTTCTAAGAGATAAGAGAGAGAGTTACATGAGAGATAGGAGTGTTAGAGTTAAGTTCAATTATGATCGTCGGATAAGTATTTATCAGATGATATGAATCGTCTTTTATGTTGGGATTACGTTGTCTGTTGGATGTGTTTATGTTTTGTCTCAAAACGATATGTACCTCTCTTTGTCTCCAAAATTTAAACTCAGCTCTACTTTATTATATAGATTAATATCTAACCCGGTTACAATCCAAACAAGATTGTATTTACATATGTGATACAAATATGCATATAGTAATTGAGTGATTATTAGACGAAATTAAGTTGAAATTCATATAATTTATTAAAATTCAAACTCAATACACTACAACAAAAATAGGAATAGTTGGTGGAAAAAAGCTTATAAACGCATGTAAAACTTTTTTTTTTTTTGGCGATTTTCCCACGTTTAAGACAAGTCCCGTATATACCAGCGCTGACAACTGAAAAAAGTGTCATTGTTTATATAAACATTTCCATGCCGAAAACAGTATAGCGTAATACTAATATTTTTTGTAAGTGACAAAATAATAAACTTCCATTTGCTTGAGCAGAAATTCAACGGCTGATTTTTTTTTTTTACGAGTTGTAACTAAGGGTAAATGACACTTGTACAATGAATGATTTTTAGATTTTTAATTGTTACCTTGAAATATTATAATTTTTAAATTATACCCTCAATCGTATTTTCTCTAGGTTTGCTAAAATTAAGTATAAAATTTACATGTAAAACATTTAAAAATTGAGTAACATATAAATAATTGAGTACAGAAATAAGAAAAATATAAGGACTACGACACAAAAAAATCGGACAAAACAACATATTTATTATTTTAGACCGCAATATTATCTTTTTGTTTAATTAGAGATACAATTTAAAATTTTAATCTTTTAAAATATAAATTAATAATATAAAAATCTTTCGGGTACACATTACCATTAACGTGTAACGATTACATCATGTAAAACAACAAAATAAATAAAATGAGGTTCATTTTCTATTATGGATGTGATTATGTATTACATGACTGAATAGTCATAAATTTTAGTAAGACTCACTTACAAATTTTTATATTTATTAGTAAACGATTATACCATATAATACTTTTGACGTAATGTATCGATTACGCTGAATATGTTTTCAACTGACTGACTCTAACTTTGACCCCGTGACAGCTTATAGCAAAAGTGAAACCTCAGGGAAAAGTTCTAGTGGGAAAAAGCATTTTTGTCAAAGCCGACGATCAAATCTAGTCAGAGTGGTAATTTCAGGATTGGTTCAAAGGTTGTAAATCAAACACCACATTTGTCAAAAGGGAAAAAAAAAAAGTCAATTTAGCAATTAAAAGATCAAAATATCCACTAACCAATCATGTCGGATAAGGCAGGTTTGTGTCTAATGAATGAATCATGTTCCATCGAATTCCTATCGTGTATGAATTGTGTATTAACCGATCTATGAACGAATTGTATCGTATATTTTTTTGATTGACTTATTGAATATCCAATTCGTTTATTAATCGTGTTATGGCGAGTTCACTCGTTTATGAAAAAATTCTCTAATTTTATATCGTATTTGTGCCGTGTCCTAAAAATTGAGGTTGATTCTTGGGAACCGAAGATAATTTGGTCAAGTCATGTCACTCTAAATGGAAGCCAACATTTTGTACTCGTTCAAAGTCCACAAAACGTGGTGCCAAAAATTGTCTTTCAAAGCATAAAACCTCATTCCAAGTTCCCATGAACACAATTGTTCGACAGCTAAAATTTCTACAAAATGGTCCAGCTGGGCATAGAGAAAAAACTAGTTTGGTTGTAGGAAAGAGAAGTGAAAAAAGTTTTGGAGGAAACAAAATGAAAAAAAAATGATAAAATTCTAAAAAGATTCAAGCAGTTTAAGTTGTATCAAATCAACGTTTTAATCAAAGTTTTACTCAAAGCTAAATAAATGCTTGAGTTATAGTTAGAGATAACCTTATAAACTTTATTTCCTAAGCAAGGATTTGGATCCACTTCGGCATATGTTTCGTCAATTTTTCTCAATCTTGTATAATTCGAGACTGATTGAAGTGAAAGCGACTATCTATAACTTGATCCTAATATTACATCATCATTGGTACTTGATAGTAGCAGCGTGTAATGTATCTCACTCATCCAATACATATAAATAATGTCATAATTAATAACTTCAATTGAAAATTCATTAGCCTTATTTGGCACTAATGCTATTAGGATATAATTGAAGGACATAATAAATTGTGACTAATAGATGATAGTGGAATGCATTTAATGATATGACCCATTACAATATTAAGGGCTCGTTTGGTAGATGAGGGAATTAAATATTAGATTGTACTATTTTTTATTTAATCGGGCATAATACTTTATTTGGTAAGTAAATTTGATACCGTATTAATTTTAAAAATGTATATTAATCGTATACTTGTCGTATATTTTTTATACGATAGGCCTGTATTATGGAGGTATTTTAATACCACCAAAAGATGTGGTATTATAATCCAACTCAAACGTTTTATTCTACATATTTACTATTATAACCCATAACTGATAAAATCAAGTTATCATCAATGTAACAAACACTGATTGAGGATATTTTTGTTAATTCAACATTAATACGATGAAATAATTTCCTAACCAAACATCC
The DNA here is from genome assembly GCA_951799425.1 of Ilex aquifolium. NCBI lineage: Eukaryota > Viridiplantae > Streptophyta > Magnoliopsida > Aquifoliales > Aquifoliaceae > Ilex > Ilex aquifolium. The sequence goes on along the minus strand of OX637397.1, from coordinate 10,127,482 downwards.
GATTGGATTAAATAATTATTATCTAACGTTTATGTTGTACATTGTTAAACACTAGATAAAATTACGTATTATTCTAATACCCTATTTAATCTTGTATGTTGTCTTTCCGTATTATATTAGACTGAATTACTTTATCTAATTCATTCATTTCTAATACAGCAACCAAACAAGCCCTAAATGTATATTTCTGGAGATAAAATGAAATTTACCCTTTCTAATTTAATCTCCGGTGTTTATGACTGTAGCATGGTGCTAGGGTAAAAATTAGACATCGGAAATTCTAGATAATTTGCGAATTTAAAATAACATTAATGTTGAATTAGTGAATTTGAATTTTCCTATAGCTGATTCGAATGATAAACTGGTGTCTCTGTTATACGTATCAAATATCGACGCGAACCTGACTAAATATGATTTGAACTTGTTAACTACGATTTAGCCACAATACGAATGCAATTTTATACAATTATAAATGAGAAAGTATGTGTTAAATAATTTTTGGCACCACGTAGATTAGAATACGATATGAATCCGCCCTACGAAACAACTCATAAAATTAAATAATAAAAACAATCATTTTTATTTGAAAAATCTAATATATGTAATTTTTCAAATAATTTGGCGGTGGGCCATCCCACTTATACGTAGCCCTCTCATAGTGATACTATCCTCAGATTAAAGACAAGGATATTTCATGTGACCACCGAAGATGACAGGAGACCCCTCCAAGAGAGACCAAAACCTTTATTGCTCTTACCACAAAGATAAGGGCAACCGAAAAGAGAATTGTCGCACTCTCATGCGCCACTTGGAGGAATTGGTCAAGCAAGGTCATCTATCCCAGTACATAGATAAGGAGAAAACTACCAAGGAGCAGGCAGAACAACAAACTCAACCAGATGATCAGCCTCGGCCAAAGGATGACCAACCTCCCAAGGTAATAAACGTCATCTTTAGTACCACTCCTCCGATGCAAGTTGACTCGATCCAATCTCAGACTGAGTATTGAAGAGCCCGCCATCTTCAGCATGTTATGCAAGCAAATCACCAAGGTGGTTATACTTCCAAGCGCCGAATGGCGGAATCAAAGAGTGTTCCGATCACATTCTTAGATATGGACTTGGAATGAGTGGTTCACCCGCATAATGACCCCCTTGTTCCCACTCTCAACATGAGCAACTTCGAAGTAAGGCGTGTGCTCATTGACCCTGGAAGTTCAACGGAGATCATGTATTATGATCTGTTCAAGAAATTGGGGAAAACTCAGGCCGACCTCCTCCCAACGACGACCTCACTCGTTGGCTTCAATGGCATGCAAGTCTGGCCTCTTGGTAGGTTGCGGCTTCCTGTCAAGGCTAGTACACAAGTGGTCGAGGTAGATTTTCTAGTGGTGGACGTTCCGTCACCGTACAATGCCATCATGGGGAGACCATGGCTCCACCAGATGCAAGCGGTAGCCTCCACCTACCATCAGATGTTACGTTTCCCTACTAGTGAAGGGATAGTCGAGATTCGTGGAGACCAAGCTACTTCTAAGCAGTGCCTTAATGTAGGGGTTAAATTGATGGTCAAGTCACAGCAGGTGTTCATAGTTGATGAAGAGCTCTCCCTTCTTGAGGACGTAGGGGTCAAGCACAAAGACAAGTCAATCGAAGAGCTGCAGGTCATACCAGTAGACCAATCAGATTTAGATAGATACTTCCTGATCGGGTCACGACCACTTGCACCCAAGAAGGAGTCCCTTATTGGGCTACTAAGGAGGAACATCGAGATCTTTGCCTGGACACCTTATGAGATGTCAGGTATTGATCCCTCATTAGCTAGCCATCATCTTAATGTTGACCATACTCGTATGCCTGTTGTTCAGAAGAGTAGGAGGTCCGCCCTCCAGCATGCGGAAGCCGTTGGAGAATTAGTGGGCAAACTGTTGGAAGCTAGTGCTATAAGGGAGGTCCAATACCCGGAGTGTCTGTCAAACACCGTTGTGGTGAAAAAGAAAAGCGAAAAGTGGCGAGTATGCGTCGACTTCACAGACCTCAACAAGGTCTTCCCAAAGGACCCTTTTCTTCTCCTGAAGATTGATCAGCTTGTGGATGCCACATCTGGCCACGCAAGGATGAGCTTCTTAGATGCATATATACCATCAAATTCCCATGTTTGGGCCTGATGAGGAGAAAACAACGTTTATCACACCAAATGGGATCTACTGCTGCAAGGTCATGTCTTTCGGCTTGAAGAACGCAGGAGCTACTTACCAGAGAATGGTGATGAAACTCTTTGGCTCCATGATTGGCCAAACGATGGAGGTGTACATAGACGATATGGTGATGAAGAGCAAAGAGTCATAGAACCACCTCTCTGACCTTCAAGACGTATTTGATAACTTGAAGTGTCATAAGCTCAGGCTTAACGCCTCAAAGTGTGCCTTCAAAATGAGCTCTAGGAAGTTCTTAGGACACTTGGTGACACGAAGAGGGATAGAAGCTGATCCAGATCAGATTAAGGCTTTGCAGACAATTAAGAAACCTTCCTCAATCAAGAAAGTTCAGAGGTTAACATGCATGGTTGTGGCCCTTAACCGATTTATCAGTCGATCTTCAGACCGATGCAGACCCTTCTTTCAGTTGCTTAGGGCAGGTCGGGCTTTCCACTGGGATGATGAGTGTGATAAGGCCCTCGATGACTTGAAAATTTACCTCTAGACACTCCATTTACTCTCCACTCCTTCGCAGGGGAAAGAGCTTCAACTCTATTTAGCCGTGTCCAAACACGCTATTAGTGGAGTGTTGTTACGGGCAGAAGGGAGGGAACAAAAGCCTATCTAATTTGTAAGCAAGAATTTATTGGGGACAGAGACCAGGGATACCCCCTCGAAGAACTCCTTTATGCCTTGGTTATGACTTCTTGCAAGTTGAACCACTATTTTCAAGCACACACCATTGCGATAATCACTAGGCACCCCTTGAGGAGTGTACTTGGTAAGGCGGATCTCTCTGGTCGCATTGCAAAGTGGTCGCTTGAGCTGGGACAGTACGACCTCAAATTCATTCCAAACACGGCGATTAAAGCACAAGTCTTAGCCGACTTCATAGTAGAGTTTACGTATGAACTACCAAAAGATCAGGTAGTAGCATGGAGCTTGGCTCTCAGGTCCCAACCTTGGGAGTTACAAGTTGATGGATCCTCGACTCGGAAAGGGTCAAGAGCCGGTATTATCCTGTTCTCCCATAATAGGGAAGTCTTAGAGCAGGTTCTCCGGTTGGGGTTCGCTGTCACCAACAACGAGGATGAGTACGAAACATTAACCTTTGATTTACGAGTTGCATTGAGACTGGGGGCAGAAGAGTTGACTATATACTCCGATTCTCAATTGGTGGTTAACCAACTCTCCGGGGAGTACAACGCCCGTTCAAACACAATGACCTTGTACCTAGAGAAGGCAATGGACTTGCTTGGACGATTGAAGTCCTACAAGTTGATCCAGATCCCAAGAGACCAGAATGAACATGCTGATGCTCTTGCTACTCTAGCTTCTGCTGATAAACAAGATTTAAAGTGAACGATTGAGGTAGAGTGTCTCGAGAAACCAAGTATACATAAGGACATAGTAAAGGTCAATTGCGTGGAGCAGGCTCCGAGTTGGATGAACCCTCTTGTCCAATATCTTAAGAATGAGACTCTCCCAAAAGATAAAAGGGTAGCAAGACTCATCGTCTCAAAATCACCCTGTTACTAGTTGTCACCGGATCATAAGCTCTACAGGACGTCCTTCTCTGGGCCGTACTTACTATGTGTCCACCCTAGCAAAGTGGAGGATGTACTCTATGAGATACACGAAGGAGTGTGCGGTGCCCATACTGGAGGAAGGAGCCTTGCCTTAAGGGCCATCTCCCAAGGGTATTGGTGGCCGTATATGTAGAAGGAAGCACAAGTATATGTCAGGAAGTGTGACAAGTGTCAAAGGTTTGCTACGATACCTCGACAGCCGGTAGGTGACCTAAACCCACTCACGAGCCCTTGGTCATTCGCTCAATGGGGTCTCGACATAGTGGGTCCCCTTCCTCGAGCTCCATCCAATCAAAGGTATCTCATCACTGCAACTGATTACTTTACAAAGTGGATTGAGGTCAAGCCCCTCTCTAACATCCGTGACACCGATATCAAGAAATTTGTATAGGAGATATAATCACAAGGTATGGAATTTCTTACGCCCTTATATCTGACAATGACACTCAATTTGATAGCTCAACGTTCAAAGAATTATGTTCGAGATATGGGCTCCGCAATTATTATTCCTCCCCTGCTTATCGTCAATCAAATGGGCAAGCTGAAGCTTCAAATAAAGTCATCCTTGATGGTATCAAAAAGAAGTTGAAAACAGCCAAAAGAAGATGGGCGAACAACCCCGAGACATTCTACAGGAGAGACGCATTTCTCCCTCTCATACAGTACAAAGGCCGTTATTCTTCTTAAAGTAGACCTACCAACTATAAGAACTGAGGTCTATGAGCAAGGTAACAATGATCAAACCCTCAAACATAACTTGGATCTTATTGAAGAAAAAAGGGACCAAGCAATGGTTCGGATGGCAACATATCAATAGGAATTGGCTAGATCCAACAACAAGAAGGTCAAAGAAAGGAGCTTCACACCTGGTAACTTGGTTCTTCGTAAGGTTCTCACTCAAAATAAGGACCCTACAGATGGTAAGCTGGACCCTAACTGGGAAGGGCCTTATAGGGTCGCGGCACGAGTAGGTACATGAACCTATAGATTGGAGGAGCTTGATGGCAAACCAATTCGCCGACTTTGGAATATCATCAATCTTAGAAAGTTTTACTTCTAGGTTGTAATACCTTATCATTACAATAAGTCTACAACGACATTCGTTCTGGATTATCAATAAAGAGAAGTTTGTTCTTTAAAACTCTGAGCTCTCTTAAAGTCAACCTCCACGGTTGCACCTCTAAAAGCCAAGCTCCACAGTTGCACCTCTAAAAGCCAACCTCTACGGTTGCACTCTTAAAGCCAACCTCCACGGTTGCATCCTTTAAGCTGACCTCCACGGTTGCTCCTCCTAAAGCCAACCTCTATGGTTGCATCTCTTACGCCAACCTCCATGGTTGCAATTCAAAGACTTAAGATAAAAAGAAACTTACTTGCAGAGACCACGGATACACAAAACCTTCCAAGGGTGTGTATAAGGACTTAACAACCTCTCTATTACTATGCCTCCTTATCCTACGATGTCAAGTGTAGCTGAGCAGACACACAAAAAAAAACTCTAAAAAATCCTGGTTTATACCTCATTTAATTTACTCCATTAAATGAGATATGTGGGCAATTGTGAGACAGAGGTCAGAAGCAGTAGTGGGGCGCCGCCCACTATAGCAAACCCCACCTACCCATATAACCTAAGCAGCAAAAGCAAGTTCCCTACATTCCAACCAAAATATATGATATTTATATTTCTCATTGTGGGATAAGATGGTCAAACCTCCACTAAAGTAAAGTAGCAGTGGGGCGCCGCCCACATACACAACTACAAGGCTTCGCCCAACAAAGACCAAGGCATTGCCAAGCAGCACCCAAGGCATCCCTCAGTCAGCTGGTGTTTCCTACCCAGCCAACTGCTCAGCTGGCGTTGCCCACCACAACAGTGCCCAAGGCGCCTGCCCAACGTCGCCTAAGGAACTTTGCCAGTTTCCAGGCATCGCCAGTAGTGCCCCAGGGTGCCGCCTAGGTTCCCCGCCTTCGGTGTCACTTGCACCTGGCACCATCACACCTCTCGCCCTAGCGTCGCCTCTGCCCGGCACCCAGCTTGACCTGGGACCTAGAGTTCTAGTAAAACTCGACTCCGAGTATTAAGTGAATATTGATAAACAAAGCCTCTTAGCGAGCATATCCCTTCCTACAAGCTAGAACTCAACGTCCTAGTATGATTCTACCTCGACATTTAGGAGATTGATGATGAGGTCTATCCTATCATAACCTAGAGTTCGATTCTACTTGGAACACTGCTTCATATGTAGCTATAAATAAAGGTTATGGGTACCAGGTATGTAATTCAATCCTAACTTATTCACCATATATTTTTTCTTCGACTAGCTTACTGACTTAAGCATCGGAGTCCCTTTGGCCGCTTCTGGCCATCGATTCACCTAGGCATTCTCTTGTCTTGTAGGTTCACCAAGGCTTCTCCGCCACCTTCTCCGTCTGTAAGAGGTGGTTACTCTCTGTGTGGATTTATTCCCGTACATGACTCAATATGCATTTCATTTTGGTCATTGTTCATATCCACAATATTTAGAACATGTTACAATTTGGTAAATGATTGTATTAAAGTAAAGTTGTGCCGTGATGATGAGTCTGATTATACCAGTTACAAGCCTTACATGGTATGAGTATGAAAATTGCTTAAAGAGGTCGATATTTCTTGGGATCCTAATTTTAATGGAAACCATGTTGAAAATTTTTAAACAATAATGTGCCCGGTTTTTTTTTACAAAGTGACCTCATGTACGGGTATTAGCTAGTATTTCAATATTGAATATTCACAAAACAAGTGGTGTTGTACTTTGAGTACCCTGAATTCAAATGTGTCACAACTTTTATAGAGAGGTTTCTTGGCTTCTTATGAGTTCACTGGGGGTAAATCCGTACCTGAAGGCATGGTGCAATGTGAATGGTTTTGAAATGAATGTTGGTAGCCGTTGAATGAGTCTATTTGAGACCGTCCGATGGAATTATTGAAGTTTGCGCTATTTTATATTATAGATACAACAAAAAGATTGGAATATTATAATATTAATATTTCTTAGAGCATTTCCAATCATGACTCAAATTTTCACTTAAATTTAAATTAACATTAGAGTAAAAAGCTTGATTAGATACAAAGGGCTCCAATGGACAAACTGAAATTTAAATGAATACAAACCCAAATTTAAATGAGAGTAAAAAATAAATAAATAAAATAAATAAATAAATGAGAGTAAAGATGACCATTGAATTTTTAAAAGATGGTGAAATCTCACCATTAAAAATTTAGGTAAGGATTTGAGTCTCCCTTGATTTGAGTAAAAAAATGTGTTTCCCTTGATTTGGTGTAAGTTTAAGTTAAATGTTGGAACAAGTTTTTGAGTTTTTTTACTCAAATTTAAATTTGAGTATGAATTTAAGTTACGGTTAGAAATGCTCTTAGAGTCCAATTTGTTTTACCCAACACCATCAACACCTTATTCTCATTGATGTAATATAGTTAAACTAGTTATTGTCTGTGCCTGAAGACACAGAATAATAAAAAATAGTAAACAATAAATATATTTGTATTTATATCCAAAATTAAATCACAAACATATAGGAGAGATACATGTATTTAAGCATCAGTTGTAGTGGGGGTGAGAGCTGGTGGGGGTGAGAGGTGGTGGGGATAAGATACGGTGATGGTTGTGGTGGGTGGCAATGACCGTGGTGGTGGCGATGGTGGCAGTGGTGGTAGAGGTAGTGGTGGGGCGGTTTCAAACACTATTTTTTTTTTTTTAAATACTTATGAGAAATAATTTCTAGAAGTACTTTTAAAAAGTCACTCCAAACACACCTTTAGGGGCCTATTTTTCCTATTAAATTTAGGGTGTTAATATTAGCCGTTAAATTAATTTTAAAATAAAATTTAAAACGATATGAACCTCGAAAAGCAAAAAAAGTCATTTTGTTTATCTTTTAAAATTTGAATTATAAGCTACTTTATTATATAGATGTTACTCTTTGATCCTCCAAATTATAGTCTTGGTGGTATATATCCTCTACAAGTAAATTAGTGTTCGGGTAAAAATCTGAACAATCACTGAACTGAGTTGAGATGCGCCCCTAGTCTTCGAATATCACCCAATCCATGAGCTGCAAAATAAAAAAAAAAAGGTCAGAGGGACCCCGGCGTTGAGCCAGGGGAGACCCCTCCAATACCTAAGTCAGTATTACGATCAATACCTGAACATGCAAGTGTAAAAAAAAAAAACAATATAGGTGTGTGTGTGGAGTATGGAGCCAAGATGCTCATACTTCCGGCTTCCTCTTCTTTGGGTCTTCACCCATATATATAGAGAAAATTAAAGAGTCACTTACCATCATGTACTGTGCAGCCGTCAATGCAGGGAAATAGACATGAACTAGTCTGCCAAAACACTCATTACTTGACATATATTTATTGTAGTAAGTCTCACTTGTGATATTTGTTAAGTCATTTATACTTTTTCCTTGGGAGTGGGGCTGGTGGACCCAGCTGACTAATAATGTTCCATCAATTAGGATATGGAGAGAGTAAATGGGTTCTAGAGGATGACAAGTCAAGGTCAACTTTTATGGGGTGTGAAGACAATTCACTTATACAATTAATGTGATCCCTTCAGGTAAACAATAGTTTGGTTTATGATGCTTTTCATGTTTGTCCAATTCTTGTTTGACTCTAAAATATGTTTGTATTTGCTTATTAGAACATTAAAAAAGTACATGATCTTTTCAAGTTTGCATCATTCTTACAGGAAAAAATATCTATACCATATGTATATTGTTTGCTCTTGCCCGAACAAAATATGTACACCTAATATATTAAATTGTGCCTCAGAAACTACCCAAAAAAGATTGTGCCACTTTTGTATTATTGTTTTGTTTGTTGATTGCGTCATTATCATACCTAATCTTGTGTTTCACCACTTTTATATATAGATATTTCATATTCAAAATAGTTCACGTGTAATACACGTGGGTACCTACCAGTATAATTGAAAAACAATAACAACCATAAAACAAATAAAGTGCAAGCGAATCAATTTGACCGCCCTTGATTCTCTCGAGATTCTCCTAACTAGAAGATTAGAGGGTTAATCTTTGTCAAAGACAAAAATTAATTTCTTATGTTCTCTTCTTTGCAAGTTTTATATACTGTAATCAGTTTTCGGGCTTCTCTTTACCATTTTCAAGTTATTTTTCCTCATAGTATAGACAATTATCTTTCTTTGAATTACTTAAATATTTATTGAGATATTAATATAATAAATTGAACAAGAACAGACCCAAAAAGATAAATTGCAAGTGAAAACAGAACAAATTATTGTACAATGATATAAGCATTCTTCGAAAATTTAAATTTTGATTAAATTGGACTCACTTTCATATTAGACCCCATTTATTTTTGAAGATTTTAGAGGGGTCAATATAAAAAATCCAAAAAATAAAAAAAAATTCTAAACTGGACCTTTTATTTTACATATTTCCAATGGAGCCATTTGAACACTTAATACAACCATTTCCATTTGACTCTAACCATGACTATACATTAATATTAATCTTGGTGAAGCAATATCATGGACAGCATGCTATCTCTTTATAGTTGCCGTCCCTTGGGGGAGCTGGACGGCGGCACTTTTTACATACGGTTGAGCCGACGAAAACATTTTCACCTGAAAAAGAAATATAAAACGTCACATTATATTGTGTTCTTCATTCCAAAAATTATAGGGCTAATTTATAATTTCGTGGTTTTTTTTTTTTGTTTTTTTAAGCAACGATTATTTAATATTACAAGTCTCATATGTAACTATTACAATGAAGTTTGAATCAATTGTAAAGTCCGTAATTTTTTTTTGCTCAACGATCAGGGGTGTTCGGGCCAACTTATGCGAATCTCGACTCTAATCTTCTCCTCGGTCCAGTCAAAGACAGACTATCCTCACCGGGATTAGGGTATTCATGAGAGATAAATCTCATATGGCTTGACCTCAAAAGGTTGTCAAAATTCGAACTCAGAACGTCTGAATTTACAGCTCATTTTTGTTACCATTAGAGCTACTCCTTTGAGAATTAGAGATATTGTTTGCTCTTGCCCGAACAAAATATGTACACCTAATATATTAAATTGTGCCTCAGAAACTACCCAAAAAAGATTGTGCCACGTTTGTATTATTGTTTTGTTTGTTGATTGCCTCTTACCTCATTATCAGACCTAATATCTTTTGTGTTTCACCACTTTTATATATCGATATTTCATATTCAAATAGTTCATGTGTAACGTACGTGAGTATTAGGACTAGCAATCGTGTCAAGTGGAACGGTTTTGTGTCGGGTGGAATGGATTTGTGTCCAAAAACTCTCCATTCATACCCCTTTCGTTTATATAAATTAGTCTAACTATCACACTCATACGCGAATCGTTTATTAGATAGGTTATTCAATACAACAAATGTGTCACCCGCTAAATAAGAGAATAGATTATAGTATTTCTAGTCCACACGAAAAATCATTAACTCGCAACACACTACACATGTTTGACTTATTTATTATAACAATAAATCATGGCTGAGTAAAAAAATAAAAACAAAAAATAAACATTAAATGACTACTAAATTTGAATGATTCTGAGAGATAGAAGATGTGAGATGAGGTAGGGGCTAAGAGATCTAACTTTTTTTAAAAAAATTTATAATACCACTGTTAACGGGTTAAACGGATTGAAACGAGTTTATGGATTAAACACGAAACCGGTTCATTTATTTCACGGGTCTGTCGAGTTAACCCGTTAATCACCAGAACCCGTTAAGCCTACACCCAAACTCACTAAATTTGTGTCGGGTTCGTGTCAGTTTCACGAATCGTGTCTAGAATTGCCAAGCCTAGTGAGTACCTGGTTGTATAATTGGAAAGCAATAGCAACCATAAAACAAATAAAGTGCAAGCGAATCAATTTGACCGCTCTTGATTTTCTCAAGATTCTCCTAACTAAAAGATCAAAGCGTTAATCTTTGCCAAACACAAAATGATTTCTTATGTTCTCTTCTTTGCGAGTTCTATGTACTGTGATCAACTTTTAGGCTTCTCTTTACCATTTTCTAGTTATTTTTCCTCATAGTATATACAATTATCTTTCTTTGAATTACTTAAATATTTATTGAGATAGTAATATAATAAATTGAACAAGAGCAGACCCAAAAAGATAAATTGCAAGTGAAAACAGAACAAATTATTGTACAATGATATAAGCATTCTTGGAAAATTTAAATTTTGATTAAATTGGACCCACTTTCATATTAGACCCTATTTATTTTTGAAGATTTTAGAGGGGTCAATATAAAAAATCCAAAAAAAAAAAAATCTAAACTGGCCCTTTTATTTTACATATTTCCTATGGAGCCATTTGAACACTTATACAACCATTTGACTCTAAGCATGGCTATACATAATATTAATCTTTGTGAAGCAATATCATGGACAACATGCTATCACTTTATAGTTGCCCTCCCTTGGGGGAGCTCGTTGGGGGCACTTGTTACATACGGTTGAGCTGACGAAAACATTTTCACCTGAAAAAGAAATATAAAACGTCACATTATGTTGTGTTCTTCATTCCAAAAATTATAGGGCTAATTTATAATTTCATGGGTTTTATTTTTGTAAGCAACGATTATTTGATATTGCAAGTCTCATATGTAACTATTACAATGAAGTTTGAATCAATCGTAAAGTCGGTAATTTTTTTTTTTTGCTCAACGGTTAGGGATGTCTGGGTCAATTTACGCGAACCTTGACTAGGGTATTCAGAAGCAGATCATCCATGCCGGAACTAGAGTATGCATGAGGGATTAATTTCTCATAACCTGGCCCCAAGAGATTGCCAATATTCAAACTCAGAAATTTTGAGTTTATAATTCGTCTCTATTACCACTTAAACTACCTTTGAAGTTAATAATTATTATCATATCGTCTGAATGAATCACAAACCTGTAATAGGAGCATAATGGAACCCTCAAAGAGAAGGATAAACAAAGTAGAATATAACCCTCAAAGAGAATGACATATAAGATATTAGTTTTTTACCTTTGGTAAGGATCAATTAATCTCCTGGTTGAAAGTATCGAGGGTAGTCAACTTGACTAGACACAGTTGCTTATAATTCGGTGAGGTTATTTTCACCTCATAAATTTCCATTCTCACCTCATTTAATTTTTCATTATCAAACTACTAAATTCACCCATTTTATACCCACATCATTATTAACTAAACTCACCCCATGCTACATACACACCCCTTTTAAAAAGAAAAGAATGAAACAAGGAAAAAAAAGAAATAAACAAACAAACCGAAACAAGAAGGAAAAAAAAAATCAAGCAAAGTTTAGAGGAACAAGCAAAATTACAAAATGAAAAAACCACAATACGCAAAACTGAACATGAAAAAAAAAAAACATCAAGCACAAATACAAAATCGAACAAAAAAAAATAACAAGCATAGATACAAAACCTAAATAAGATAAAAAAAAAAGAACAAATAATTTGAAAGCATACATATACATATACGCACATATAAATTCTAAATAAAAAATTATTAAACTTGACAGAGATATCAAAACATACCGAAAATAATGAAAATCCATACAATAAACATGAAATCAAACATAGAATTAAATTGAGAAGTAATACTAACATTTATTTCACTGGAAAAATTCATATTGAAAAACTGTTTTTGTGAGTGCATGAGATGAGCTAGAGAATGAAACCCTAATTGTGACAAAATATAAAGTGAGTTTACTTATTAAATGGGATGTATGTAGTATGGGGTGGACTTAGTTACTAATGGGTGGATATAAAAAGGGTGGGTTTAGTAGTTTGATAATGACAAATTAAATGAGGTGAAAATAGAGATTTGTGGGGTGGGAATAGCCCCACCCGTTATAATTTCATGAGTTTAAGGGTTAAGGTTCATATAATTTCTTGGTAAAATGTTTTTAGACAAAATTACTAATCAAAGTGGACTCATACAAGTTCCAAAGACAAAAGAAAATTCATGAAAAAATGCAATATAAATGCCCTAACAACATGGAATTCAAAAAATTACTTGAAAATAACATTATTACATGATATATTATGTACTGTTTGATGATTAATTTCCTATATATGTTTTTTGAATACTTCGCATTTCGTTTGCTGTCAATAGTGCCACCGCAAAAGACTTTTTTGCGGTGGCACTTGAACTTTTTTGGGGCGACAAAGTGCAATCGAGAAAAAAAAAACCTTTTTCCTCATGTAAAATCATGTAGTTTTGGCCACCCTAAATGATTTGGTATAAACACACATAGGCACATAGTTTGGCCACCCTTTGGCTTGTGAAGTTGATGCAAAGAAAATATGAAAAACCATTGGAGGAGGCAAACTTACCAGTTGTGCTAGGCGGCTCAGAATTTTCAACTAGCTCCCTTGCAATCACTGCAGAAGACAAGAGAACCATAATTATAAAGAAAACCCCACAAATTTTGATAATCTTCCTGGAACCCATTTTAGAATTATACTTTTTTCTGTGGGTATCAGGGGTGTGTGTGTTTGGTGGGTGTTGTGTGAAGAAAGTTTAGGATTAGGATATATATATATAGAGGCACTAATGGTGGAAGTTTTCCCACCAAAGTTAAAAGTCCTAATACGCAAAAGACTATAAACTTTTTAGCCAAAATCGAAGAAGCTTGGAAAGAACCAATGTATCAGAATTTGATTTAGTCAAATGGGTGGGGCACTTTGTGATGGGATGTGTGATTGTAATATGACGTATAAAGCATTCACTTATGCCCCTTATTATGTGTTAGGAGTATCAAAATTTAACACGACTTATAAACACGATAAGAAGTTAGAGAGTTTGAATCTTCTTTAAGTCACGCATTTCGTAAATAAGTGGATCCGACACGACTCGTTTGTATATCGGTTATATACGATTGATACACGATACGAATCCGATATGACATGACTCGTCAGACACGAATTAATAAACGAATCGGATATGAATAAAATATTTTTGACACGAATTTGTTAAGACCAGACACGGACCCGTTTCACCTGACACGATTAATATGTCTAATTATGGTGTGTTGGGAGTTTGTCCATGTATAGGTCAAATTTTGATTTCAATCTAATTCGATTTCACATTTAGTTAGTAAGATACGCATTGATTTTTTATTTAAACAATAAACCAATTTCTAATTTTTTTTTATTTTTATTTTATTTCATGAACTTAAATATATAATTATTAATATCTAACCCGGTTACAATCCAAACAAGATTGTATTTACATATGTGATACAAATATACATATAATAATTGAGTGATTATTAGACGAAATTAAGTTGAAATTCATATAATTTATTAAAATTCAAACTCAATATACTACAACAAAAAGAGGAATAGTTGGCGGAAAAAAGCTTATAAACGCACGTAAAACTTTTTTTTTGGCGATTTTCCCGCGTTTAAGACAAGCCCTGTATATACTAGCACCGACAACCGAAAAAAGTGTCGTTTTTTATATAAACATTTTCATGCCGAAAACAGTATAGCGTAATACTGATATATTTTGCAAGAGAATTTTATTTTTTGTGACAAAATAATAAACTTGCATTTGCTTGAGTAGAAAATCAATGGGTGATTTTTGTTTTTACGAGTTGTAACTAAGGGTAAATGACACTTGTACGATGAATGATTTTTAGATTTTTAATTGTTATCTTGAAATATTATAATTTTTAAATTATACCCTCAATCATATTTTCTCCAGGTTTGCTAAAATTAAGTATAAAATTTACATGTAAAACATTTAAAAATTGAGTAACATATAAATAATTGACTACAGAAATAAGAAAAATACAAGGACTACGACACAAAAAAAATCGGACAAAACAACATATTTATTATTTTAGACCACAATATTATCTTTTTGTTTAATTAGAGATACAATTTACAATTTTTAATCTTTTAAAATATAAATTAATAATACAAAAATCTTTTGGGTACAAATTACCATTCACGTGTAACTGTTACACCATGTAAAACAACAAAATAGATAAAATGGGATCTATTTTCTATCATAGAGGTGATTATGGGTAGTTATAAATTTTAGTGGATGATTATACCATATAATCATGCTGACATAGTATAATTGTTACATCCAATATTTTCACGAGTACCTCGTGGAAAAGTCCTCTGGTGGGAAAAAAACATTTTTGTCAAAGCCGACGATCAAATCTAGTCAAAGTGGTAATTTCAGGATTGGTTCAATCAAAGGTTGTAAGTCAAACACGTCATTTGTCACAAGGGGAAAAAAAATCAATTTAGCAATTAAAAGGTCAAAATATCCACCGATCAGTCGTGTCGGATAAAACAGGTTCGTGTCTAATGAATTATGTTATATCGAATTCGTGTCGTGTCATGTATGAATTGTATATTAACCGATATATAAACGAATTGTATCGTATATTTTTTTGATTGACTTATTGAATATTCAATTCGTTTATTAATCGTGTTATCACGAGTTCACTCGTTTATGAAAAAAATTCTCTAATATTATGTCGTATTCGTGCCGTGTCCTAAAGATTGAGGTTGATTCATGGGAACAGAAGATAATTTGGTCTAGTCATGTCACTCTAAAAGGAAGCTAACATTTTGTACTCGTTCAAAGTCCACAAAACGTGGTGCCAAAAATTGTCTTTCAAAGCATAAAACCTCATTTTCAAGTTCCCATGAACACAATTGTTCGACAGCTAAAAATTCTACAAAATGGTACAGCCGGGCATGGAGAAAAAACTAGTTTGGTTGCAGAATGAAGTTTTCAGAAATAGATTGTCTTTATCTATGAATAAAACTATATACGTCTGATTTATCCCAAACTCTAGAGTGGTGAAAGACTCGTACACTTATGTAAATGTTAACATTTTCATAAATTGAAACATAAAATACTAGATGGCTGAGATTTAGTATGGGAAGAAGAGTCAAAATGGGAGGGAAGGAAAATTGAGAGGGGGAAAGGGTTTGGAAGGAAAAAAGTGTAGGAAAGAGAAGTGAAAAAAGTTTTGGAGGAAACAAAATGAAAAAGAAAAATGATAAATTTCTATAAAGATTTAAGCAGTTTAAGTTGTATCAAATCAACGTTTCAATCAAAATTTTACTCAAAGCTAAATAAATGTCTGAGTCATAGTTAGAGATAACCTTATAAACTTTATTTCTTAAGCATGGATTCAGATCCACTTGGACACATGCATGTTGTATCAACTTTTCGGACTTGGCTTCGGTTCCGAAAAGGTAAAAATCGGTACGATACCGAAAAATTAAAAGAACTGAATGCTCGCCACGTGTCCACTTCAAAATTCATAAAAACCTATAACCGGTTTCACCGGTTTCGGTATATACTTTAAAAAATTTAAAATGATGATTATTCATTATATTTAAACATGAAATAAAAATATAAGAAAAAATGTACAATTATTGAGTGAACATGAACATAAACCCCTATACACTTTAAAAATAAGTGATAATAGAAATTAAAATAATAATTATTTATTATATTTAAACATGAAATAAAAATATAACAAAAAATTTACAATAGTTGGGCTTATTGAGTGAACAGGAACATGAAACCCCTATACACTTTAAAAAATTTAAATATGAACCCTTATACACTTTAAAAATAAGTGATAATAGAAATTAAAATGATAATTATTTATTATATTTAAACATGAAATAAAAATATAACAAAAAATTTAGAATAGTTGGGCTTATTGAGTGAACATGAACATGAACCCCTATACACTTTAAAAATTTAAACATGAACCCGTATACACTTTGAAAATAAGTGATAATAGAAATTAAAATGATAATTATTTATTATATTTAAAAATGAAATTAAAGTTATAACAAAAAATTTACAATAGTTGGGCTTATTGAGTGAACATGAACATGAACCCCCTATACACTTTAAAAAATTTAATAATGAACCCCCTATACACTTTGAAAAATTTAAACATGAACCCAACTAAACACTTTAAAAATAAGTGATAATAGAAATTAAAATGATAATTATTTATTATATTTAAACATGAAATAAAAATATAACAAAAAATTTACAATAGTTGAGGTTATTGAGTGAAATAAATTTACATTTTAGATTAAGTTAAAAATAATAGAAATTAAGTTCACCACTAAATAAATTAGAACAAAGTTATCATATTGGGTATACTTTTTGCTTAAATTAAAATAGGTAAAAAAGTTTAGGTAATATGAAACTAATTACATAGTTCAGGGTGTAATATAAAAAATATGAGGGAAAATTTGAAAAAGAGTGATAATTTAGGGTTATAAGTGTAATTTAATGTTAACAAAAGCCATCTTGAGCGCTGGATCTCCCAATTAGTTTGCAAATAGCGATCTACACAAGAAGCGATCAAACCGATTAAAATTGGTTTGCAAATAGCGATCAACTCCAACTCCAGCGATCAAGATTGGTTTGCAAATAGCGATCCACTCCAGCCATCAAAACTATTTCAAGCGATCTAAACTATTCCCCCAAACCAGAAGAAACCAAAAACCCAACTCCTCAAAACCCTAAATCAACGATCTAACCCCAAATCTAAGCCCAAATCGGTGAAAACTCAACCTAATTGCATACCCAAAACCCTAAATCAGGTGAGGGCTTCAAAATTTGGTACCCTAATCGTCTCGAAACAGCCTGCTTAGCGAAAATTCGGCTCCTCGAAGGTAGTTTTCTTTTCTTTTCTTTTTGATTTAATTAGGAAAAAAACAAGTTTCTTTCATTTTATTTTTGTATATATAGTTGTCTGTCTCTCTCTCAATTTCATAAAATTTTTGTACGCATAGTTATAAGGGATGTGTTTTGGGGTTGAACGAATTATGGTTTTTGTGAGTGATGGTTCAAAAGTAATGCAATCCTATATTCCTCACATCTCCATTAATTGTTATTGCTCAAAATAATAGATAATTTTCCATGTTATTGCTCTTTTTTTTTACTAGATTTTTTTCTTGTTACAGCAGAATGACAGGCAGAAAGAAATATAAGCCAAAAGTTATGGATACCAGTGAACAAATGAAGAGGAAGAGAAGCTGTAATGATCCTCCCTCTGGTCCCTCCTCCTCGAAGAAGAAATGTAATCATCCTCTTGGTCCATCCTCCACTAATCCCACCTCCACCAATCCAATTGATCCCACTGTTGATCCCTGTAACGCCCCAAATACCACCCTGGACGGCATTACATTCTACAACCATTCATATCATGAGAGCACTAATATAATTCATTCATAAATAAAAGTTCATTCACTATATCTAATGATTAATACATTATCCCAAAATGTGGCGATTTCATCCCAAAAGATTCAAAGTTAATCTAGCAGCGGACTAACAAAAGATTATATTTTTTTTACATGATCTCAAAATAACTCTTCCATCTAATACAAAGATGGACAGTCTAAATATCCCCATCTGGATCCACATGCCCGTCACCTATACGATCTCCTTCTGAAGCATCACCTGAAAAATGGATTGTTTGTAGGGGGTGAGCACTAAGCTCTGTAGGAAAATCCTCCCAAACCCGAACAAGGTTTAGAAAACATAGAAAACGGTCGGTCTCTTTTCACAAATAACATATATAGCTTTTGAGATAACACCGGGACATTTAACGGATCTCAAGTTTAAGTAAAAACAGTAATTGAATGAATAAATGCACACAATATACAATTAATACACCATTCCACCATTCACCGTTTCCACAATAACCCATATATAATTTATAATCCATTTCCACCATACACCGCTTCCACAAGTTCTCGTGGCATCCCATACTACCCCAGGACTCTTGTAGAAACTGTCTATGGTAGAATGAACAATATACGACTGTACTCGTATCTCAGGTATGAAGCACGACTCCGCATGGTCACCATCGAGAATATCATGTCCCACGCAAGTACATACCAATGCTACCCCGTGAGCAATAATGGTTTAGTCTTACCAAAGCACTAACCCCACTATGAGTGGTAGGAAAAGTTCTTACCAAAGAAGACGTCTACCCACTCCATGATACCTAGTCAATAGTAACTCATGTTCATATCGAGCAACCATACAAGAGATACAATACCAACTATTTTCTCAATTAACAAGCAAGTTCCACAATTTAGTTTTCTGTGGTATGAGCATCCTTACAAGGAACTTCTCACCCATGTTCATCCAAACAACATTCCATAATTTCAATACCAACACTTATCACACATATCCAACAATTCCCCCAAATCCACAACTTTCGCAAGTGATATTTCCCATAAAACATATTTAAGAAAAAGTACATGAGATCATCAAAAGTATCATTTTATTTTTCAATACAAATCGCTAGAGTTTTGAAATCAAGAACAAATGAATGATCAAGCTTTGGAACTCAAGAACAAATGACAAATCAAGTCTTGAATCCCTAACAACAAATATCAAGCTTGAAATCAAGAATAAAGGGCAAATCAAGTCTTGAATCCATAACAACAAATATCAAGCTTGGAATCAAGAATAAAGGAACAATTAAGTATTAAAATCGACAACAAACGAATATCAAGATTGAAATCAATAACCAAGGATAAATCAAGAGAAAACCCACTTCCCTTGAAGAACTAGGGCATACAAGAGGTTTAGTGATTACCCAACCATCACATAGTTTAATACAAGGTAATAATTGCAAGAATAACAAGAAATGATGAATTCATAGCAAGTATATATGATTGAGAGTCAAGAGAATGCATATATATAGTAGCCCTAACCTCAATGTAAGAGAATGGAAGAAAACCCCTACCTTGAATCCAAGAGTTGTAAGCTAACCCAAGCTCCAAATATCTCTTTCCTCCCTTCTCCTTCTCCTTCTTGTCTTCTCTTAGGGTTCTAAGAGATGTGGGTAAGGGTGAGATGAAGAATGGGGCAAATAGGGCTTGGAATGGGTGTTTTAAAACCCAAAATCCCGACTTTTTACTGTTCGGGAAGGCTCCAGTCAAAGGGTACCGGTACCGGGTACCGGTACCAATTAGCTACTGGTTCCGGGGTACCGGTACTGGGTACCGGTACTGTTCGGTACCGGTACTGTTTGGCTGCTTCGACTTCCAGGACAGTTTTGACCCCTTTAGAGGTCGAATTGGAAAATTTCCAAGAGATACACTTTTGTAGCCCTAGATGTCTACTATCTACTGTCAAAATTTCAGATCAATTTGATGTAAGAATAAAAAGTTATGGCCAAAATACTAGAAGGTGTCTCAACTCATTTTTACCCAAAAATTTCTCTAAGTGTGTTTTCACTCCGGAATACTTCCTAACTTCCAATACACCTCATATTACCTCTCCCAAGGTTGTTCGACCTTCCGGATTCAATGGAGACCTTATTTTGACCTAGAAATATTCAGAAACTTCCATAATCCCTTTCCTCAAGTTTACACACCTTCGAAACTTAAACTTCTCAATCAATTTGTATTTCTAGTTTTTGTTTTTATTACTACCGTCACTACACCTACCTACATTTTTACATCAATTATTTACTATATATCTATATACATATATAAAAGAACATGTGGGGTGTTACAATCCACCCCCCTTAAAGAAAGTTTCGTCCTCGAAACTTAGTTGTAGGGTTGGTCTATCTAATTCTCATTTGGCCATGATGTCTCCACTTCTATTCATCCTTAAATATCAAAGTCAAGATTAACATAAAACTTCATATCCTAAGGTTTACATTCCTCCCTTCAACTTATTTCCTATTCCTCGGATATCACTTCTCTTTTAAATTTCACCAATCAATTCAATCAAACTCATATTTGGTTCTTACATGTATCTTCTTCATCAGCATATCAAATAACTCAAATGCAATTCCACCATTAGGGTTAGTCATCCTTCCTATACTAACATCCTGGTGTAACACAAAATTTTGTTATTGGCATCACGGTAAGATTTATCTCAATTCCTGAAAATAGATACAACGTTCTTCAAGATTTCATATCTCACAACCCAAGAGGAATTCCCAATCTTGAAATCTACCATAATTTCAATTCATAACTACACACTCCACACCAGTCAAGGTTCTAAGATCAACTCTTAGATTTCACCTCAATTTGTACCTTCTCATAATACTCCTTATTGTCACCATTATAGTCATTAATCCAATGCCTCGCTGCGCACTCTGATATAATTTATAATCCACCGATTCACAAGTCAAAATATGCTACAAGATAAGAACTTCGCACAGATTTGAAAGTTCTGAGAGAGTAATCTTAGATTCCACCAAAGTATACAATTGAAACCTGATCGCACTTGTTTTCCAATTATAGCTTCCAAAATGTGTACACTAACGATCCATCCCATCCATTCAAAAGGGAATTTTTTTTTTTTTTGTAATTAACCAGCTATAATACTTAAGCTAAGGATCAAGTTATATCTCCAAGATATTTGCTCTTGATCTCCAATCTTGAGCTAGAGCTAATAACCATTTAATCAATTCTTAGTGGCTTTCATTAACATCACAACTCTTTTCGCGATGTCTATACTTCCGAATCCCTATGATACTATCTACCTTAATATATATCGATTAATATGCCAAAATATGAAGAAAGATGGTTAAGGATCCCAAAATATCTCTCCATTCCCTATCACCCGACTTCTCATGATATAATCAAAATTAAAACAAGGCTCCCAATGGTTAAACCAATGTTCCTCAATTTCACCATTTTAGTCATCATAGGGTTACTCATTATTCATAATCCCCAAGGTAATTAATAATTTGCTAATTCATAGCCTAACCTAAGTCGTTTATCCCCAAAAACTATAGAGAGTTCCTGCATTCATATCAAAGTCAATATTCATAGATATCATCATTGAGTCTTTAAATTTACATCTTCACAATTATCACCATCAACCATAAGGTTCAAATCTTCTATATTCATACTAACAATCCCCAAGTATAACTAATCATTCCGATCTTAACAAGATACTAAATGAGACAAGAATAAGAACGTCCTATTCCCCTAACACAAATCCAATGACATTAAAAGATTTCCTAGAACAATAGAAGTTCACCTCAAATTTGAGATATCATCCTCTTTTATGTCTATAAATTCGCTTTCCTAAATTGACCTCAATTCTCAATAAGGATTTGCAATACAAGTCAACTATTAACCTCATACTCAAACAGGAGATTCCTGATTGTTAATGCTTTAGAGAGTCCATGTGTAGTCAACTAGGTCCACAACGAAGTAAGAGTACCTAAGTACAACATCCTCAATGAGTATCCTATGTATGACCCTCCTAAACCATCAATACTTCCAAAGTAAATTTAATCAACCCTCCATAATACTTTCAAACCCATATTGGTAACCTCAAGTTTGTGGTTATGAAAACAAAATCCGATCCACATTTCTTTTCCAATATCGATGACTTTTAGACAACACACATAACCTTCCGTAACCTTATTATTCCCACTTAGTCCATCTTAAAAACATCTAAATAAACCTTATCTCCACACATCCCAATTGGGTTATCATATCTCCTCGACTTCCAAAAAGATAAGCAACACCAATAGTATAATAGATCAATTAAGTCTATACACCACCAAATCATAGTTGCCTTTTATATTGTTATCCATCAAAATCACTTCAATCAAGGTGGGGGTGTCTCTCAATCAAAGCCTAAATCATGGGGAAGTTCACTTAAGGATAGGTCCTTCGGAATCTAAGAAGAAAGTAAAACACTTTACTGTCCAAAGAACACCAGAGTGCAGATTTTTGACCAACTTCGAAGAATAAACTGATTTGACTCGGATATTTTGAGCATGCGCGACCTATATGGTTGGAAAGATATACGAGTTAGGGTTCTAACAAAAATAACGGTGCACAATTTGGACTTTCCAATCAAGAGTTATGAACAAATTGGTGCGAGGTAATCTGTAGGACTGTTTAGTTCCTTTAACTTGTCTAACTCGAGTTTGGGTGTCTTCGTCACACATCCTATCTCATACCCATCTCCAAGATAGATAATATGACTTGCACAAAGATCCATGCCTAGCATGATTTACAACCAAAAGCCAAATTACCATCTGTCTCCTCGAATAGTCCAAAACGACATGATATGAAACTAAAATATCCATCCCAAAATTTTCGTCAACTCCTCAAAGCTAGATAATCCATGAATTCGAGCAAATAATTAATCCCTCACCTAACTAAACAACAAATCACACTTATCTTCTAAACATCTAACTTCAAACCAATCAAAACTTAAAATTTCTTCATCCTAAACTAATACTCCAGTGATAGTCCACAACCTACAGCTCCCATGTAAGACCTAATTCCTAAGCTCTGATACCAACTTTGTAACGCCCCAAATACCACCCTGGACGGCATTACATTCTACAACCATTCATATCATGAGAGCACTAATATAATTCATTCATAAATAAAAGTTCATTCACTATATCTAATGATTACAACATTATCCCAAAATGTGGCGATTTCATCCCAAAAGATTCAAAGTTAATCTAGCAGCGGACTAACAAAAGATTATATTTTTTTTACATGATCTCAAAATAACTCTTCCATCTAATACAAAGATGAACAGTCTAAATATCCCCATCTGGATCCACATGCCCGTCACCTATACGATCTCCTTCTGAAGCATCACCTGAAAAATGGATTGTTTGTAGGGGGTGAGCACTAAGCTCTGTAGGAAAATCCTCCCAAACCCGAACAAGGTTTAGAAAACATAGAAAACGGTCGGTCTCTTTTCACAAATAACATATATAGCTTTTGAGATAACACCGGGACATTTAACGGATCTCAAGTTTAAGTAAAAACAGTAATTGAATGAATAAATGCACACAATATACAATTAATACACCATTCCACCATTCACCGTTTCCACAATAACCCATATATAATTTATAATCCATTTCCACCATACACCGCTTCCACAAGTTCTCGTGGCATCCCATACTACCCCAGGACTCTTGTAGAAACTGTCTATGGTAGAATGAACAATATACGACTGTACTCGTATCTCAGGTATGAAGCACGACTCCGCATGGTCACCATCGAGAATATCATGTCCCACGCAAGTACATACCAATGCTACCCCGTGAGCAATAGTGGTTTAGTCTTACCAAAGCACTAACCCCACTATGAGTGGTAGGAAAAGTTCTTACCAAAGAAGACGTCTACCCACTCCATGATACCTAGTCAATAGTAACTCATGTTCATATCGAGCAACCATACAAGAGATACAATACCAACTATTTTCTCAATTAACAAGCAAGTTCCACAATTTAGTTTTCTGTGGTATGAGCATCCTTACAAGGAACTTCTCACCCATGTTCATCCAAACAACATTCCATAATTTCAATACCAACACTTATCACACATATCCAACAATTCCCCCAAATCCACAACTTTCGCAAGTGATATTTCCCATAAAACATATTTAAGAAAAAGTACATGAGATCATCAAAAGTATCATTTTATTTTTCAATACAAATCGCTAGAGTTTTGAAATCAAGAACAAATGAATGATCAAGCTTTGGAACTCAAGAACAAATGACAAATCAAGTCTTGAATCCCTAACAACAAATATCAAGCTTGAAATCAAGAATAAAGGGCAAATCAAGTCTTGAATCCATAACAACAAATATCAAGCTTGGAATCAAGAATAAAGGAACAATTAAGTATTAAAATCGACAACAAACGAATATCAAGATTGAAATCAATAACCAAGGATAAATCAAGAGAAAACCCACTTCCCTTGAAGAACTAGGGCATACAAGAGGTTTAGTGATTACCCAACCATCACATAGTTTAATACAAGGTAATAATTGCAAGAATAACAAGAAATGATGAATTCATAGCAAGTATATATGATTGAGAGTCAAGAGAATGCATATATATAGTAGCCCTAACCTCAATGTAAGAGAATGGAAGAAAACCCCTACCTTGAATCCAAGAGTTGTAAGCTAACCCAAGCTCCAAATATCTCTTTCCTCCCTTCTCCTTCTCCTTCTTGTCTTCTCTTAGGGTTCTAAGAGATGTGGGTAAGGGTGAGATGAAGAATGGGGCAAATAGGGCTTGGAATGGGTGTTTTAAAACCCAAAATCCCGACTTTTTACTGTTCGGGAAGGCTCCAGTCAAAGGGTACCGGTACCGGGTACCGGTACCAATTAGCTACTGGTTCCGGGGTACCGGTACTGGGTACCGGTACTGTTCGGTACCGGTACTGTTTGGCTGCTTCGACTTCCAGGACAGTTTTGACCCCTTTAGAGGTCGAATTGGAAAATTTCCAAGAGATACACTTTTGTAGCCCTAGATGTCTACTATCTACTGTCAAAATTTCAGATCAATTTGATGTAAGAATAAAAAGTTATGGCCAAAATACTAGAAGGTGTCTCAACTCATTTTTACCCAAAAATTTCTCTAAGTGTGTTTTCACTCCGGAATACTTCCTAACTTCCAATACACCTCATATTACCTCTCCCAAGGTTGTTCGACCTTCCAGATTCAATGGAGACCTTATTTTGACCTAGAAATATTCAGAAACTTCCATAATCCCTTTCCTCAAGTTTACACACCTTCGAAACTTAAACTTCCCAATCAATTTGTATTTCTAGTTTTTGTTTTTATTACTACCGTCACTACACCTACCTACATTTTTACATCAATTATTTACTATATATCTATATACATATATAAAAGAACATGTGGGGTGTTACAATCCCACCTCCACCAATCCAGATGATCCCTCCTTCAATACTTCAAATTCATCCAACCCTATACCTAATCCAGCAAGTTCATCCAACCCCATTCCAGCAAGTTCATCCAACCCCAATGAAGACATATCTTTCTTCAACAACAATTGCAAACAGGGGTATGAGAACTGCCTTTATTATAGGCCTTTGTTATTGGAGATGGGTGTTTTATTGGATCAATTAAAAGAGGTAGGATCTGATATTATTTTTTCTCTTCATCAATGGAATTCTGCGGTTAATATCAAGAAGACAGATAAAGCATATAATACATTGGTGAAGATATTTTATTCTAACATTCATGATATTGATAAAAGTGATCACAAGTTTAAGTCCCTTGTGAGGAATGTAATTTTTGAAGTAACCCCAGAGTTAGTTTCAAAAATATTGGGAGTTCGCCGACCCTTCATTCCTAACGATACACTTACCTATCCATTCAAGAATTTTAGGGACATACCCAAGTTGAAAGATGTTCATGAAGAAATTGAGGGTATACATAATAATTTTAGTGAGAACGTTTTGAATCCAGAATTTTTTCAGCAATACCTTACTCCCAAATATAGGATGTTAAATCTTATAGTGGGGTACAGTATTATACCAAGTGGACATACTGGTAATTTTGGACTTGATCGAGCTCATCTCCTGTATGCCATTGGAAAGGGTATATGTATAGATTTACCTTGTTTAATAATTGATGAAATTCTTTCTGTACATCGTCTGAAAGATAGGCGGCGATGTCTCCCATACCCAATTTTAATTTCAAAGATTATGGAGGATTGTGGAGTTGTGATTCACTCGAGCGACACTTATTCCACTCCCATGAATCCAATTTATGCTGGGACAATAAAAAAGAATTTGGGGCAAGGGAAGAAGAATAAAACTCAGCAGCTACAACAGCCACAAGTTGAAGTCGAGAATGAAGTTGAAGCTGAGGATGATGAAGCCCAAGCCCAGGATGTCCCAAATTCTTCCACAGCTGGTCTTCCTCCAGCCCAAGCCCAGGATGTCCCAAATTCTTCCACAGCTGGTGTTCCTCTCGAAGCATTGGAAGCATATGGAATGTTGCTGGTAAGATTGAGCACAAAGATGGAGGAATTTGAAAATAGTCAAAATGAAATTAAGGAGTCTCTGATGGGGATCAATAGTAGGTTGGATAGAATTGAGTCTTTTTTTATGAAAAGCAAAGAAATAGCTAGGAAGTGACAATTATATGTAATTGTAGTTGTTGGTTTTTGATACAATAGTTGAACTAGCAGTAGATAAATGTGATGAAACAAATTAATGTAATATGATATGTTTTTGTCAAAAATCTAAAATATCTTTGTTCTTCGAAGATCAGAGATCATTGTTTACTCTGAGAAGGAAAACTGTGATGTGCAAGACTGGTTTGGTTTCTGATGATGGTGGTTAATTTTTTCTAAGCTGTAGCAGTCTCTGATGTACTGCTGTGCTGTACTGCATGGTTCTGTGTTGCTGTGTTGCTGTGCTGATGAGTCATTGGAAGTAGGTAGGCTGTTATGCTGTGTGTTTTTCTGGTCAGCTTCTACTGTGTTGAGGGTGCTGCTGGACTGCAATTTTGATGGTGAGATATGGGAAGATATAGGGCGCTGCCATGCTTGCTGGTTTACTTGGATTTTGAGAGATTGTATTTTTTCTTGATTTACAAATATAGAATGGTTTTGTTGTCTTGAAGGATTAAAGCCAACATGTGGCTTATTCTTTTTACTTCTTGTAAAACTTTTTTGTTAAATCAATAAATTTCTCTTTTTTCAAAAAAAAAAAAAAAATTTGGTTGTGATGAGCATGGTTGTGGTAAATCAAAAAATTCTCTCGATGTTCTCTATTTCTCTTCATTGCAGCTATGAAGATTTTTTGCTGGTTATTCATCTTGTACACAGTTATGGGAAGGAGAAGACTGGATTCACTCTACTGGAATTCATTCGGTTGGGTTTTCTTCGGCTCTCAGGCAGACTCTGATACGAGGGTCTGTTTAGAGAATATGGACTACTTCGGGAGCATCTCTGGATGGCCTCATCAGTTTGCTTATCAGGCGTCGATTCAGATGCCTTATCATTGTCCTTTCATCTGCCTTACCAGATCAGTGCCTTACCAGATCTGTGGCTTTTCGGTAGCTCTTATTAGATCAGAGCCTTTCCTGATTAGTGGCCTTTCACCTGCTCCTTATCAGATCAGCTCTGCCGTCAGATCAAATGCCTTCAGCTCAGCTCCTGCAGCTTGCTATTTGATATTGCTATTGCTCAAAGCCCAGCTGAGAGGCCTGCCTCATTACACTTCTTCGGCTTTCCATTGTTCAAATTACTATGCGGCTGCTACTTTGTCTACTGCAGCTGAATTCTTTCAGCTGGATCTGCTCCTATGGATATGGATTATGCTTATGCTTTCCATGTAAAATCATGCATTAGAATTTTTAAATTCCTTATTATTTGTAATTAGATTGTATCGAGGGGTAAGGTACATACGTCCCCCGTGTAATTTAATATTTGAATTAATAAAAAAAAAAAACCTAATAAATGGTAATGTTAACCAAAATAATGGTAATGTTAACCAAAATAATGGTAATGTTAACCAAAAAAATTGTAATATTAACTTAAATAGTGGTAATGTTAACCAAAATTGATACTCTTAACCAAATATTTTTTAATGTTAACAATAAAGTGGTACTCTTAACCAAAACAGTGGTACTTTTAACCAAAAAAATGGTAATATTAACCAAAAAAGTGATACTCTTAAAAAAATTGTTAATGTTAACCAAAAAAGTGATAGTTTTTCCCTCAAAAGTGGTAATCTAACCTTAAATAATAGGTAATCTTACCAAAAAAGTGGTATTCCTACCAAATAAAAGCGATAATGTTACACCCAAAAAGTTGTAATGTTAACCAAAAAAAATGATACGTTTACCTCAACAGTGATAATCTTTCCCTAAAAAAGTGGTAATATTTTCAAAAAAATGGTAATCTAACCCAAAAAACGTGATAATATTCCCTCAAAAGATTGGTAATCTTACCAAAAATAGTGGTATTCCAACCAAATAACAATACTAAAGTTACACCCAAAAAATTGTATTATATATATATAAAATGAGCTTGGTTCTTGCGGAAATGCAGCATTTCTATAGGGAAGGAAATGCAGTTGTAGACTATTTGGCCAACCAAGGAGTCTGTGACAATGCTTCTCACACTCATACTTCCCCTATCAATCTACATACGAGACAACTTTTACTGCAAGATCAATGACAAATTAAATCGCTGTGGTCTAAGATTAAAGTTCTCTTATAGATTCAACGTCAAATTAAATCTAACAAATTGGATTTTATGATGCAACATACAAATAAGCAATTCAGGCTATAGTCAATTTTCATAGTTTTTTTGTGTCACCAAGCAATGGTGGAAGTGGACCATCTATTTATGCTGCTATTGTAAATATGAGAACCATATTTATGTGGGAATGCACAATAAAACATATTTCGTCCGGCATTGGTGCATGAAAAATCATGCCAATGGTTTAGTATATTATAATAACTCATAATAGTAGAAATTAACAAGCAACACTCACCAAACCAACAAAAAAGTGCACCGCAACTTGTCCGGTCCGTATAGCATAATATTGCATCCATGTTCTTCGAACACCCATTCGGCGTTTAAAATTGTTTGCAATAGAGACAACACCAATGAAGAGATCCATTTGAGGAATGGGGTATGTAAATTAAACCTTTTCATTCAAAGTTGCAAAAAAATTAAAATTTCATCAACCCATCTTGCTCCATGATCTTGGTGCCCACTGTGATAATAGCATAAATTGATGGTTAGATGACAATGGTGAAAAAACAAAATTTGTGGGATAAAATTTGTAATTTTTGTAATTACCTCCATATTACTGAAACTAGTGTTGATATACTGTGATTGAATGGTAGAATCAAAGCTTGACATTCCATCCTAAAATAACAAGGAATTAGTACATATGAAAAAAAATATATAAACATCCAAAGAGTATTATATGAACCTGATAGTTGAGGATACCCTCGTTGACAAAGGGAATGTAACGGTCATCCTCTTTCAATGATGGCATAGATTGTTGCAATCCACCATGCTGTGAAAAAGACATGTGGGGTGGTTGGTCTGATCCACTAAGTTGTGAAAAAGGAATGTCCCGTGGTGGCTGTGATCCAACTGGTTGTGAAAAAGGCATGTCTTCGAATGGATCATTGGATTGAGATATCAAGAGTGGACATTTTCTAACTGTATGGCCAGTGCCCCTGCATTTACTACATCTTCGCGGGTTGATTGGAATATATTCTTTTGTGCACGACTATGATTACCCTTGGTTTTCACAATCTTTGGATCATTCACACCGAATTGTGTATTCGTCGCATTTGCATCGTGCTTGCCAAGTGACTCATGATGGGCTTTTAGAAGAGAAGTTCTTTGTTGCACCATACTCCTCAGGTCATTTGAGTCTGAGAGCGACTGTGAAGCGTAATAACACATTTGGCTGCACATAGACATAAGTCCAGCATAACGCGTAGGAATTGACACGTTCGGCTGCACATTACCACATTCGTGTGCACATTTATACCTAGATTTTGCTTTAATGGTCCACCTGTCCATCACCATGGTATGAGGAAACTCTTATATGTGTTCATACTTCATGACCGCGATCATGTGAGAGCATGGAATCCCAAAAGACTCAAATTTCATGCAATTGCATTTAAACTCATCAATTTGAGGATAATATTGCACAATCCACCGTGATTCTGGTTTTGTGAATCGAGACAAATAGTAACTCCGATGACTTTCAATCTCGATCTTATCCACTACAAAAAATACAGCTTCTTCTCGTATCTTATCACGGACCTTGAAGAAAATCTTTCTGGTATATAGAGCACTAGCATGCTCCTCTAAGCATCTCAGTGCTGTCTGCATCACTGGCCTAGAATGTTCCGATTCAAAGTCATCATTGGCCTCACACTCCCTGATCCTTGCCAAGCCCCTGTCATAATGCCGAACAAACTCGAATAATCGTTGGCTTGTTTTTAGAAAGCGTTTCAGGTACGCATTCATACTCTCCGATCGTTGGGTGCTTTTTAAGCCGACAAAAAATTTTCCTCGCAAGTACGCTTCGGCCCATTTGAATCGCTTTGCATAAACTTCCGCTATCCAATTGTTTGTCTCCAATCCAAATGATTCGACCATTGAT
Organism: Ilex aquifolium; assembly: GCA_951799425.1. Taxonomy (NCBI): domain Eukaryota; kingdom Viridiplantae; phylum Streptophyta; class Magnoliopsida; order Aquifoliales; family Aquifoliaceae; genus Ilex; species Ilex aquifolium. The sequence continues at coordinate 10,096,668 of OX637397.1, read as the reverse complement.
TTCCACTCATTTTCAAATTCTTCCGGAGTACATCGAGCACACATGCACCTCTTGAATGCATTGACAAAATTTTCAGCATTTATATTTGTGAAAGCGTTTCTTGACAAATGCCATCTACATAAGCGATGCATCGCTTGAGGAAATACTCTTTCAATTGCATCAGCCATTGCTTTATCTCCATCAGTAATAACAGATACAAACATCTTGTTTTCCATTGCATGAAGAAAGGTATTCAATACCCACACATATGTATCAATCGTCTCGTCTGAAAGTAATGCGCACCCAAAGATAGTTGTAGCGTTGTGGTGGTTGACACCCGCAAATATCACAAAAGGCTTCTTATATGCATTCGTTCGATATGTAGTATCAAACGTCATCACCTCACCAAAGCACTTGTAATCTAGTTGAGATGTCGAATCAGCCCAAAACAAGCAATTCAACGAATTGTCATTGGCGACAGAATACTTGAAATAGAATTTCGGGTCCAACTCTTCCTTCGCGCTCAAGTAGGCTAATGCGCCCTCTGCATCACCGTCTCTCAACTCTTCTCTACGGTAGGATGTCATGTCATTGTAGAGATCCTTTGTGGTAAACCCAACATTTTGATATCCTCCAGATTTTTGCAACATGAAATCCCTAATATGACTTGTACGCATACCAACATTGCGCAATGATATAGCTTGTGCTCTATCGGGGCTCTTAACACGCCGGTGTGAGCGGAGAAATGGAACAGCACGTTGTGGAACCAATTCATGGTTGTGGTCCATTACAAACTCTTTTACAACCCATTTTTGTGTCTTCCTATCAAACTTCACCCGAAATGTTGCCTTGCATCCAAGTCGTGTTAACCCTCGTAGTTCCCTTGATCGCTCTACGCGTTCTGCATTCTTTGCCGACCGATACCCTTCTCTCGAACAAACCCACCGCCTTGAAATTGGCATGTTGTTCTTGTCATGCTTTAGGTCATCCTTACGAACACTGAAACCTGCACATCTACCATATGTGTTATAAAATTGTCCGGCATCTTCATGTGATATAAATGTCATTGCAAGGACTTCTGTAGATGTTAAATCTTCCCTCATTGCAATGTCTTCAATTGATGTTAACTCATCCTTGCTTGCAATGGCTTCATTGGATGCTAACTCATCCTTGCTTTTCTGATGGAATTCCATGTTCTGATATTCATCATTTTCAAAATCATGCAATATGTCATCTGCTATATCACTATTTAAGTCTACAAGAACCTGCTTTCCTTTTTCCATTTGTGTCGATTATACCTAAGCACAAATAATTAACAATCTCATATTTAAGAAATGACTACTATTTCTACCTATCAAAATAAGAAGATAAGAGTTGTGGACATAACACAACTAATAACAAACATCTACGGAGAAAAGATCGTTAAATACTTACCTTGTTTGATTTGAATCTTCCAATACCTTGCATTCCACTTAATTGAATGGATGATCAAGAAAAGATCGTTAAATATGTTGGATTGAAGTTAGAAGGGTGATGAAATAATGGAGATTTTAAGAGTGATGAAGAAACGCAGGCTATAATTGGTGATTGACTTCAGTGGTTTTACATTTACTTCACAATTAAATGCCATTTATTACACACAACTTATATTACCTACTTAAAAACATATTTTTTTTACAACTATTATGTCAAAATTAGAACATCTTGGGCGGATTGCAAATTTTTGGTGATGTTCAAAGATGTGCAGTATATTATAATCATTGTATTCTTATGTTCATAGCATGTTAATTTTAAAATATTGTCATACATAACTTTTCAATTTATTATGGATTTTTTTATACAAAATGGACTTTAATAAAGGTTAAAAGTTAGATGAATTAAAATTTAGTATTCTATTTAATATAACTAAATTTTAGTTGGATATAATATAATCTAAAATTAGTCTTGATTTTATATTAAATTAAATAGAAATTTAGTTTTAAATTAAATAAATATTATTTCAATATTTCGAAATTAAATCTCATTTTGTATACTTATAGTCCATTAATTTAAATAGCAATTTAGTGATTGTGTTGAAGCTGAATGTCCATTAATTGGATGATGTATGTTTTGGGGGTGGGAAATGACATTCAACTTCCTATGTGTTTTACTATATTCAACTTTCTAGTTTTTTACTTCACAGAATTGAAAAAGTAAAGATCATTCAAGATTCTCTCCATTATCGTTGTTTAAAAGTGGGAGTAGTAAGTTTAGCACATATTGGAGGTAAGATTATCACTCTTTTGGTTAATATTACAATTATTAAAATAACAAAGTCACTAATTTTTGGTTAATATTACAACCTTGGGGTACGTTTACCACTTATTTGGTAAAGATTGTTAACTTTCAAATGGTAAGAACACAAATTAATCAAATATTAAATAATTAAACATGTGATAAAATTGTTTGATGTATGCTTTGGGGGTGGAGAATGAGATTCAACTTCCTAGTTTTTGACTTCACAGAATTGAAAAAGAAAAGATCATTCAAGATTCTCTCAATTATCGTTCTTTAAAATTGGGACTAGTAAGTTTAGCACATATTGGGGACAAAATTATCACTCTTTTGGTTAATATTACAATTATTAAGATAACAAAGTCACTAATTTTTGGTTAATATTACAACTTGGGGTACGTTTACCACTTATTTGGTAAAGATTGTTACCTTTAAAATGGTAAGAACACATAATTGAATGTTAATTTGATTACAAAACATATTTTTTTTACATCTCATAATTGAATGTTAATTTGATTAAATTAAATCTCGTTTTGTATACTTTTAATAGTCATACGAAATATAAGTGTTGATAGATTCAACTTCCAGTGTTTTATTATATTCATGAGATCGAATATTAATTTATTATTATTTTTATATTTTTGGGAAAATTTACCACTTCTAGTGAGTAAGGTTACCACTTTTAGGGTAAGTGTACCATTTGGTTAATATTTATTTGCAATTTATGGGGAATAATTTTACAATTTTTTTAAAAAAGTTTACCACTATTTTGGAGAAGGATACCACAAATTGGGGTTAGGTTTAGCAGATTTTGTGGTAAGATTACCATTTTTCGGTTAATATTACAATTATTAAGTTAACCACTATTTGGGTAAGGTGACCAATTTTTAGATAATATTACAACTTTCCTACATTTACCACTTTATTATTTTTGGTTAGGTATGATTTAAATATATTTATTATTAATTTTTTTATGCTAGGATTTTATAGATATTTTTTTTAGTTAAATATGTTACGAATTTATTTATTTTACTGTAACACTTTTTTTATTAAACGATTTATTCAAAAAATTTCAAATAATTATTTCAAATTTCTATTTTTTCGGGAGGCTTCCCCAACACGCTATACACGCCCCCCCAAAAACCAACTCTTCACTTCTCTGATCTCTCTCTTCTCAGACCCTTCCCTCCCTTGCCCAACTCCTTGCCTGAGACTCTCTCTCTCTCTCTCTCTTTGTCATGTCTTTCTCTTTCTCTGTCTCGCAACACACACGACTCGACAGCACCACAACGCCACCGCCATAACGCCACCGCCACAGTGCCACCGTCTTCAAGGTATTTGTCTGTCCTCCCTGTCTGCGTCCTCTGCTTGAAACACACACGCACAAACCCCAGTCCCTATTTTCAATACACACACAGACGCAAACCCACCTCCCCCCAAAGCTATCCTTCTGCACAGACCCCCACTCTTCACCCTCTGGACAAGCATAACCCACCCCCCAGAACACCTCCCCCCCAAACTCCCCTCTTACGCAGACCCCCCCTTTCCCCCTCTTCCCTTCTGCGCAACCTACCCCCCACAACCTAACCAATTGGTGTTTTGAATGTTATATTTTTTCAAATAAGTTTGATAAGTTTTGTTATAGTTTGAATAGATGTTATAGTTTGGGTGTTTTAGATGTTAAATTGGTTTGAATGTTATAGTTTAATTTATTTTATTTTTTTTTCCATAGGGTTTTCATAATAGAGTTTTTATTGAATGTTATAGTTAAAATAAGTTTGAATGTTATAGTTTAGGTGTTTTTATGTTAAATTGATTTGAATGTTACAGGTTGAATAATGGTGATGGTGGGTTTGAGCACTTTGAATATGTAGTGTGTTCATTAATATACTCATGATTATTACATTTTTGTTGAGTTGCATGCCTTTCGAATTATTGGTTGGATTTGTGTGCTTAGATATATAATTATTTGTGTGCTTAGATATATAATTATTTGTGTGGTTGTTTCTGTGTTGTGTATAAAGTTTAACTTGATTGTACTACTGTTATTATGTTCAGTCGAACCAATTCATGGTTGGTGCTTGATTGGTGGTTAAATTTGATTGATATTAAGTTGATTTAATGGGTTTTTAGGCTTTTGTTTTTTTAATATTTGTAGATATTTTTTATTTTGTTGATACAGTGAGTGCAAACTTAGGTTTATATACATTGAAGGCATAGAAAGAACCAATACAAATTAAGAGGGCATATTGACATTATGTTCCCATATACTAAGGTAATAATGAGATGTATTATATAGCTACCAAAATTAAATCTTGATCACTTCTTTGGGATGTTGGATTGTTATATTGTACCGTGTTATTACTATTGTGTATACAAGCAGGAAATTTCTAGATTCCTATTTTGAGAGAAAACTATCCATTTTTGTTAACCAAAAAAGTGGTACTCTTAACCAAACAAGTGGTGATGATAATCAAAATAGTGGTACTCTAATAAAAAAAGTGGTAATCTTAACCAAAAAAGGTGGTACTCTTAACCAAAAAAGGTGGTACTCTTAACCAAAAAAGGTGGTACTCTTACCAGAAAATGGTAATATTAACCAAAAAAGGGGTACTCTTAACAAAAAAAATTGGTAATGTACACATGGTTTCACTTCAAGGTTTGCTCTTTTTTGGTATGTGTGTAGATTTTGAATATGGTAAATTTTTGTTATGATTTGTCGGTAATTAATTGTTCATTCATATTATTATTATTTTTTTATTTTTTTTTCGGTTTTTGCAGCTTTAGACGTATAGAGGAGCTAATATTGTAGTTTTACACAAGTTGGCAGGTATATTGCAACTTTGTGTTTTGAATGTTATATTTTTTCAAATAACTTTGATAAGTTTTGTTATAGTTTGAATAGATGTTATAGTTTGGGTGTTTTAGATGTTAAATTGGTTTGAATGTTATAGTTTAATTTTTTATTTTTATTTTTCCATAGGGTTTTCATAATAGAGTTTTTATTGAATGTTATAGTTAAAATAAGTTTGAATGTTATAGTTTAGGTGTTTTTATGTTAAATTGATTTGAATGTTACAGGTTGAATAATGGTGATGGTGGGTTTGAGCACTTTGAATATTTAGTGTGTTCATTAATATACTCATGATTATTACATTTTTGTTGAGTTGCATGCCTTTCGAATTAATAATGGATTTGTGTGCTTAGATATATAATTATTTGTGTGGTTGTTTCTGTGTTGTGTATAAAGTTTAACTTGATTGTACTACTGTTATTATGTTCAGTCGAACCAATTCATGGTTGGTGCTTGATTGGTGGTTAAATTTGATTGATATTGATATTAAGTTGATTTAATGGGTTTTTAGGCTTTTGTTTTTTAATATTTGTAGATATTTTTTATTTTGTTGATACATGAGTCTAAACTTAGGTTTATATATGGTATTGAAGGCATAGAAAGAACCAATACAAATTAAGAGGGCATATTGACATTATGTTCCCATATACTAACGTAATAATGAGATGTATCATATAGTTACCAAAATTAAATCTTGATCCCTTCTTTGGGATGTTGATTGTTATATTGTATCGTACCTTCGGGCACGGGTTATTACTATTGGATACACAAGCAGGAAATTTCTAGATTCCTATTTTGAGAGAAAACTATCCATGTTTTTTTAACCAAAAAAGTGGTACTCTTAACCAAACAAGTGGTGATGTTATCCAAAAAAGTGGTACTCTTAACCAAAATGATGAGATGTATTATATAGCTACCAAAATTAAATCTTGATCGCTTCTATAAAAACTACTACATATTCCTCATGGATCATCCCATGCCCATAGACATCCTCATTAGTTTCTCATAGGAAAAGAGATGGCAAAACTGAGTATAATGCCTTTATTCCTCATTGTCACGATTTCATAGTGACTTAATTCTTTGGGATGTTTGATTGTTATATTGTACGTGCCTGAATGCAATTAAAATATGTGTTTGTAGTTTAGTGGTTAAACACAATAGCGTTCAATAACACACAATTAAAATAGCACGTCTTAGGGTGATATTAGCTTTTTCTTTTTTCTTTTTTAAATTGTATTAATGTTTTTTGACCACTAGCTACATTTGCCATGAGACCTCTACATTTTAGTAAATGTTTATGCGTTTGATGAAAACTAATGCATAAACCCACAACATTTGGCAGGTCATCAAGTTAGTACACAATCCGTTGAAGTATCAAAATGTAAGTATCACTGCATCGTAATTTTTTTAAAAATTCATTTATATTTTATTGTTTTAACATCTGTAAGTGCATGTTACAGGGCGAAGAAGAGGGCAGGAAAAGCACAAGAAAAGCCAAAGCTTAGAAAGCGCCAAAAAACTGAAAAGGTTACTGCCAAAAAAAACATTAATTGAAAAAATTCAAGGCAGGGTTTGTATTTTTAACTTAAAGTTTTTCTTATCTTGTAGGCGAATTGGCTGCATTTTCTTCTGGGGGAAACTTCACTCACCATATAATCACGGTAAACACCGGTGAGTTATGTCTGATTTGAGAAAGGAGCTTCACGATATATATGTATAATCTTGGTTTGGATTTCCTTTATAGCCATTAATACAAGAGTTGGCTTTAATCCTTCAAAAGGATTAAAACCATATAACTTTTTTAGGGAGTTATAACTTTTTTAAGGAAGTTTGGTTTGTGTTCGAAGCAAAAAAGGTTGAGATAGGAATAGTAGTTTCATAGTCCAAGTTGAAGGAGACTTCCAGTTCTAACTTTACTTTTTTAAATTCTTTTATTATGTAGATTCAATTATTATTTTGATTATGCTATTGATTGTATGAATTGAATTGGGTATGTAGATTCAATTATTTGTATTTTAGTTAGATTGTGTCATTTGTTTTCGAATCTCATTCATTAATTGAAAAAATGTTACGTAGAAATGTTCGAACCGTCTTAAACCTGCATGACATGATTATATGAAATTGTGAGATCAACTTTTTAAACCATTTTTGTGCTTTGTTTTCTTGGATAGAGTTGTGTTCTTGAAATTTAGACTTGCTCTGATGGGAACATAAGCATAGGGTCAAGCATGGCCTTGGGTGTTACCATTTCTGGTGAAATTTCAACTTCATAACTTGAATTGTTGATTTCCTTGATTTATAGTTTGAGTTTTAACTTATTATTTTTTGGATCATGTTTGATAAAGGGTGAAACTAAATTCGCAATCTATATTGCTTCAATTTCAAAACTTCAATCATTAATTATTTTTTAATTTAGTATAATGCCTTTTATGAGAATATTCATCTTAGTAATACAACGTAAACGAATTTGAGTGGTTATTTGTTTACTCCTGAGTTTAGTATGGTGAACTAATTTCACAATTATGAGGATATGTTTGACTTGATGTGAAATTGCTGATTGTTTTGGTCCGGGTATGGATCGTTGATGTTAGGGGATTGTTTCGTTCGTTTTTCAATTCTGTATATAGGTTAATATTCCATGGTTTTCTATTTTCAAAGGAAATCAAGTTGAATTTTTAGCTTTGATTTGATTGTATTGTGCATTCAAGAGATTCTGATTTTTGTAGATAGGTTGATATTTTTCTGGGTATAGAGTAAACTCTGTGGAAATAGTCTTCAAAAAATATTTGGGGACTATATTAATTTCAATTGCTTAAATTAAATTAAATTAAATTTTTTAGGCAATTAACTGGTTGGTTTACGTTGTACCGTGCCTTCAGGCAAGGGTTATCTCTAGTAATCTGATATTTTAACAACTCGGAGCATAACTCTAAGACCAGAGAGCTAGAGGCTTCATAATCGTTGGAATGAGGCCAGTTATGTTTGCCATTGTTCATGTTCACCACAGTCCTTTGTTTCCCCACCTTTTTCTTCTTTTTACAAGCACATTATGTACTGTTTGGATTGATATACACAATGTGTGCAGGCTGCAATTGTGAATTCCAAAACCCTTGAGGAGCTGGCAAGGCTTGAACAGGTGTTGTATCTTATAGTTGTTGTTGTGCAAAATGTTGACATTCTTATGGCATTATTGGTGGTATGAAGCTTCCTGCAGATCTGAATTCCACCAAGAGTGGTGATGAGATGACTAGCTTGAAGGACTATGTGACCAGGATGAAGGAGGGCCAGAGTGACATCTATTATATCACTGGTGAGAGCAAGAAAGCCGATGTGAACTCTCCATTCCTTGAGAAGCTGAAGAAGAAGGGGTATGAGGTCCTTTACATGGTCGATGCCATTGATGAGTATGCAGTGGGACAGTTCAAAGCTTGCAGAGACCTTCAAAGCTTCTTGTTTCTGCTTCTCATCTTCACTATCATCAAGCTTCTCTGGCAGTGCATGTTATATAGTTACAGTTAGGAGTATGTTATTGTGTATAAATAGATGATGTAATTTTGTAATTTTGGCAGTGCATATTGTGTATAAATAGAGTTCTGGCAGTGCTGTGTATAAATAGATGATGTAATTTTTCACATGAATCTAATGAGAGTAGATCTTCTTCTCCCCAAAATTTGCAATCTCTTCTTCTCCACTTTTTGCATTTTCAATAAAATTTGACAAAAATATTTACTTGTTGGAGTAATGTTACAAGAATTGAATGGTATTGCCTTTTTGAATTGGGGTAAGGATGTCATTTTTTTTGGGTAAGACTACCACTTTTTCAGGTTTCCTATCATTTTTTTTTCAACACTTTCTGAAGGTGGCTGGAAAATGTCCAGTAATCGATGGGAAATAGGGCAAGGGGTTGTGTAATAATTTTCGCAAGGGGTTATGTAATAATTCTCGCATCGTGCTTTATTGAAATACCATTGGTACATCATATGGCCATGAAATCCGACAACTTGTTCTTACCATGTGAACATATTAATGTGAATGAAGTCATATTATGGAAAAAAATAAAAGAACAATCTATCATAAAACATAGCACATACCTGCAACAAGTATATCTCATTCAACAAGTATATTTCATTCAACAAGTATATCTCACCAACAGCAAACTTCACCTCTTTAGCATTGATACTATTGTGAATAAAACTATTTATATGTAACCTACATCTGAAAATTGCGTGCACACTACTATTTGTATATGTGTGCAAAGGGATCCATTAAAAAAAATAGTTTGCACAAAAAAAGAAACGGTATCTACATATTTTCACACATCAAACATCCGAAATCACCAAAATCACCCAAACAAAACCTCATGGTCAACAATACACAGGCAAAAAAAATAAATTAATTCAGCAAAATACAACCACCACCCTATGGCCAGCAAAAAAATTGATTAACCAAAACAAGGCAATTGATGTAGCAAAACATTGGCAAAAAAGAATTGCTTCCAATTTAGCTATATCTTTTTATACAAAAAAATCAGTATGTGCCACTAATCAAGGCCATAAACACTATACATGACTTCAACTTTTGTATACAAAAAAAAAAAAAAGAATGTCACACATATCATCTCCGATTTTTACCACACTTCTTTTGTTGGTGTTGTTGTGCCTTGCTTATGATCTTGTTTCTTGATTCGTTGTATATGTGAGTAACAATTTTGAATGCTAGATCCTTCCGCATCGTATTGGATTCATCCTAAAAACAATAACCAATAACCACAATTAAATTGACAAATGGTACATATACAAATTTAATTTAGCACTATTAAGTATTAAATAAGGAGAATAGCTATCATACCATGATTCTGAATGATTTATCCAAAAATTGAGTATGCATCTCCTTTATGACAAATATTCCACAATCATAGCTATTTGTTTGCCTAGGAGCCCAATCCACTCCATATATGTGCCACTTGGTCAATGTTGGCGTGTAATTAGGTATGACAAGCTGAAGGACTTGATCTAATTGTTTAATCACATTTACAACAGCAGAATAACGGATATTGTTGGGATATACTGGTAGAGAATCAAATAATAAATTTTTTTCCTTCACTACATCCACCACGCATAAATACCAATGAGTGTTATTGTCATTCATGGGTATATAGATCTACATAAAGAAATACAAGAAATTAATTATTGTGTAAATGATCAATTGTAAACAACAACAAAAAAAAAAAGGACATCTACGTACCTTATCACAGTCCTTGAAATCTGAAACGAAGTACCTTTGAAAATCAAGCAATCCAATTGTTTTTTCTTGTTCGTTTCCTTGCCTTACCCTTCCAAGTGCTTTTTGCTGGGTATTGAAGGTAAAATATGGGTACACATTTAACCCACATTGTACATGTTCAAGATTAAAAAATTCAAATAAACAACATTAAAAAAGTCAAATAAACCACATTACCGCAAACCATGTGGGTAGATACCACCTTGCCCTTTTTGTAAAAGGATTAAACTTCACATCATCCGGAATAATACAAGATGCCAAATCTATTATCTTCAAGTCAAAAATGTACAAAATCAATACTTGGTCAATATAAAAAACACAAAATAAATGTGTCCATTTTTAACTCACAATGTCTAACAACCATTTTCTTGGTTTTAGAGATTCAATAAATGAATATCTGTTGGCCGAACATGTCTCAAATCTCACAAGTGTCTCACTGTTTCATAAAAAAAAAATGGATTACTAATTGGTGATGCTCCCACAATATATAAGAATAACATGTGAGAATTGGTATATAGTATAAATACCTCATGTCAAGTGTGTTGTCAAATATGTAATCTAAGACATGCATTTTATCATAATCACTAATTTCATAAATGTGTGGATAATCCACATCTGATGGGGTCCACAAACTGGTGGAATCTGAAATCTGCTTATTAAATATAATGAAGAGTATTATTAAATATGACACAATTGTTTAAATAAAGTCAATACAGAGATTCGTTTAAACAAACATTTAATATGGAGTACGAAATTAAACCTCGTGAACGGTGATATTTGAGGGAATGTGAAAAGTTGTTATTTCTTCTAGAACTTTTTGTATTTTCACTTCGGCCTTCTCATCATCCTTTGTTATTTTTTCAAATATATATACATCAACACCAGGCTCATGCTTATTTACAACTTCCTCCATCTTCTCCTGTTCATCTTTATTTGCATTCACCTCCTCTTCATCCTTGTTTCTAGCTTTGTCATCTTCTACATTGTTTCCAACTTCCTCCATCTCCACCTCTTCATCCTTATTTCCAGTTGCCTCCATATCCTCATGTTCATCCTTATTTGCATCCACCTCATCTTCATCACCCATCTTTACAGTTTCCTCCATCTTCTTTCTAGTTTCCTCCATGTCCTTTCCAACTTCCTCCATCTCCTTGTCAAACAAGGTTCGATTATTGTCCAACTGTTGATAACACACATAGAGCAGTATTATAATGCATTATCAATTAATCTTGTAATCAAGTAAAACCACAATTAGGTTTGATGTGTTATACCCCCGCTATATCTGTCGTGTCCTTCTTCAAGATAGTGTTTTCATACTTCTTCAAATAAAGTTGCTGCTTACACAAACAAGATTAGAGATTTGGAATATATATTTTTACTACTAAAATATGGATCTTATAATGACTATCATACCTTGAAAATATCATATGGTGATTTCAAGTATTTACTTGGCTTCCGCTTAGAGTTTCTTCTCAGCACCTTTGCACTATACTTTTGTTGCAGCTTTGGGCTGTAATTTTTTTGGGTGCATGAGTGTGAAGCTGGTTGAAGGTGAGGTGTGTTTACAATGGCATTTGAATGTTGTCGCGGTGTATGTTTCATAGACTTTATATCCGGTGTTTGCACCACTTGAAGCGGAATCCACATCCGATTATCATACTTGGATTCATTTAAGGTTTCTTCATGGATTGCTTCATTGTCTATGTCTTTATTCTCTCCATCACATTTATTCATGGATTGCTTCATGGATTCCAATGCATCAACGATTTTTTCCATCATGGTAACCACCGAATCTACTTTGCTAGATAGGTCATCCTTGATTTTGGCCATTGATTTTTCGAGGGATGAAAATCTTTCTTCCCATGACTAAAAAAAATAATATCAAATCATGTACACATAATTAGAAATAGAAATACTCACAATCACTTATATAAGCCAACATCATTACACATACTTTGGATAGGCCACCAGCCTGCCCTATGTTAGGATCCTCCTTAATTTTGCATGGAACTTGTGGTTCCACATTTAGTGGAACATGTGTTTGTTCATTGAGGGGGACTACTCCTACAACTGGAACCTACAACATAGATAAATAACTCTCAATCATAACTCTAACACTCTAATAATCAAATTGAAATTGAAATACATACACATCACTTATAAACAAATAATAACAATAGATACCTCTTTCATATTTGTCAACTTTTTAAAGATAACCACACCATTTTTTATTTCCAAATAACCCCATGCTCCAATGCGGGGAATGGATTGACATTTGATTGGCACAAGGGAAACCCCTGTGGGTGTCAGGTGCTGCAGATAAAAAATCTATAAAAAGCAACTACTCTCGATTAGAATAAACTACAACAACCAACTACTCTCAATTCAAAACAAAAACAACAATACTAAGTACAAGATCTTGTAGGTAATCAATACATTACCTTGAGAACTAGTAGACAACCACTAATATTGTTTTGTCCATATGTCTTATATTTTTTTACCCCCTCAATCAGGGCATCAAACACCAACTTGGCCCAGTTTTTCGCTCCCAAAGAATCAACCTCCACCACAGAATGGAGGAATGAGCTACTAATTGAGGTCTTTGTTGTTGGACACAATAGACATCCAAGTACAAATAAGATAAAGATACGCCGAAAGTCTTCTGAATCCACCTTCATTTCACCCAATTTGTTATTCAAATAGTTCACTGGAATATCCTTCATTCCAGTGAACATGGAATTATAGATTCCATTTATTCTTTCATAGGGGCCACTCGTCTCCACGTCTATCCCCCCATATCTCAACCCGAATATAGATTATACATCCTCAGGAGAGAACTTTAAGGATTTTTCGTGAATATTCAACACACATGAATTAGGGTCAAAGTGTTCAACCACCCACTCACACAAATCTCTCCTCAATATTTTACATTTGAGGCTTAACAAACCTCCGAAACCAATCTCTTCAACCCCATTTTTTTGTTCATCGCTAAACTTCTCTATTGCTTTCACCATCAGTCCCGGTGAACATCTGGTTCTCAACTGTACCATCAAACATTTGTCATTATACAACACACAAAATAAACACATGTTACACAAATAATTTAGTATTATGATATACCTTTTCTTTTGGTGTAGATTCCTTTTTGCACAACTCCTTTTCTTTTTTTGATGCCTTTGCCATCTCTATATATTTTTCTTTCTCACAATGTTCCATATTCTTCCATTGTATTCCAAGTTGTTTCATGAACTGAATGAGTGAGTGGAATGGTTATACATACACATATGCAACATATCCCTTACACAATGGAGAATTACATATTTACATAATATCCCTTACCCCATGGCCGAGTTTTTTATTTTCCTTTCCTTTCATTGTCTTCAAACAATCTTTGCTACAATGGAGAAATAACATCATCAATGACATACAAATAAGATCAATAAAACTGGTTTAGTATTTAGATTATACAAATCTCTCACTAATAAAAAAACCATGAGCTTGTTGACCGATTAGAATCACTTGAGCTCTTCTTCCCCCTGAATATAAAATCCACCATTAACCATAAAAATAGTTTCATTTTTTTGTACTAAACAATAGAAGTTATGCAGACTGGGAAAACAAAACTTACATTATAAATATTCTGGGCTGAGATTACAAATAATAGAGAAGAGGAGGAGGTTATCACCACTTCTAAGAAGACTTTGAACGAGGAACCGAAGCAGAAGAACGAGGAAAGAGAAGAAAGACGATGGAACCAAGCAGAAGGAAGAGAAGAAAGCGGAAAAAAAGTGAACCTACTAAGCTACTAAGCTTGTTGAAGAAGCATGAATGGATTTAGGCGGGAATTGGGTTAGTATTGTGTCAAAATTTCATTCATCCATCTGTCGGTATATTATTGGCCTATAGCCAATTTTTTAAAAAAAAAAATTGATTTGATAAATTGAATATTTTTTAAATAGTTTTAGATGTTAATTTGATTAATTGATGGTTAATTGGACGAATTTGATTAATTGAAGATTATTTCAGATGTTAATTTATTGAATTAAGTGTTAATTAGATGAATATGAATGTTAATCTAATTTGATGAGTTGAATGGTAGATGAAAGTTAATTTGATAAATTAAATATAAATCGATGGAATTGAATATTATTTTAACAAAGTGAATTTTTATTGGATGTTAATTGAATGAATTAAATGTTAATTGAATGATTATGGATATAAATTGGCTGAATTTAATATTAATTAAGTTGAATTTTAGTGTTAATTTGATGAATGGAATGTTTTAATGGAATATTAATTTGTTATGTTAATTAAATATATTAATTTTGATTTCTGCTGCTTGATCGCCACTTGATCTCTGTACATCAAAATGATGATGATGATTTTATAATCTCATAGTGAAAAAAACTATTTTGCAACTTTGATCTTTCTCCTTCATCTTCTCTGAGTTTTTTCTTATGAAAAGACTACCACTTAATCTTAATTTTAATAAATTATGATTATTTATCTTTTTTAAACCTAAATAAAAATATAATAAAAAGTTTACAATATTTAGGGTTATTTAGTGATATTAAATTTAAGTTAAAAAAATTAGGATGTTAGATTAGGTTATATAAGTTCACCACTATTTTAAGTGATAATAGAAATTAAAATTAGTTTTAAAAAATCATAATTATTTTTCATATTTAAACATGAAATAAAAATATAAGGTAAATTTTACAATATTTAGGGTTATTGAGTGACATTAAATTTAATATTAAGTTAAAAATATTAAAGGTTAGGATTAGGTTATTAAGTTCACCAAGGCTAAATTAGAACTAAAGTTTCGCACATTTTTTTTTGGCTATTACTAAAATGTTACATAAGTTATATTGCCACAATTTTTTTGGGTAAATTTCCATTTTTTGGGTTATTTTTGGGTTAAGTTAAAATTATTAGAACATTTGTTTTTCACGCTAAATAAATTATAACAAATTTATCATATTTGGTACACATTTGGTGTTAATTTAAAATCGGTAAAAAAATTTGTGGTAATGTGAAACTAATTACATAGGTGTAATATGAAAAATATGATGAAAATTTTGAAAAAATGTGATAATTTAGGGGTATAAGTGAAGTTTAAGTGGACAAGCTAAAATCTTGATCGCTGGAGCAATCAAGATTAGTTAGGAATCAAGATTGGGTTGCAAGCTTGATCGCTAGTGAATGTTGGAGCGCTACATAGCGATCCAAAAAAATTAGTTAGGAATCAAGATTGGGTTGCAAGCTTGATCGCTAGTGAATGTTGGAGCGCTACATAGCGATCCAAAAAAATGGTAATTTTAACAAAAAAAGTGGTACTATTAACCAAAAAAGTGGTAATTTTAAAAAAAAAAAGTGTATTTATTTTTTTTAAATATACGCTTACTATAATCTCAACCTTAGTTTTAATAAATGATGATAATTTATAACTGTCAACTTCATCTTCTTCTTTCTCCTTCATCTTCTGAGTTTTTTTTTTTATAAATTTACTATAATCTCAATCTTAGTGAATTTTTATTGGATGTTAATGGAATGATTATGGATATAAATTGGATGAATTTAATATTAATTAAGTTGAATTTTAATGTTAATTTGCTGAATGTTTTAATGTAAAATTAATTTGTTATGTTAATTAAATATATTAATTTTGATTGCTGCTGCCTTGATCGCTACCTTGATCGCTATTCTTGATCGCAAACCTCACTTGATTCCACTCTTGATCGCTACTTGATCCCACTCTTGATCGCTACATGATCCCACTTGATCGCTACCTTGATCGCTACTTGATCTCACTTGATCGCTACTCTTGATCGCAAACCTGCACTTGATCGGTCGAGATTGGTTCGCTATTCTTGATCGCTAAAAGCTATTGATCACTCCAAAAAAGTGGTAATATTAACCAAAATAATGGTAATATTAACCAAAAAAATGGTAATGTTAGCCAAATAGTGGTACTTAACTCAAAAGTGTAATATTAACCAAAAAAGTGGTAATATTAATCAATAGTTTGGTAATGTTATCCAAAAAAATAGTACTCTTAACCAAAAAAATGTAATCTTAACCAAAAAAATGTAATCTTAACAAAAAAAGTGTACTCCTAACCAAAAAAGTGTAATCTTAACCAAAAAAATGGTAATATTACCCAAAACAGTGATACTCTTAACCAAAACAGTTGTAATGTTAACCAAAAGAGTGATACTCTTAACCAAAACAGTGATAATATTAACTAAAAGAGTGGTACTCTTAACCAAAACAGTGGTAATCTGAACCATAAAAGTGGTAATATTATCCAAAATAGTGGTACTTTTAATCAAAATAGTGGTAATGTTAACCAAATAAATGGTAATTTTAACCCAAATAATGGTAATCTTAACCAAAAAAATTGTAATATTATCCAAAATAATGGTACTCTTAACCAAAACAGTGGTAATAGTAACCAAAACAGAGGTAATGTTAACTGAAAAATGTGGTAATGTCAACCAAAACAGTGATAATATTAACCAAAAGAGTGATACTCTTAACCAAAACAGTGGTAATGTTAACCAAAAGAGTGGTACTCTTAATCAAAACAGTGGTACTCTTAACCAAAACAGTGGTAATGTTAACCAAAAGAGTGATACTCTTAACCAAAACAGTGGTAATATTAACTAAAAGAGTGGTACTCTTAACCAAAACAGTGGTAATCTGAACCATAAAAGTGGTAATATTATCCAAAATAGTGGTACTTTTAACTAAAATAGTGGTAATGTTAACCAAATAAGTGGTAATTTTAACCCAAATAATGGTAATCTTAACCAAAAAAGTTGTAATATTATCCAAAATAATGGTACTCTTAACCAAAACAGTGGTAATGTTAACCAAAAGAGTGGTACTTTTAACCAAAACAGTGGTAATCTTAACCAAAACAGTGGTAATCTTAACCATAAAAGTGGTAATATTATCCAAAACAGTGGTACACTCAACCAAAACAGTGGTAATGTTAACCAAAAAAATGGTAATTTTAACCAAAATACTAGTAATCTTAACCAAAAAAGTGGTAATATTATCCAAAACAATGGTACTCTTAACCAAAACAGTGGTAATAGTAACCAAAACAGTGGTAATGGTAACTGAAAAATATGGTAATGTCAACCAAAATAGTGGTAATGTTAACCAAAATAGTGGTAATTTTGACAAAAAAATGGTAATATTAACAAAAACAGTGGTAATGTTAACCAAAAGAGTGATACTCTTAACCAAAACAGTGGTAATGTTAACCAAAAGAGTTATATTTTTAACCAAAAGAGTGGTAATGTTAACCAAAAGAGTGGTACTCTTTACCAAAATAGTGGTAATCTTAACCATAAGAGTGGTAATTTTATCCAAAACAGTGGTACTCTTAACCAAAATAGTGGTAATGTTAACCAAAAAAGTGGTATTCTTAATCAAAACAGTGGTAACTTAACCAAAAGAGTGGTACTCTTTAACAAAACAGTGGTAATGTTAAAGAAAAAAGTGGTAATGTCAACCAAAAAAGTTGTATTCTTAACTTAAACAGTGGTAATTTTAACCAAAAAAATGGTAATATTAATCAAAACAATGGTAATGTTAACCAAAAGAGTGATATTTTTAACCAAAACAGTTGTAATGTTAACCAAAAGAGTAATACTCTTAACCAAAACAGTTGTAATATTAACGATAAAAGTGGTAATACTATCCAAAACAGTGGTCATGACAAAAAAAAAAAATCAAAACAGTGGTAATCTTAACCAAAAGAGTGGTACTCTTAACCAAAACAGTGGTAATCTTAACCAAAACAGTGGTAATGTTAAACAAAAAAGTGTTAATGTCAACAAAAAAAGTTGTAATCTTAACTTAAACAGTGGTAATATTAACAAATAAGTGGTAATTTTAACCAAAAAAGTGATACTCTTAACCAAAAAAGTTGTAATCTTAACCAAAAAGTGGTAATATTAACCAAAAAGTGGTAATCTTAACAAAAACAGTGGTAATGTTAACCAAAAAAATGGTACTCTTAACCAACAAACTGTAATCTTAACCAAAAAAGTGACATTGTTAACCAAATAAGTGTATTTATTTTTTTTAAATAGAAGTTTACTATAATCTCAACCTTAGTTTTAATAAATGATGATGATTTAAAATCTCATGAAGGGTTCATAGGGATAAAAATAATTTTGCAACTCCATCTTCTTCTTTATCCTTCTTCTTCGTCGTGTGAGTTTTTTTTTTTTTATGAATTTACTATAATCTCAATCTTAATTTTAATAAATGATGATGATGATTTTATAATCTCATGGGGATAAAAACAATTTTGCAACTCCATGCTTTGATCTTTCTCCTTCATCTTCCATGAGTTTTTTTTTTTTTTTTTTTATGAAAAGACTACCACTCAATCTTAGTTTTAATAAATGATGATTATTTATCTTATTTAAACCTAAATAAAAATATAATAAAAAATTTATAATATTTGGGGTTATTGAGTGACATTAAATTTAAGTTAAAAAAATTAGGATGTTAGATTAAGTTATCTAAGTTCACCACTATTTTAAGTGATAATAGAAATTAAAATTAGTTTTAAAAAATCATAATTATTTTTCATATTTAAACCTGAAATAAAAATATAAGGTAAATTTTACAATATTTAGGGTTATTGAGCGACATTAAATTTACGATTAAGTTAAAAATATTAGAGGTTAGGATTAGATTATTAAGTTCACCAAGGCTAAATTAGAACTAAAGTTTAGCACATTTTTTTTTTTGGCTATTACTAAAATGTTACATAAGTTATATTGCCACATTTTTTTGAGTAAAATTGCCATTTCTTGGGGTTATTTTTGGGTTAAGTTAAAATTATTGCAACATTTATTTTTCACGCTAAATAAATTATAACAAATTTATCATATTTGGTACACTTTGGTGTTAATTTAAAATAGGTAAAAAATTTTGAGGTAATGTGAAACTTATTACATAGGTGTAATATGAAAAATGTGATGAAAAATTTGAAAAAATGTGATAATTTAGGGGTATAAGTGAAATTTAGTGGAGAAGCTAAAATCTTGATCTGGTTGGAGCGATCAAGATTAGTTCAGGGATCAAGATTGGTTTGCAAACTTGGAGCGCATCTAAAAAAGTGGTAATTTTAACTAAAAAAATGGTACTATTAACCAAAAAAGTGGTAATTTTAAACAAAAAAAAGTGTATTTATTTTTTTTAAATATACGCTTACTATAATCTCAACCTTAGTTTTAATAAATGATGATAATTTATAATTAAAAATAATTCTCAACTCCATCTTCTTCTTTCTCCTTCTTCTTCGTCTGAGTTTTTTTTTTATGAATTTACTATAATCTCAATCTTAGGTTTAATAAAGGATGGTGATGATTTTATAATCTCATATGGATAAAAACAATTCTGATATTTCTCCTTCTTCCCTGGTTGAGTTTTTTTTTTTTTTTTTTATTATGAAAAGACAACACTCAATCTTATTTTTAATAAATCATAATCTGTTCATGGGATAAAAACAATTCGGCAACTCCATATAGAAGAGTTTTTTTTTTTATGAATTTGTAAGGGCCAGTGGGTAGCCGGTAAAAAGTTATATAGTTGATCAACGGTGTAAGTTCTTCGTTATATATCTGCCGTTCATTTTTTTTTTTCGGTACCATACCGAAAAGTAGAAATCGGTACCGTAGTCGAACCCCAATTTTTCTCAATCATATATCATTCGAGATTGATTGAAGGGGACTATCTATAACTTGATCCCTCATCACTACATGATGAGGAATCTATCATATATCAAAGAAAATTGATGAAAAAGGACCTGATTACGATACCTAAAAAAAATTTGGTATCGTAACTCCAAATTTTACAATTTTAATGAGTGTTTTTAAAATTTTGTGGGTTATTTTACAATAAAAAAATGTGGACGATTTATAGCTTCTGTAGATATTTTTATAATTTTTGTAGATATTTTTTACCACTTTTTATGGTAAGTTGCGATCACAATGTACCACAAAAGTGGTAAAAATAAGTACAAAAATTATAAAAATACCAACAAAAGTTGTAAATGACGGTACGGTACCAAATTTTTTTTCTAGTACCGTAAACTTCCAATGAAAAATATATTAGAAAGTACCTATATCCTCTCAATGCAAACAACCTTTGCAAAGATTTGTAGAATTAACACATAGTACTGCTGTTACATGTTAGACTAGATTAATGAAATTGTTTATTTATCTGCTGTACTAACAAATATAACATCATTCATCAAAATAAAAGTATTTGTAATGATAGTTTTTATTGAAAACCATAAACCTAATGTAGTGCAAGTGAACCACTCCATCTCACATGTTCTATTTTTGTATCCATTCTATAAGAGGTATTCTCTTATTTTTGGGTTTCGCTTGATTTTACTTTGACTGGAAAAATAGATGAATACATTCTGATTTTATACTTTGTCCGTACATCGCACGGGATCAATATTAGTAATATATAGTTTAATCACCCACTTACATTTTAATAACAATAAAAGGAGTACACACTTGTCGTGCATTACACGGATAGTCCCAGTACACAATATTACATTTGTTGAAACAATATCATGGACAACTTGCTCTATAGTTGCCTTTCTTGGGGGGAGCTTCATGGAGGCCTACGTTACATGATGAAACCATTCCACATGGAAAAGAAATAGAAAACGCCACATTAGGGGTGGGGGAATTCATAATTTCGTGATTTTAAGGGCCTTGGGATAATATAATTTCTTGTTTAAAAAACTTCCAAACACCATCTTAAGATTCCTTTTTTTTTTTTTTTTTAAGTTCAACGGTCAGAGGCATTCAGACCAGTTTATGCGCACTTCAACTAATCCCTTCTTTGATCCGGTCAAAGAGAGATTATCCACATCGGGACTAGAGTATTTATTAGAAATAAATCTCTCATGATCTTATCATAAGAGGTTGCCAAGATTCAAACCCAAAACATCTGAATTTACAACTCGTCTGTATTACCAGTTGAGCTACTCCTTAGAGTTTAACACCATCTTAAGATTCAAAAGAGCAAAGAGTGATAAAATTATGATCTGGAATTCAAAATCGCAAGTTGTATCAATGATATTCCTCTACACGATGCATAAAAACAGGTCTATCAATGAATCCGACTTTTATCCGAGTTCGATTAGTCGGTTCTAGATTCATTTTTTGACCGATTATCTAAATTTAAATTCAGACCTATTACATCCTACTTCAAGGATTTGGATTTGAGTTAGAATTAAAATTTATCAATATCCAATCATATCATAATTCGATTTAAATGTTATGTATAAAGGGAGTCAGATTCCTTCTATTACACTTTTCTTTCAATTGTTTTCTTAGAAGATCATCTACCATTAATGAGTGTGGGGTCCATTTATATACAATAGGCCCCCATTTAAATGTACGGTAGATGATCTACTAAGAAAGAAATTGAAAAGAGAATACATTGGAGGGAAGGAATCTCAATCTCATATAAAAGACCTCCTTAACCAAGAGTAAATATTGAATGCAACAGTGATATTATGTCTACGTCAACCAATAATAAAATATCAAGTGGGTAAGGTAAACCCACTTATATAGTACCAACGGGTCTTTGGTCTAGTGGTACTCCTTACCTTATAAAGGTTTTACCTTCTTGAGATCAAGGGTTCAAGTCTTCCCTTCCCCTCCCCCTCCCCCTCCCCCAAAAAAAAAAACATATTTAAAAAAAAAAACTTATATAGTTGTTTGTTTATATAGAGGAAGAATGAATAGTTATTTGCTTACGTGAAGAAAGAATAGGTAATTATTTGTTTACTGGAGGGTTCGTTACTAATTTTAGTGGTATACATTTACTTATTTGTTTTGATATTATTAATTGGTGATACTACATTAACATTACCTCGTGGTATCGCCGTTGTAATGAATATTTTTTCCTTAACCACTCAAACAAAGTCATTTTGCTCAAACTTTTGACTTTTCATTCCTAGACAAATATTTTGGGACATAATATTTTTTTTAAAATAAACCTCGATTTAGCGAGGAAATTCTATTAATTAGTTAAAAGGAATTACACCTAGTAGGGAGGACATACGAACTTTACCCCTCCACCTCCATGCAGTGTACATACATTCTTGAAATATAAAAATTAAGAAGATATGCAAGCAGAATACAATTTGAATGGAAAGCAAGACAACTGTATGACATGGATAAGGCTACGGCATCGATTCCATATTGTTCCGAGACTCCTTCTTAGCCGTTGATTTTAGTTCGAATGATTTGTAAATTAAGAGAAACTCTTTTTTTTTTTTTTTGTCAAGAAATAAGAATTTTTACACGTCAGAATCTTATTAGATAAACAATAGATGTACGATATCAAAAAAGTAGTCTTTTGGTACGGTAATTGAACCCATATGGCATAATGGAGCAAGAACTGTTTCAGAGTACTCTAAAATCTAAATTAATGCCAAATGCTAAGCTAGCAACATGACTATGGTGGTAGGTATACATCGCCTTCCATCCAAGAATGCCAAAAAAAAAAAAAAAGTTGTGTTAAAACTATCTAATTTTTCTCTGTTGGCAGGTAATACAATCAATCCCTTATCACATATCAATGTCTAAACTCACTCTTACATACAACTAAGTCGCTTAATCCCAAGTAATTCAAGTAGTAATACGAACGAACTCTAAACTTAGATGTCTTAAATTTGAACTTTGGTAATTTCTTGGGGTCAAGTCATGAGGGATTTATCCCTCGTGAAAATTCTAGTCGCTGCGTAGATGACCTGTCTTTGACAGGACCAAATATGAGATTAGTCGAGATGCGCGTAAACTGACCCGGACATCCCTTATCGTTGAACAAAAAAAAAAAACTAAGGCACTTTGGATTAATACAGCATCTTCGAAGATTTGCTGCTTTGATGCAGATGACCCAATATGATCCGCTTCGAAATCATGTCTTTCGCAAAAAAGTTTTTGAATTGCTCTCTATGGTGACTCACATTTGCTTAAGATAATACCACCGGAGAAGGCTTTTGCGACGACACTGAACTTTTTGTGACGAGAAAGTGCTACCTTGAAAACCCTTGTTTTTGTTTGTCTTCCCATAATTATTTATGTACGAACGAGCGCAAACAGATACAAATATACAAACGCACATACTTTTATCATTAAAACAAAGAAATATGAAAGACTATGAAGTATGCAAACTAACCGGGTTTGGATTTTTCATTGAGCTCCCTTGCAATCACTGCAGAAGACAAGAGAAGCACAACTATGAATAAAACCTCAAAAATTTTGAAAATCTTACTAGAACCCATTTATAATTAAACTTCTTTTGTGGGTTTTGGGATGTGTGTGTGTGTATTTTAGGGTTGAGGATGGGGTGTCTAGTGAGAAGCAAGTTAAGGACTCAAATATATATATATATATACGGACAACTCTCTAGTGCTTTTCACATAAAAATTGCAGTCCTAACACGCCAGAAGACTTTAGTTTTTGGAAATGTGGAAGAAGAATGTAAACACAATATTTTAATAATCCCATTGAGTCAACCTATAGGACTCTTGTTACGCAATGTTTTTTTTTTGATTCAATTATCAGAGGTGTCTGAATCAGCTTATATGTAATGCGTACCTCAATTAATCTGTGCCCCGGACCAGTCAAAAACATTGTGACGCTATGTGATTGCTAACTTAAGGTGCAAATTGACCTTGTTTTTTCCCCTTATTATGTTGTGAGAATAACGGTTTGGTACCCAAAAAAAAAAAGTATCAAACTAAACATAATTTATAATCGTAAATTTTAGCTTGATTCATTTGTAGCCATTAGTTGCAAAAAATAAAGTAAAGTACAATAATAATAAATAAAATAATTTTATCCGTATTATAGTTTTATTAGACGAAAACTTGAGGGATCATGCCTAAAACTAATTTTTGGTACCATAATTGGACCTGTGTTGTGAGATATGATGGCCGAGTAATGATGAAATTCGAATTCTGAATTTGCTCTCTTCGTAGTCGATTTTCACAAAAAAATTACAAAAATGGGTCTTATATTCGAAAGTCAAATGTTCACCAACTTTTCTATAGTAATCTTATTCACATACCGGAAAAAAAAAAAAAAAAAATAGGATATTAGTTTCAATTGTTATATTAAAGTCTTTTGTGTCTTCCCTAAGATAGCATTGCTCAACGTGTCGTGTATATTTGGTACTTAAATTTATCTTTAAAAATACCTATTTTGTGAGTAAAATGACCTGAATACCCCTTATGTGAAAGTTGCTTAATTTTGAACACGTGACAACATAGACCAGAAGTGAAATTTCATGGGAAATTTCTATGGTGGGAAAAAAAGCATTAATTTTGACAACTTAAGGATCAGTTTTCGTGAAAGTGGTAATTTCATGATTGATTCAAAGAATATTGCAACTCTTTACCTACCCACAAAGAAAAAAAAAGTTTTACTTGCCCAAATAAAAGAGAAAAATAGCAAGTCAAAGATGTCATTTGTCACAAGGAAAAGAAAAGGTCAATTTAGAATTTGGAAGACCAGAGTGCCCCAACTATGGCTAAACATTGAGTCCAGGGATAGAGGATCATTTGGTCTAGTTGTCTCACTCTAAAAGGAAGGTAATTAGGTAAGATATCATCATATTCGATCAAAGACCACTAACGTGGTGCCCAAATTGTCTTTCAAAGCAAAAAAAACTAATGTCTAGGTCTCATTGCTTTAAAACTAATGTCAAGTTCTCATTAGCACAATTGTCAGACAACTATCTAAAACTTCTACCAAATGGTCCATCTTTCATCGAGCAAAAACTAATTTAGTTACGGAACTAATTTTTGAAAATCTAAAATGATAGAAGACTCATTAAGGTGTTAAAATATGACTTGACGCGTTAGTATGACATGAACACGACATAAAATTAGATGGTTTGAGTCTTTTTTAAGTCACCCGTTTAGTAAACGAGTGAACCTGACGCGATTAATAAATGAATCGTGTATTAGTGAAACCAATCAAAAGAAATACGACACGATTCGTTTATATACTAATTATACACGGTTCATACACGATACGAATTTCATATGACACCATTCGTTTGACATGAATTAATAAACGAATTGGGTGTGAGAGAAATATTTTTTGACCCGAACTTGTTAAGACTCGATACGAACCCAATTCACCTGCCACGATTGACAGGCCTAGGACTCGTACACTAATTTAATTTATAGCATTTCATTGATTGAAACATTGAACAATACATTTGACTGAATAAATTGGGGAGAAGAGGCCCAAAAAAAACATGCACGATAGAGCCATATACGAGGGAAAAGGGTGAGGCAAAAGGAGTAAAATCCTCTCCATTGTATTTTTTCTTTAATTTTTTTCTTGACACATCATCTACCATCTATATAATAAAGTAGTTAGATTGTTTGTTTTGAACTTTTCGCGGTTTAGATTGTTTGAAAAGATTATTAATCCGACGGTTGTAATTGGAAATTCTCCCACTCCCTCCAATTTTTTGAACAAGACTTTCATTACTTCTACAATTCTAAGATTCTTATCTCTCTTATAACTCTATCTCTCTCTTTCTCTATCTCATACTATATGATGCTGATACAGCTCACACATCTCTCTCCGTCTCACATATTGTGACGATTAGTAGGTCTGTCAAAATCCGACACGACACGATTAATCGACACGAATTAAGCAGGTTTGGGTGGTAAACGGGTTGACCCGTCAGACACGTTTAATAAACGGATTGTGTTCTGGTGAGACCTATCAAACCGTTTATCACACGTTTATCCGTTTAAATAAAATTAATATAATAATAAATTATTAATTATTTTAAAAAATTAGCCAGAAAAATAAGTAAAGAAATCAATACAAAAAAAAAAAAAGTAAAGTAGTAGTTCAACAAAGGAGGGGAGATGGGGAACAGTTCATGACAAAGGCAAACCATCCCCTTTTGTTTTTGTCTCACATCGGCAAATGAGGGGAGATCAGGAGCGCTATCTTGCCTATAAAAGGCAGTGGTCTCTTGCCTTTCTTTTTGGCCTTCAAGTCTGATTTTTATGTGAGATTTGGCTAGAAATTCTTTTTTTTTTAGGTAAATACAGTTGGCAGTAAAAAAAGTGGAGTATTAAAATTTGTTGATATAATTTTTTTAAAATTAAACTGGTTAAACGAGTCGTGTCGTATTACCCGTTCATTAAACGGGTCGTGTTCTTGCTGAGATTTTTTAGCCGTTTATTAAACGTGTTGTGTACGGGTTTACATGTTTTTCACCCGTCACTCGTTTTACCCGACACGTAACCGTTTAACTCGACACATTTGACATCCCTAACGATTAGTATAAAAAATAATCGCTAACACATTAATTAGGTTGTTAATTATGATTCTATATAATTAAGAATTATTTTTAAAAATTTCAAATAAACAAATGAACTTTAAATACAGATTCTTTGCGTGAAAACGAGTCGAATGATTATAATATAGGTCATATTTCATATGAAAATAAAAATACTATAATATTCGAATGGTATAATAGACGAATAACATATATATAATTTGGGATATATCTATATAATAAAGTAGCTAGATTTGTTTTAAACTTTTCGCGGCTCAGATCATTTGAAGAGATTATTGATCCAATGCTCTTAATGCGAAATTCCCCCCTCTCTAATTTTTTGAACAAGACTTTCATTCCTTCTATAATTCTAAGACTCTGATCTCTCTTATAACTCTCTCTCTCTCTTTTTCTATCTCATACTATCTGATGCTCATACAGCTTACACGTCTCTCTCAGTCAGCTCTCTCTCCTTCTCACATACTGTGACGACTAGTATAAAAATTAATCGCTAACACATTAATTAGGTCGTTAATTATGATTTTATATAATTAAGGATTATTTTAAAAATTTCAAATAAACAAATGAACTTTAAATACATATTATTTGTGTAAAAATGAGTCGAAAGACTATAATATAGATCATATTTTCGTATTGAAATAAAAACACTATAATATTCGAATGGTATAATAGACGAATAATATATATGTAATTTGAGATATATCTATATAATAAGGGAGCTAGCATTGTTTGTTTTGAACTTTTCGTGGCTCAGATTGTTTTAATATTATTGATCAAACGATCGAAACTCCTCCTCTAAATTTTTTTTTAGCCAAAAAATTATAAGAATTCTTTCATTTTACTCAATTATCGATTTGAAGTGATTATGATTAGAATTCGACTATAAAATATATATTCTTGCTTAAACTTAATTTGACTTGAATTTTACGAGAATTCAAGTTGAAGTCAAATTGAAATTGATTGTAAAAATAATAAAAAATAATTAAATTAAAAAAATTATGACGCCACTGTGAACGAGAATAAATAAGAATTAGTTTGTAGGTTTAAGATAGAAGTGTTAATTGAGTCGAACTTAAATTTAATTCTCGATTTGACGTGATTATGATTGAGACTCGAAATGAACTGAATTTGATTGTCAAGTATAAAGTATAAATGGTGGTGGTGGTGGTGGCAGCGACAACACAATGGTGGTGATGGTGGATGGTGGGTATTGAAAAGTTAAGAGTGTAAAATATATTCAGAGTATATTTGGCCATTATGAGGAATTAATAAAATTCTTAGTGACTAACATTTTCAGCATTAAGTGATAAGTAGGTGGCTTGCTACTTAAAATTTTGGCCTATTTTTAAGATATGCTTAAAATATTAAGTGATATGAGTTTTAGGTTATCAAACAAGTTTAATTCATTAAGTGTTTAAAGTATTTAGTTTTAAGTCTTAAGTGGTATTATCAAACACCCCATAGTTTGGACTAAATTCGTTGTTAGCCCTCCTTGTGTTTTTATCGACTAGGGATCTTACACACATGGTACCCGTGTACAAAGATAATGATATTAAAGTGGAAAAAAAATAGAGTAGATAACCTTAGATGGTTAAATAAAAAATTATTGGTGGTTGTAAGTGACCAGTTTAAAAGAAATGAAGGATAATAGTGATATTTTAGGAAAATATAGTTAAACTAGTTATTGCTTGTGTCTGAAAACACAAATTACTAAAAAAAATGGTCAACAATAAATATATTTATATTCACATTTAAAATCAAATCACAAATATAGAAGAGAGAGAAAGGAATTTAAGCACCGGTTATAATGGGAGTGAGCGATGATAGTGATGGTGGGCGGTAGTGGCAACGGTGGCGGTGGTGATAGTCGTGGGCGGTGGTGGCAGTGGGGGTGGTAGGGGTAATGGTGGCAGGGGTGATAATAGTCTACCCCAACGGAGGTGTTTGATAATACCACCCAGGGAAAACTCCGATCCCGTTGGGATAGCCCCTATCTTGTCAAGGTGGTCTACCCCAACGGAGCTGTTGAAGTGACAAACCCTGAGAATGGCCAGACATTCAAGGTCAATGGCCAAAGACTTAAGTCATTCTTTGAGGGTTTTGAAGGACAGGAGGTGGAGGAGGAGTTAACGGATCCGGTGTATCCGAAATTCGTGGAGGAATAACTAGTTTTTATGCTTTTTAGTGTACAGTCTTTTTATTTACTCATATTATTTTTATTTCTCGTGCTACTTACTTGGTCGTATAGCATTTTTTTTTTAGTTTCAGATACTGGTGCGTTGGTTAAAGCTCAAGTGCGAGGTGTTCTCTAACCCTACTCATTGTTTTACTATCCGTCATTGAATATCATATCTTTTTGTTGCATTGAAGACAATACATGAATCAAGTTGGGGGGTGAGATGCACCAATTACATCTTACACCAGTTTTGTGGGAATATTCTGCGCAAATATTCGCGCTTGCCAACACTCATTCGCAATTGCCGAAACTCAAAAAAAAAAATTTTTTAAAAAAAATTTTAAAAAATAAAAAATAAAAAATAAAAAATAAAAAATAAAAATAAAACCACTGGGATGCCTTTATAAGGCCTCCGACCCTTTTCCCCATCCACCGGTGTTGGCCCCCCCTTCTTCTTCTTTTATTCTTTTGTTTTTTTTTCTCTTCTTCTTCTTCTTCGTTGTTCTCTCTGTTCTCTGTAAAAACAACTCACCTCCCTGCAAATCCATGACCATATACCCCGATGACTCAGTCCTTTATTTAATAATTTGTCTTATATGTTTGTATTTATACATGGGTGCTCTTTTTCTGCTCGCACTTAGGGTGAGGGGTTTCCAGCCTAACCCATATCTCCCTAGAGATGATTAATTGTTGTGTTTTGTTTGTAGGTTTCGGCAGATGAACAGATCTCTACCTTACAACCTCATTTCCAAACTCCATACACTGGTAAATTGGAAACAATTGGGACAATGTTCAATTTAGGTTGGGGGGTGTGATCTACCAATTCCAGTTTGTTCTAGTTTTAAAAAAAAAAAAAAAAAAGTTATGTTTACATTTTATTCTAGATTGCGTATTTTTACAGTATTTTTGCTTATATTTCATGATCATATCGAATGCAGCTTCAATCGTCTTTGTGACTGGCAGACGTTAAAGAACCAGATAGTGAGTCTTAAAGCTTAGAAAGTATGGATGTTAAACTTGTTTGGTTTAGTTTAGGAGTTCTACGCACTTTTCCATCTGATGTGCATACTGTGATCATGAGAAAAGCAAGACTGGTAAGGAAGGCCGAAATCCAAGAAAAACAAGCGAAACCCCTCTGTGGCAGAAGCATCTTTGCCAAACGCCGTCGTGCCAAAAGGTTGGGTGCCTGTAAACAGTGTGGCAGAGTCTTTCACGAGAAAAAATATAACCAGTGTTCTGAACCAATTTTCGGTCGCGCACTCGATCGATTAGACTGGATAGTGAATGGGCTGAGTAAGGATTTCCCTGATACGTCATGCTATTTCGGTACTTTGCTTAACCGGTTTTTGAGAGAGGAAATTGGGAGAGTCACTGGTTGTTCGAACTACACAGACACAGAGGGAGACTCGGATTAAATTTTGACTAATAAATGACAAAACTGTGGAAAAATGTGTTTTGGGGGTGAAGGTTAATGGTCCGAACGTTTTTTTTTTTGTAAAAAGTGTAAATATTTTTTTTTTTTAGATGTACAAAGTCTTTTTGTTGAAATAAAGATATGGGCCGAGTAAGGAATGTCCTAAAATGTCAACC
Organism: Ilex aquifolium; assembly: GCA_951799425.1. NCBI lineage: Eukaryota > Viridiplantae > Streptophyta > Magnoliopsida > Aquifoliales > Aquifoliaceae > Ilex > Ilex aquifolium. The sequence goes on along the minus strand of OX637397.1, from coordinate 10,066,111 downwards.
TATAGCGTGGGTAGGAACTTATCCTGAGACGCCATAGTTTTTCAAGTTCAATGGTTGAGTAAGGAATGTCCTAAAATGCCAACCTATAGCGTGGGTAGGGACTTATCCTGAGACGCCATAGTTTTTCAAGTTCAATGGTATTTTCTCTATGCTTAAATGTCAAATGTACATTGCTATTTGTTATTCTTAAGGTACAGAATGACCAGACTCGAAAATGGAATCGGTATATAACTGACATTCCACGAAAAACCTGACATTACCAGTGGAGATGACAAAGAATACCATGGTAAGTTTTGAACTTTGCTATACTTTTGAGAGACAATTAACGTTTACTCAAGTAAGGTCTTTCACTCTCTATTTTTGAATAATCTCATTAAATTTGCTTTGATTGACGCAACTAAGGCAATCTGTTGACATATCTCCTAAGAGATCTGTTCATACGACACATACATGTGCACATACTTGAGAAAGGATCTTAGGCCATTTTTGACTTAATTTTGAGCCTTAAGCCATTTCTTTTACAAAATTATATCCCTAGTTAACCGTGATTGAGCCCTCAATGAACGATCTTTTTCCAAATAGCCCGTATGATTACCAAGCAACAAGAGAATATACTTGACATACCTTTGCTATCTAATTTTCTTGCACCCTCTTATAAATCAATATGATACAAAAATGCAAGAAAAATGGAAAAGGCTATAGAGGCTACTATTCAATGACAAGAAAAATCGATGGCAACAATTGAAACAGAAAAGAAACAGAAAGGCAAGAAATTGCCAAGAAAGTGAAAAATGAGAAAAAAATGAAGGAAATAAATATCATTTCTGGGCAAAATGTCAAAAAGCTAGAAAGAAGTGTTTGTGAAATCGAAGCTATCCATGGAAGGTGGTAAAATAGAGTATTTGTTATATAACAATTCTTGTTGCTAGAATGGTCATTCTTACTACATAGGGAATTTCAAATACCAATATAACAAGTGTTTATTTTTGCATATATTACGTACCAATGACAGAGAAGTGTTCTATTTTTCTTTAAAAAATAATAAAATAAAAATAAATAAATAAATAACTAAAGGATGGGGTGTCTCAAACGATCATGATGCTAACTCATATACACATCTTTTTAACTGGAGTTTGTAGGTAGCTTCACTGGAAACCTTCACGAGACAAAACTCGTCCACTAGGGATCACCTAGGGGTTTAAAGGCTTATTGCATATGCTAAATGCAATCGTATTATCCACGAAAGTGATTTTGTTTTGTTCTGTTGTTATTTATTACTAGGGACTAGTAATGTTTAGGTTGTGATTAACCCTAATTAATGCATAATTTAATTAAGTTAATATGTCAATTGTGTTAGTAAAACAAAGTTAAACTAGTCAAAGTAAGTCAAATCAGGGTTAGTGTGTGAATTAGGAATAATGCATTAATTGTTGTTCTTTTCAGGGTTTTGTGCGTCAAAATTACTGGGGAGCCAATTGTGTCAAAGCTACAAATTACTTGGGGAGCCAATTATCAAGCTACAAACTATATGGTGCTAATTATTAAAGCAAAACAAAGGGGGATTAAAGTATAATTAAAAGGCATCTTCTTGGGGCTTGTAAAGGGCATCTTTTTGGGGCTTGTAAAAGGCATCTTTTGGTTGCCTATAAATACCACCACTTGGGTCTTGTAAAGATCATCTTTTTTCATTTGTATCAACTTTCTTGTATCATCTTGGTTGTGGAAAATCCTCCAAGTAGTTATTGCTTTCTTTACTTTCTTGTATCATCTTAGTTGTGAAAAACTCTCCAAGTAGTTATTGTTTTCTTCACTATCTTGTATCATCTTGGTTGTGGAAAACCCTCCAAGTAGTTATTGCTTTCTTTACTTTCTTGTATTATTGCTTTCTTTTATTGTATTATGGTTTTCTTTGACTTCCATTGTTGAGCTTCCTTCTTCCCTTAGAGGAGTGAAACTTTTCCACTTTTCTAGAGCTTTACCAAAGCCATGAAGGGTGGAACGTGATTCACTCATTCTTTGTCAAAGATCGGCTCCTTGTGTAATTTGTTTTTACCTTGTAATGTCTCTACTTGGAGGGATGAGTATCACTTACTTTTCTAGCTTTACCAAACCAATGAAGAGTGAATAGTTTCTCATTCACTCTTTAGCAAAAGGCGATTGACATGTATAAATTATCCGGAAGTTATATTTGTGCATTTTGTTTAGCTCTTATCTTCATTTCTTCATAATGTCTTTTCATTACGTTGTTGTCTTTACCTTAAGCATGAATAGCTAAATCTTTAAGTTGGCTAATCCAAGGGAGACCTCCTCTTGGGTATGCCATTTCAACTCATCTGCTTTCCTCCCCTCGGTGTACTATGGTTCGGTTTAACTGGGTTGAGAGAGGACATGGTGTGAGTCTTTGATATCCCGTAGACTTGTCACGGGTTATGCTTGGATCCTCACTTCCATCTCGTCTCTCGTCTCTCGTCTCTCGCTTCCCACGAATCAATCGTTCATCTATGCACTATTGGAGGAAGGGTTTGAGTCGACTTGGCATTCCCATTGGAGTGAAACCTTTTGATTAGCCAACACTTGTTTTCCATTGCATTTTCATTCACAAACTTCAAACACCAAAACTCAAACAAAAGATTTTACATTTTTCTCTTTTTTACCAAAATCACCTTCACACAATTCCCTTTCTTCCCTGAGGAGACGACCTTGGAATACTTTTCCAAGTAAAACACGACATTCAAAATACTCCTTGTGCTTGGGGAGCACTTTTGTTCACACACACACTTTTGTTCATTTCGCACATTCCATTTCATACATTTCATTCCATCCACCATTTCGTTGCCCTTTCTTTTGACATCATTCCAATGGAGAGTGACACTCCCTTCGCACCTACATCATATACACATTGAGGAATGATATTAGGAGGTTAGGAACAACAACGGTTTTAACCAAGCATTTTTGGCGCCGTTGCCGGGGAAGGCAAGCGTTGAATCAAGAAGGTGATTTTCGGACAACGGAGGTAAGTCCCGTGATGTTCATCAGGGGCTGAGGTACGTTGATCCTTGTATATACTTTTGTTTGTTTGCATTTTCAATTGTAGATAGTTTTGTTACATGTGGGGACGGGACGAACTAAACCGACTAGTTAGACAACCTTTGGCCCCCGACATGAACATTGACCAAGACCCACCTGAGAATGCGATTGATAATTTTGAGAATGTGGATGTCAACCCCAATGTGCAAAGGGGTGGGGGAGTGCAAGAACCTAGAATGCCCCATCCACGAATGCAATTCTCCCTCCTAGAAATGAAGGAAACAATATCCAAATTAATCCTCCGGCGAGGTCAATGAGGGAATTTCTTCAACCAACTTATGGTGCCACACCCTCATGCATCCTCTTACCAGTCCAAGCTCACCTCTTCCAAGTTAAGCCAGGGATAATGCAACTACTTCCTACATTCCACGGAATTGAAAAGGAAAACTCTTATTTGCACATAAAGGAATTTGAGGATATAGTTGCAACATTCAATGCTAACTATGCTATGGAAGACATAGCTCGATTAAAATTGTTTCCCTTTTCCCTCAAGGACAAAGCCAAAACGTGGTTGTATTCCTTGCGACCTCGATCCATTACCCATTGGGCTCTAATGCTTTCGGTGTTTTTGAATAATTTTTTTCCGGTTCATAGAACCACCGCTTTAAAAAAGGAAATTCAAAACTTTTCGGAAAAACCCAATGAGCAATTCTATCATTGTTGGGATCGCTACAAGGAATTGATTCAATCCATACCACATCATGGCTTTGAATCGTGGCAATTGGTAAGTTTCTTCTATGAAGGAATCACACCGAGCCATAGACAATTCATTGACATGATGTGCAATGACGAATTCTTAAACAAAGACCCTGATGAGGCCCTTGACTACTTTAGTACATTGGCCCAGAATGCACAATCTTGGGACATTAGGGATCCCAACGATATACCTAGGACGTCTCCGGGTAGTAGTCAATCACAAGGGGGAGGGATGTATGACTTGAGAGACCGGGAAGACTTTCTTTCCAAAATTGCCAAATTTTCTAGGAAGGTTGAAAGTCTTGAAGTCAATAGGGAGCACGAGGTGTCAAATGTTTCAAAGATAGAGGAGTTTTGCTCAATTTGTGAGAATGTGGAGCATTCCATATCGGAATGCCCTAACATTCCAGCACTTAAGGAAGTGTATCACGAGCAAGTCAATGTCTTTAACCAACCAAGACAATCATTCTCTCCACATTCAAACACTTATAATCCGGGGTGGAGCAATCACCCTAATTTTAGTTGGAGAAATGAGAACCCCACTCCTCATGGGTCTAATGCATACACACCTATCGCACCTTCTAGGCAAAATCAATATCAAGGCCAAGGACAAGCATCTAGCTCCCAATACCCCCGTTCCAATCTGCAAGGGTACTCGTCAAACCCACCACCACAAAATTTTTCACCAAGTCCACCTCCCCAAAGCTTCTCCCAACAAGGACCACCCAATTCTTCCACCTACCAACCTCCTCATAAGAGAAATTTGGAGGATGTGGTTCATGCTTTCATTCAAAGTCAAACCGCCATCAATAATCAAAATGCCACAGCTCTTAATGACATTAGGACCCAACTCACGAAGTTGACAAACTCCATGGGGGCATCACAACAAGAAAAGGGGAAATTCCCCGCTCAACCCCAAGAGAACCCTAGAGGTCAACATGTTGTTGAGTCATCGGAGCCCTTAAAAGAGAGTTGTGAGCAACTCAAAGCAGTCACCACCCTTCGAAGTGGCAAGGAAATTGATAAGACCATTGTGCCAAAGACCTCACCCAAGGTCACATTGCCAAATGAAAAAGAGACCAATGGAGACACCGACGAGGGTGAGGTGAGTGAAAAGAAAGAAAGAGAGGTTGTTGAGAAAGAAAAATTAATTGATAATTATGTGTTTATTCCTCCCATGTCTGCCCCTTTCCCGAGTCGTTTGAAACCACCTGTCAAGGTGGCTAATTACACTGATATCTTGAAAATGTTTAAGCCAGAAGATTAACATTCCACTCCTTGACGCCATCAAGCAAATCCCATCTTGTGCTAAAATTTTGAAGGATCTATGCACGGTAAAAAGGAGATTGAATATCCACAAGAAGGCATTCCTCACAGAACAAGTGAGCTCAATATTGAGGACCAACACTCCTCCCAAATTCAAAGACCCCGGTTGTCCAACCATAGCCATCACCATTGGAAATTGTCAAGTGGAGCAAGCACTCCTCGATTTGGGGGCAAGTGTGAATCTTCTTCCCTACTCGGTGTATCAACAGTTTCAGCTTGAGGAGTTGAAGCCCACCTCAATCACGCTTCAATTGGCGGATCGTAGTACCCATACACCAAGGGGAGTAGTTGAGGATGTCTTAGTTCAAATTGATAAATTTTACTTCTCCGTCGATTTCATTGTGCTTGATACACACCCTGTTGCAAACCTTAGCTCCCAAATTCCCGTAATACTTGGAAGACCCTTCCTTGCTACATCTAATGTCGTGATAAATTACAGGAACGGTCTAATGAAGTTGGCATTTGGGAATATGACAATGAAGCTCAATGTATTCAACTTGGCAAAGCAACCGGGTGATGATGAGGAAGTAAGTGAGGTCAATAGAATCGACACTTTGGTTGAGGAGCACTTGGAGTTGGAGGGGATGTTGAAATTTAAGGAAGAAGGAATTGTGGATCTTGAGAATTATGATGAGTAAGAGGAGGTAGAAGATTTGAAAGGGATAGAAAGGTGGAGCCCTACATTCGAGGAGTTACCCCATCGAGAAAAGAAATTTTTTACATCAGATGAACAAAAGCCCAACTTGGAGTTGAAGCCCTTGCCCTCCCATTTGAAGTACGCCTATCTTGGGGAAGGTGAAACATTTTCGGTGGTCATTAGCTCTACATTGAACATGGAACAAGAAAAAGAACTTTTGGAGGTATTGAGAAAGCATAAAGGAGCAATTGGGTGGACCATTGCGGATATCAAGAGGATAAGCCCTCTCATTTGCACCCACCGCATATATCTTGAGGAGGATTCCAAACCTTCCCGACAACCACAAAGACGGTTGAATCCCATCATGAAGGAGGTGGTGAGGGATGAGGTTCTGAAACTACTTGATGTGGGGATCATATTTCCAATTGCCGATAGTAAGTAGGTTAGCCCTACGCAAGTAGTACCTAAGAAATCCGGAGTTACGGTGGTTGAGAATGATGAGAATGAGCTTATACCTACAAGAGTGATCACCGGATGGAGGGTGTGCATTGATTACCGAAAACTGAACGCTTGCACAAGAAAAGACCACTTCCCATTGACATTCCTCGATCAAGTTCTAGAACGAGTAGCGGGTCATCTATTCTACTGCTTTTTAGATGGATACTCCGGCTACAATCAGATCGAGATTGCTTTGGAGGATCAAGAGAAGACCACCTTCACGTGCCCCTATGGTACCTTTGCCTACCGTCGCATGCCATTTGGACTATACAATGCTCCGGGGACTTTTCAACGCTGTATGATGGAGATTTTCAGTGACATGGTGGAAAAGATAGTGGAGGTCTTTATGGACGAATTTTCGGTGTTTGGAAATTCATTCGAGGGATGTTTGGCAAACTTGGAGAAAGTTCTAACAAGATGTGAGGAGAAGAATCTAGACTTGAATTGGGAAAAGTGTCACTTTATGGTGACGGAAGGAATTGTGCTTGGTCATATAGTTTCGGCAAGGGGTATTGAAGTCGACAAATCCAAGCTGGAGGCCATCTCCAACCTCCCCACGCCAAGAGCCATCAAAGGCATCCGATTGTTTTTGGGCCATGCGGAGTTTTATCGTCGATTCATAAAGAATTTCAGTGCATTGGCCCGACCCTTGACCAACCTGCTATCTAAGGAGGTCCCATTCGAGTGGTCTGATTATTGTAAGACATCCTTTAAAAAACTTAAAAGCATGCTAGTCACACCTCCGATCATGCGACCACCCAATTGGGATCTACCTTTTGAGTTCATGTGCGACGCGAGTGATTACGCGGTCGGTGTAGTGCTCGGTCAAAGGGAGGAAAATAGACCGTATGTGATATACTATGCTAGCAAAACACTGAATGAGGCTCAGATGAATTACACTACCACCGAGAAAGAGTTGCTAGCGGTAGTGTTTGCCTTAGATAAATTTCATTCTTACATCATTGGTTCACCTATTATTGTCTTTACTGATCACTCTGCTTTGAAGTATATGTTGTCTAAACAGGATGCAAAACCGAGACTCATTAGGTGGATACTCCTCCTACAAGAATTCGACTTAACGATCAAGGACAAGAAAGGAGTCGAGAACGTGGTGGCTGATCATTTATCCCGGCTTGTGGTGCAAAAGGCCGATGAGCACATTCCTATCCCTGACTTTTTCCCAGACGAGCATTTGCTTTCAATTCATTATGTATGTCCTTGGTATGCTGATATATGTAACTATCTTGCAACAGGACAGATACCACCGCAATGGAGCCCAGAAGATCGAAGACGATTTATGGCAGATGTGAAGTACTTCTACTTCAACAACTCATACCTGTTCAAGTACTGTTCTGACCAAGTCATGAGAAGATGTGTACCTGAGAATGAACAACGGGACGTCCTTGCATTTTGCCATTCACAAGCATGCGGTGGACATTTTTCAGCGAAAAAGACTTCGGCTAAAATTCTCCAATCAGGTTTTTACTGGCCCTCTCTTATCAAAGATTGTGATTCGTTTTGTAAGGGATGCGACAGATGCCAACGTTTGGGTAGTGTGACCCGAAGAAATATGATGTCCATTTCCCCTGTGCTTGTCATAGAAATATTCGACTGTTGGGGCATCGACTTCATGGGTCATTTCCCTATGTCATTTGGTTATTTGTACATCCTCTTGGCAGTGGACTATGTGTCCAAGTGGGTGGAGGCTATCCCGACCAAGACTAATGACCACTGGGTCGTAGTCAAGTTTCTCAAGGAGAATATCTTTGGGATGCCTCGTGCAATAATAAGTGATGGTGGATCATATTTCTGTAATAGGTCATTTGCATCTCTAATGTTCAAATATGGTGTCACTCACAAAGTATCCACTGCCTATCACCCACAAACAAATGGCCAAGCCGAGCTAGCCAATAGGGAGATCAAGAACATTCTAGAAAAAATGATTAACCCAAATAGGAAGGATTGGTCCGATAGATTGGCTGATACCCTATGGGCATACCGCACTGCCTTTAAAACTGTTTTGGGCATGTCTCCCTACCGGCTTGTCTATGGAAAGGCTTGCCACCTGCCAGTCGGAATGGAACACAAGGCCTATTGGGCCATTAAGACTTTAAATTTTAATTTGAGAATTGTCAGTGATCATAGGAAGTTAGAGCTGAATGAGTTGAAAGAGATTCGACGTGATGCATATGAGAGCTCCAAAATCTCAAAGGAACGGGCTAAAATCTTTCATGATAATTCCATCATACGGAAATCATTCGAACCCGGCCAAAAAGTGCTATTATACAATTCTCGCCTCTCAATTTTTCAGGGAAAACTCTGATCCCGTTGGGATGGCCCCTATCTTGTCAAGGTGGCCTACCCCAACGGAGCTGTTGAGGTGACAAACCCTGAGAATGGCCAGACATTCAAGGTCAATGGCCAAAGACTTAAGCCATTCTTTGAGGGTTTTGAAGGACAGGAGGTGGAGGAGAAGTTAACGGATCCGGTGTATCCAGAATTCGTGGAGGAAAAACCAGTTTTTATGTTTTTTAGTGTACAGTTTTTTTATTTACTCATATTATTTTTATTTCTCGTGTTATTTACTTGGTCGTATAGCATTTTTTTTTTAGTTTCAGATACTGGTGCGTTGGTTAAAGCTCAAGTGCGAGGTGTTCTCTACCCCTACTCATTGTTTTACTATCCATCATTGAATATCATATCTTTTTGTTGTATTGAAGACAATGCATGAATCAAGTTGGGGGGTGAGGTGCACCAATTACATCTTACACCAGTTTTGTAGGAATATTCCGCGCAAATATTCGCGCTTGCCAAAACTCAAAAAAATAAAAAATTTAAAAAAATATATAAAAAAAATAAAAAATAAAAAAATAAAAATAAAACCACTGGGATGCCTTTATAAGGCCTCCAACCCTTTTCCCCATCCACCGGTGTTGGCCCCCCCTTCTCTCCCCTTCTTCTTCTTTTATTCTTTTTTTTTTTTTCTCTTCTTCTTCTTCTTCGTTGTTCTCTCTGTTCTCTGTAAAAACAACTCACCTCCTTGCAAATCCATGACCATATACCCCGATGATGCAGTCCTTTATTTAATAATTTGTCTTATATGTTTGTATTTATACATGGGTGCTCTTTTTCTGCTCGCACTTAAGGTGAGGGGTTTCCAGCCTAACCTAGATCTCCCTGGAGATGATTAATTGTTGTGTTTTGTTTGTAGGTTTCGGCAGATGAATAGATCTCTACCTTACAACCTCATTTCCAAACTCCATACACTAGTAAATTGGAAACATTGGGGACAATGTTCAGTTTAGGTTGGGGGGTGTGATCTACCAGTTCCAGTTTGTTCTAGTTTTAAAAAACAAAAAAAAAAGTTATGTTTACATTTTATTCTAGATTGCGTATTTTTAGAGTATTTTTGCTTATATTTCATGATTATATCGAATGCAGCTTCAATCGTCTTTGTGACTGACAGACGTTAAAGAACCAGATAGTGAGTCTTTAAACTTAGAAAGCATGGATGTTAAACTTTTTTGGTTTAGTTTAGGAGTTCTACGCACTTTTCCATCTGATGTGCATACTGTGATCATGAGAAAAACAAGACTGATAAGGAAGGCCGAAATCCAAGAAAAACAAGCGAAACCCCTCTGTGGCAGAAGCACCTTTGCCAAACGCCATCGTGCCAAAAGGTTGGGTGCCTGTAAACAGTGTGGCAGAGTCCTTCACGAGAAAAGATATAACCAGTGTTCTGAACCAATTTCCGGTCGCGCACTCGATCGATTAGACTGGATAGTGAATGGGCTGAGTAAGGATTACCCTGATACACCATGCTATTCCGGTACTTTGCTTAACCGATTTTTGAGAGAGGAAATTGGGAGATTCACTGGTTGTTTGAACTACACAGACACAGAAGGAAACTCGGATTAAATTTTGACTAATAAATGACAAAGCTGTGGAAAAATGTGTTTTGGGGGTGAAGGTTAATGGTTCGAACGTTTTTTTTTTTGTAAAAAATGTAAATATTTTTTTTTTAGATGTACAAAGTCTTTTTGTTGAAATAAAGATATGGGCCGAGTAAGGAATGTCCTAAAATGCCAACCTATAGCGTGGGTAGGGACTTATCCTGAGACGCCATAGTTTTTCAAGTTCAATTGTATTTTCTCTATGCTTAAATGTCAAATGTACATTGCTATTTGTTATTCTTAAGGTACAGAATGACCAGACTCGAAAATGGAATCGGTATATAACTGACATTCCACGAAAAACCTGACATTACCAGTGGAGATGACAAAGAATATCATGGTAAGTTTTTAACTTTGCTATACTTTTGAGAGACAATTAACATTTACTCAAGTAAGGTCTTTCACTCTCTATTTTTGAATAATCTCATTAAATTTGCTTTGATTGACGCAACTAAGGCAATCTGTTGACATATCTCCCAAGAGATCTGTTCATACGACACATACATGTGCACATACTTGAGAAATAATCTTAGGCCATCTTTGACTTAATTTTGAGCCTTAAGCCATTTCTTTTACAAAATTAATCCCTAGTTAACCGTGATTGAGCCTTCAATGAACGATCTTTTTCCAAATAGCCCGTATGATTACCAAGCAACAAGAGAATATACTTGACATACCTTTGCTATCTAATTTTCTTGCACCCTCTTATAAATCAATATGATACGAAAATGAAAAAAAAAGGGAAAAGGCTATAGAGGCTACTATTCAATGACAAGAAAAATCGATGGGAACAATTGAAACAGAAAAGAAACAGAAAGGCAGGAAATTGTCAAGAAAGTGAAAAATGAGAAAAAAATGAAGGAAAGAAATATCATTTCTGGGCAAAATGTCGAAAAACTAGAAAGAAGTGTGCTACATTATAGAATGAAAGGATAGCTTTTGAATATCATTGACATCATTTTGTTAGCCACTGACCTCTGGCCACATTACAACCTATAAAAAGCCCTAATTGATCTCAAGTCTGTTGCATGCATGTGTCGTCAACCAAAAGTGGGGTATGGTAAATAGTATTTCTTTAAATTGTATCAATATTCTTTCATGAGATTATGCCAAACATGATTAGTTTGTTTCCTTAAACTTTACTCTCTTCCTAATTGTGCATGTGATTTTTCGATTGGCCACCCTTTGATCACATGCCCCGTGAGAGACAAGTCACTATAATCGAAGCGAACTTTTGCTGAGAGCATTCTACGAGAGGTTTGTGAAATCGAAGCTATCCATGGAAGGTGGTAAAATAGAGTATTTGTTATATAACAATTCTTGTTTCTAGAATGATCATTCTTACTACATAGGGAATTTCAAATACCAATATAACAAGTGTTTATTTTTGCATATATTACGTACCAATGACAGAGAAGTGTTCTATTTTTCTTTAAAAAAAATAATAAAATAAAATAAAATAAATAAATAAATAACTAAAGGATGAGGTGTCTCAACGATCATAGTGCTAACTCATATACACATCTTTTTAACTGGAGTTTGTAGGTAGCTTCACTGGAAACCTTCACGAGACAAAACTCGTCCACTAGGGATCACCTAGGGGTTTAACGGCTTGTTGCATATGCTAAATGCAATCATGTATCCACGAAAGTGATTTTATTTTGTTCTGTTGTTATTTATTACTAGGGACTAGTAATGTTTAGGTTGGGGAGTGTGATTAACCCTAATTAATGCATAATTTAATTAAGTTAATAGGTCAATTGTGTTAGTAAAACAAAGTTAAACTAGTCAAAGTAAGTCAAATCAGGTTTAGTGTGTGAATTAGGAATAATGCATTAATTGTTGTTCTTTTCAGGGTTTTGTGCGTCAAAATTACTGGGGAGCCAATTGTAACACCCCACCCTCCACATGACATAATATTGTCTGCTTTGGGCCCACTGACTCTCACGGTTTTGTTTCTCCCAGTACCCCTGGGAAAAGGTCTTATGTCATGTAAGGCGAGGGGCTTACTTATAAGCCCAGCAACTTTCCCCTCCATAACCGATGTGCGATACCAGGATCTCACAATCCACCTCCCTCAGGGTTGCACGTCCCCGTGCAGCAGCTCGCCAGCTACCTGCCCGCCCACTACACGCGAGCACGGCAGGGCCCCACACTCGGCACCGCCAAGGGTCGGCTCTGATACCACTTTGTAACACCTCACCCTCCACATGACATAATATTATCCGCTTTGGGCCCACTGACTCTCACGGTTTTGTTTCTCCCAGTACCTCTGGGAAAAGGTCTTATGCCATGTAAGACGAGGGGCTTACTTATAAGCCCAACAACTTTCCCCTCCGTAACCGATGTGGGATACCAGGATCACACACCAATTGTATCAAAACTACAAATTACTTGGGGAGCCAATTATCAAGCAACAAACTATATGGTGCTAATTATTAAAGCAAAACAAAGGGGGATTAAAGTATAATTAAAAGACATCTTCTTGGGGCTTGTAAATGGCATCTTCTTGGGGCTTGTAAAAGGCATCTTTTGGTTGCCTATAAATACCACCCTTTTGGTCTTGTAAAGATCATCTTTTTTCATTTGTATCAACTTTCTTGTATCATCTTAGTTGTGGAAAACCCTCCAAGTAGTTATTGTTTTCTTTACTTTCTTGTATCATATTGGTTGTGGAAAACCCTCCAAGTAGTTATTGCTTTCTTCACTTTCTTTGTATCATCTTGGTTGTGAAAAACCCTCCAAGTAGTTATTGCTTTCTTTACTTTCTTGTATTATTACTTTCTTTTATTGTATTATGGCTTTCTTTTACTTCCATTGTTGAGCTTCCTTCTTCCCTTAGAGGAGTGAAACTCTTCCACTTTTCTAGAGCTTTACCAAAGCCATGAAGGATGGAACGTGATTCACTCATTCTTTGTCGAAGATCGGCTCCTTGTGTAATTTGTTTTTACCTTGTAATGCCTCTACTTGGAGGGATGAGTATCACTTACTTTTCTAGCTTTACCAAACCAATGAAGAGTGAATAGTTTCTCATTCACTCTTTAGCAAAAGGCGATTGACATGTATAAATTATCCGGAAGTTATATTTGTGCATTTTGTTTAGCTCTTATCTTCATTTCTTCATAATGTATTTTCATTACGTTGTTGTCTTTACCTTAAGCATGAGTAGCTAAATCTTTAAGTTGGCTAATCCAAGGGAGACCTCCTATTGGGTATGTCATTTCAACTCATCTGTTTTCCTCCCCTCGGTGTACGATGGTTCGGTTTAACTGGGTTGAGAGAGGACATGGTGTGAGTCTTTGATATCCTGTAGACTTGTCACAGGTTATGCTTGGATCCTCACTTCCATCTCGTCCCTCGCTTCCCAAGAATCAATCGTTCATCTATGCACTATTGGAGGAAGGGTTTGAGTAGACTTGACATTCTCATTGGAGTGAAACCTTTTGATTAGCCAACACTTGTTTTCCATTGCATTTTCATTCACAAACTTCAAACACCAAAACTCAAACAAAAGATTTTACATTTTTCTCTTTTTTACCAAAATCACCTTCACACAATTCTCTTCCTTCCCTGAGGAGACGACATTGGAATACTTTTCCAAGTAAAACACGACATTTAAAAGACTCCTTGCGCTTGAGGAGCACTTTTGTTCACACACACACTTTTGTTCATTTCGCACATTCAATTTCATACATTTCATTCCATCCATCATTCTGTTGCCGTTTCTTTTGACATCATTGCAAGGGAGAGTGACACTCCCTTCGCACTTACATCATATACACATTGAGAGATGATATTAGGAGGTTAGGAACAACAACAGTTTTAACCAAGCAGTAAGGTGATGGGTAAGGTGGTGGTGGTGGGGTGATGACATTGGTGGTGATGACAACGGTGGTGATGGTTGTGGCAGAGGTGGTGGTGGAGTGGTGACGGTGGAGATGGTAGTGGTAGTGGTGATGGTGGTGGTGGTGGGTGTAGTTTGGTGGTGGGGTGGGATGGCGGTGGTGGTGGTGGTGGGGTGGTGGTGGTGGTGGGGCGATGGGAGTGGTGGTGATAGTTGTGGTTTCAAACACTTTTTTTTAAAAGTACTTATGAGAAATTATAAGTATTAATTTTAGCCCGGCTAACCCTAGCTACTAGTGTTTCGGAGTCCTTTGCCTACCTCCCGGATATTCCGACTTGCAGCCATCAATGTCCGCCTTCTCGTACTCTCTGGATTTCTCAGCCAAGCTAATAAACCCCCCGTATAAAGTTACCGTCGCAGTATGTTTTAGGCATGCCACTGTTCCTAGACAGAAGCCCTGACCAGGGGCTTCCAAAGGTCTTTTTTCGGTTCAATCCGCATAGGAACTTTCTTAGCTTAGGAAAGCTAGCCGGAAAGGCAACTGTTAAACATTTTTAAAAAGTCATATCAAACACACCCTTAGGGCCCTATTTTCCCTATTAAATTTGGAGTATTAATATTAGCCGTCAGATTAATTTTAAAATAAAATTTAAAAAGATCTCAACCGCGAATAGTAAAAGTCATTTTGTTTATCTTTTGATATTTGAATTGTATTGTACTTTATTATATAGATATAATGAAAAAGGATATTGTAGACAATTTATGAGTGGAAGGAGTTTTTTCTTTTTTTGACAAGGAGTGGAAGGAGTTTATTGACACCATTTTTTTTTTTTTTTTTGCACAATTATTGACACCATATTGATAGTTAATGGATTAAATTGAAAGTTCAAAGAATATTTTAAAATAGAGAGGAATTTTTAAGAATTAATTGGGATATTTATAGACAAGAGAGGTAAGTGGTATTTAAGTGTGTAAAAATATAACATGACTCGTTAACACAATACAAAATTAGAGGATTTGAGTCAAGGACAATTCAATGTAAACAGAGACCCTAGGCAAAAATTTTATATGGGATCCTATTAATATTAATATATTAAATATTTTTTAATTATCATAATTTAATATTTTATTGATTTAAAAATTATTTTTCTTATTTTTAAAATGCAAAAATATTGATTAATTTTTAAATTAAAGTTTTGTCAATAAGTTTTTCTCAATAGATTATAGTTAACCATTCAATTTTTCTTGTGATATAGTTGGTTGTAAATAAGATTTTATCAATTTAAGTTTTGAAAACATCATTTTTGTTGAAGCGACTATTGTTAACAAATTTTTATATGCAATTCATCATTTTGTTAGTATTTTTATGTATTTCAATTGGAATGTTAGTTTTAATTTTTAAAACTATTTTTAAAATTTATATTTATGAATCAAAACAT
Organism: Ilex aquifolium; assembly: GCA_951799425.1. Taxonomy (NCBI): domain Eukaryota; kingdom Viridiplantae; phylum Streptophyta; class Magnoliopsida; order Aquifoliales; family Aquifoliaceae; genus Ilex; species Ilex aquifolium. The sequence goes on along the minus strand of OX637397.1, from coordinate 10,050,631 downwards.
ACATCATAAATAAAGTGTTTATTAATAAAAAAATATTATATGCAATGGACCAAAAATATATGTACTTAAAAATTATATGCTCTCAAAGATAAAAAAATTATATAAGAACAGATTTTAAAGATTATTCGTATAAGGTTTTAGCACTGAGCTGGTAGCACAAATATGCAAAAAGAGAGAGAGAGAGACGTCCAAGATAGAAATGCTCATGAGGTTAGTTTTTTTGGGGTAAGAAATATAAGCAATCATAATACAAAATATAAAAATACTAGAATTTTATTGGGCTTAACGAAAAAGTACACCTTTTAAAAACATTTGTATCTCAAATTTGTAACCCAAATTTGCATCACAAATGAAGGGGGACCGTTAGATGAATGGATCTCATCAACTTTTTTAAATGGGATCCACTGATCTAATGGTCCTCCTTCATTTGGGATGCAAATTTGGGTTACAGATTTGGGTTACATAGCATTGCTCAAAAAGTTTATCCACTATAACTAAAGTCCAAAATAATCTTTTTTCAATTTGAAAAGTTTTCTACTTGTCTAAGGAAACTAGCGGAAATAATGGGAAGAGACAGCAACTGCTCGCATGTCTCTACCATTGGCATCAGAGTTTGGTTTCCTAAATTAAATGATAATTAACCGTTTGAGTTTTGAGAGGATTCTATTAGTTTTAAAAATATTTCCTATTTTCTCTCTATCTGACTTTCATCGCTACTATATATATCTCCCTATTTTTTTTTCTCTCTCTCCCTATCTTCTCTCTCTTTCACTATCTCTTCCTCTATTATCTCTCACAATGTGGCATCAGTATCACATTGCATATAAAACACCATATACAAAATTTGCACGTGAATGGTATCACACTGTGAGTCTAATGTAACTTTTCATATACACATCATATAAAGATTCAAAAACACATTATAGATATCACTGTGTGAATCTAATGTCATAATATAATTACACATCATTTGCATTGTTTTTGTGATTCCAATGTCACACTGCAAAACAAACATCATATGCAGTGTTTTTTTCAGGGAGAGTATCACAAAATGTGACTTAAATATAACACTGCATAAACAAAGAGAGAAAATAGGGGGAGAAATAGAATAGGAAGAGGAGAGTAACGATGGAGAGAGAACAAATTTGAAAATAGAGGAAGAGAGAGAGATAAAATATAGAGAGAGATATTAACGATGAGAGTTAGATATAGAGAGAGAATAAGATTTTTTTTTAAAAATTAATAGAATCATTTCAAAATTTAAACGGTTAATTATCCTCTAATTTACGAAACCACTTAACTAGTAAAATAAAATTAAAAAAATAAAGAAATCTTCTCAATAAAATAGAAAATTGAATTTCACAATTATCTGTCTAAATTATTTTCTATGAATAAAGGAAAATAGTTTTTAGGTAAATGAAATATTTTAAAAACAGTCAAAATGAATATGTTCACAAAACATTTACACAAAAACTGACTTATACACCGAAGATTTATATTAAGGTACTTCCTTACAAATAAGTAGTGTATAACTTGTTAGGGATAATTTTTTAGGCCCTCTAAAATTAGGGGCCAAAGCAGCCACCATCGTGGCCTATACCTAGGGCCAACCATGATTTGAGTCTTTCTTAAACCATATATTTCATAAACGTGTGGTCCCGATATGATACGATTAATACATAATTTATATATGACACGAACCTGATATAAACACGATTCGTCATATACAAATTAATAAACGAATCGAACGTAAATAAAATATTTTTTAATACGAATCTATTAAGAATCGACATGAACCTTCCTCACCTAACACCATTGATATGGCTAGTGGTATTATTGAAAAATAAGTGAATTTTTTGAAAATAAAATTGATGAAATTAGAAATTGAGAGGATTGAAATCCCTAAAACAACAAAGATTATTAGCAAACGCCATTCTTCAATTCTTTTAAACAGTCGTCACCATGGCCCTCCGCTTCACGTTTCAGGGTGGCAGAGTGAGACACGGTGCCCATCCCAATGTGGGTCTTTGGGGACTCCTCAGCCATAACTTATGGAACCCGACTTCATCTTCTTCTTCATCTTCTTGCTACGTTCACCATCATGGGTCTTCAATCCCGAACCGATTGGTTGATGAAATCAAAACCCAAGATGAGAGTAAAGCGTTTTTGGGAGGTACGAGCATTTACAAGGGTGCCCACAAGGATGAGTGGATCATCAGCTTGGCAAAGTTTGCTGTCAATAAACAGAATGAAAATGAGGTTTCAATTTTACCCTTTTCTCTTTCATACGTGTACGTATATGTATATATACAAATGTATGCTTGTACATATATAAGAATACACCCAAGCATATATGTGTGTAGGGCTGTCAATGATTGTGTCAAATTCGTGATGTATTTAAGCTGCGTGGAGTCAAATTTGCTCAACTCATACTCGATCCAGGGTTCTTTCCTTATTCGTATGTTGAATAAATTGTGTTTAGTGAGTTTGTATTATATTTAGTTGGGTTCGTAATGATCCATTTATCTATTTATAATCATCTACATTGGGATTTGTGCCTTGTATAAGTCATGTTTAGCAGGTTTGTGTTGTGTTTAGTTGAGTTCGAATTGATCTATTTATTTGATGGGTACAAGTCTACTGTTTACCACCAGAATCTGCTAAAACTAAACCTTAATCAGTTAATTGAGTGCTGATTTTGTATCGGGGTCGCGAGGTCTCTGTGTTAGATATTATTGTGGATAAGCTATGTGAAAATACCAAAGGAAATGATGGGTTTCTGTATTTTCAGTATTAAAGTAGCTGTATACAGGTGATTGAATTCAGGATGGTTAAATTATGAATTAAAGAATCAACCTACTATGGTGTTTTGCACTGATCTGCATATGCTCTTCTTTAAGTAATGAACAAATTACAGAGTGCTGACAGAAATGAGTGTGTGGAAGGGCATGAATTAGAATATGAGGAATGAGTCGTAGTGCACTAATTGGTGTAAAAGGAAAATGAGAAATATTAGTTGATAAATAGTCAAAAGGATTCCTCACTTATTTCTCTCATTCAAAACCGTGCTTGAGACGTTCAGCTCACACTGTTCCTAAGTGATAAACAAGAGTTGATCATTTGGTGAGTTGGTGGGCTTTAGTCATAATTTTTCGGATGATCTTTTGCAATAGAATTAACTCACTAATTTCTTACGTTCAAGGCCATGAAGCAACTAAAAAGTATGAATTATTGTATTTGAGGATTAATCCTATTCAACAAAATAGGATAGTTTTTACACAATGATTTATAGTCACTTATTCAAGAACTTAAATTTCCCATAATTTATAACAATTATTATTTACTCTCTGTGGGGTATATATATTGTAAAGCAAGACAATGGGGTTTCCCTGCTTGAAATTTGTTTCTTCATTTTCACAACCAAGGTGCTTGCCTAGGTCCGGGGAGAGGTGAGCCGCTCTTGAAGTGCCTTAATGAGTTTGAGATGGGGCGCATGAGGCATGGGCCTTTTTTTTCCTTCACCAATATATTTTGGGTCACTGGTATATTGACTTTGATTGAAATAATTGACGTGCATAAGGTCAGAACTTCAAATATTAATATTGAATGCTGACCCCAAAATATTGCTTGTGTACTTCGTAGATCCAATCGACCCTAACTTCAAGTATAAATATCTATGGACCATTGGTCTCTTTCTTTCCTTTTTTATATATATCATTGTTTATGGTTCTGTGTTTCTCTCTGCATCATATTTCTCTCTCCCATTTTTTCTTTCTTTTTTTCTTTGGGAGCATTCCCGAATTCATTGGAATTAACCTTTTTTGTTGAAAAATAAACCACCTTTCCTGGTTGAGCTGGCACCTACTTAAATAAGTCGTATTTTGCAAAATATTGTTGATATTTAATATAATGCCTGAAATTTGTACTTTGTCAAGGAATCTCACTGTAAGTTACTCCGTGCTTCTTAAATTAGCTAAACTGAGGTGTATTTGATGCATTTGCTTGGAATTACCATTTCTTTGTGCAAAATGTTATTGATATGTGTTGCTAAGATGAGCTGTATATGCTAAATTCGCCCAAATTTTTTAAAATTTGTTACATTCAATTGTAAATACGACATAGTTTATAATTTTCATATATTATCTACAACATGCACCTCTCTTTGTTTAAAACTGCACTTCCCCCCATGCCACATGCTTGAGCCCTAGTTGATCTTGCCGCCTTACTGCACTTGTGAGTTGGGATTCTAGACACTAAAGAAATGCATTTACTCTATCTAGGCCTACTAATGCATCGTTATGGGGAGTGAACTAAATATGGACCGAGTGGGACATACTCACTTTTTTATTAGCTGTGTGAAACACACTACCTACTATGTGAGATTTCATAGTTTGCATAGTCATAGTTGTTAGGATCTTATGATACTCGATACGTATCTTATCATATGTTGCGATGCAGTACCCTATATATATATATATATATTCGAGTCGTATTGTTTTTCATTGTCTCTTACGACGTGCAATATGTATCTTACTATACGTTTCTATACAATCAAAAAACGATACATGCAATATCAAAACGACATTATTTCGCAAGACTTTTTTTTACCTAAACAATGAAACGACGTTGTTTCCTGATATGTTGTTTTTTATATTTTGGTTTGACCACAAACAAATGAAGCTCTCAATCATATTTTTCTCCTAAGACCCTCTTTTTGTTTCTCCTGCATCTTATTCTTCTTCGCATTGAAGAAAACAAAATCCTACCTACATTTCGATTTCTATTCTGAAGACGAATGATTGTCTCTCTTTCGATCTCCGTTGGACACACAAATCACATGAAATGATAAGTGGGTTGAAATGATATTTATATTACTTCAGATACTATATAATTACATATTTTTAGGGGTGTGTGTTTGTGTGTGTATATATATATATTTAAATTGAACGTATCTTACGATACACTATATGTTATAATACACAATATATTATTTTTGAAAAACGATACGGGTTTTGATACACGTTTTGAGAACCTTGTGCATAGTTCTAAAGATTTATGAAGCTTATATTTAAATTGAACATATCTTACGATATACAATATGCTATGATAAACGGTATATTATTTTTGAAAAACGATACAGGTTTTGATACACGTTTTGGGAATAGAGTGTTGAGCTTCTTAAATCTTTAGTTAACGTCAATCAAGTATGTATTCTTCACTTGGGTCGAATTATTTTTATCGGATGCCGTATTGGATATCAATACTTGTTAGTTCCTCGAGGATGCGTATCAGAGGCGCATCACTCATATCCAATGATTAATAGCATATTCTTTTTTTTTTTGGTACGTCTCGAATATGGTTACCCAAAACAAATATCTTTGGATATAGCAGTGGATACACATAGCAGTACATCTAATTTCTAAGTATCAACTTTATCCTTCCCTCTTGAGTTCACAATGATGATACTCATAAGGAAAAATGCATATGGCTTTTTGGAGGCACATGGGTGTTTCTTAAGCATTCTTAGGTACCATATGTCAAAGGGACATAAAATGGGTTCATTACATTCTATTTCTTGGCAACAACTACTTTTAAGTAAATCAACTAGTTAAATATTGATTCTGGTTCTTTGAATTCGATTTTTTTGTAGGTATACTAGACTATATATGATTCCTTGAAAGTTAAAATTTTTTATTTTTCGAATTTTTATCAAAAAGAACTAAAAACTATAATTTTCAAATTGTTAGATAATAGCAAAAATATAAAATATATATTCATTATTCAAATTGTATCCCTATCTAATGTTGTTAGGTTTTGTCGTATCATTGTGCGCGTATTGTATGTTCTATATCCCTATCTGTGCTTCCTAGGGTAATGATGATAAAGACCTCATACGAATCCTATACATACTGATGAGACCATCATCTTTTCCTTTTTAGAGGAAAATGGCCATGATCATCCTTTTATTTGTCTTTTATGTTATAAGACTCGAAATTAAAACATATGCAGATTCTAGAACCTTTTTTTTTAATTTCTCATGAAAGGTGGGAAAAAGGGTGGCCAGGAGTGGGCTCCATTTCCCACCCCTTTCTGGGTCTTGATGTCTTTATATATGGTCATGGTTCCGCTTTCTATTTCTATTTTCTTTTGATTACTAGGTTGGATGGTTAGAGTTAGTGGACCAATGCAATTTATTGCTTGTCACCACTGAATAATTATTGTGTAAAATTTGTTCACAGAGGCAGATGAACAAAAAATTACTTCCCTGTCAATGTTGGGGGATAGGTACTATATTGTACCACAACTTTGGGCTCTTCATTTTAGCCATTTGTTTTCAATGAAACACTTGAGTGTGGACTGTGGAGAATCTTTAAAAGATGTGTCACAAAAAGGGGGGTGGGGGGGTCATGTAATCAGGTTGTAAAAGCTTTAGTATGCTTTTTGATTTATCCACAGATTGGCTGATAACTGGGATTCATCTAATTAGTGGACACCCCTTCTTTTTTAAGGTGTCCCTAGTAACTTGTAAAGTCTCAACCTGACTAAGATGAGGTTCCTGGCATGGCAAAATATGGTCTGTTACTTTTAGATTAACCTTGAAATCAATGGAACAAGAAGATGATTTCATGTGATTGTGAGTCCCAGGAATTCGTTAGCGACATGATTATGTGATATGTGACAGAAAGCCCTTGGTCCATTACAATGCAGAGGAATGAAAATTTTTAGATCACGAATTGAGTGACTTATTGTTTCCTATTTGATAGTTATCTGTAAACTATCAAGGGAAAGTAATACTTTAGTGTTACTTACCGAAAAAAAAAATACTTCAATGTTGCCATCTTAGTATGATATGGGTTTGAACCTACTATCCGGTCATCCCATTATTCCATGTGATATTGTTTGCCAGCCATCTAAGAAAGTATTGATACCATCCAACATTTGGACTTAGTTTTGTGATAGCCAGATTCATCAAATTAATATAATGTAGGCTTACCAAATTGAGAAGCCTTATGTGGTGGATGTAGGTTCTTTCGTTTGAATCTGACATGTATTGATGCTTATGGCTGTTAAAGCATCTCAGGTGCAGTTGACTATGGAGGAACTGGACGTTTATACTTTATACCAGTGGAATAGATGAAACAAATGACATGGGTAGCTTATTTGGATCAGTGTAGCAAAAACGAGCGGTTAGAACAGTATTTGCAGGAAGGCGATTCTGAATTATTTGATGTTAGTGGGAAAAAAGAAGAAACACTTTTGACATGAAAGGAGCCCTGCTCTCTAGTTTATCCTTACAAAAAATGCAACCGAGGGGATGATTGATTCTGTCCTTATAATATTCATTTTGTTATACGATCCATAATTGAAAAGTTCTGCAATGTCTGTTGGTTAAAGATAAATGCTAATATAATCATTTGAAAGTGATTTTTCTTACACATTGTAGTAATAAGATTGTAGCAAGGAAGATTTTGAGCCCCAATGACAAACGAAGTTTTTTAAAGTTGAGTGGGATCTGAGATTAGTACCATTCGACTTGAATGATATTTCGGTTGAGAATATTAGTACTTATTTTAGTTTGATCAACAACTGTTAAAAATTGAACCCCTAACCGCAGACTCTTAGATGCCAATGTCAGCAGTATTATCTCTATGCTGCTGTCTGTTTGTTAGAATTGTCCATCTTTTAAAAAACTGGCAAAACCATAAAATATTGCAAAGCGAAGTGTTATTGCATGAATTCACCCCCCACCCCACCAAAATAAATAAATAAAAGAGAGAAGAAAAAAAAACAACACTGTTCCACTCCCTTGTGCATCATTAAAAGACAACTCTATGCTTAATCCATTTAGACAGACATGGATGTTCACCCCCTTCTTATAGCTTTTAAAAGTAGAATGCTGACTATGTTCTCGTTATTTCAAATGACCTCACCATATTTGTCAATTTTTACAAATCAGTCTAAGGGACTAGTATCTTCCTTTTTAACTTTCCTTTTTCAATGGTGATGATCACTTTATGGTGTTTTGGGCAGTATTCTAATTAAGAAATTCTCCTCTTTTCAATTTTTTTTTTCATATTGCTTATTTTGTCTTGGGCATATTTCTTGTTTTTTGTTTTCATTCATTATAATTCACATAATTATTGTTCTCAATTTTACTTTTGACTTTTTGTTTTTATGCAGAAGGCGCAACTTCGATTCGCGAGGGTTGTAGGGGCAAGCCACACAGGCGGTTCTAACTTATTGTACCATATCACACTGGAGGCAACCGATGCTCGTAGGCAAAAGATTTACCATGCAGTGGTTTGGTTGCAACTGTGGAGGAACTTAATGGAGTTGCTGGTGTGGAGGCGAGTTAATGATGCCTTATCTGCTGTGGGTGTTAAGCGCGGTAATTATTCTGGCTTGTGGTCATTATTTTTTGACTCTTAAAATATGTCATGCAAACAATATGTGTTGCCATGTCCAGCCATTACCCTTCATGTATGATTTAGCTTTGTAAGTTGACTTCTACCGATACAAACACTACTGCCAATTGGATTGGACTCACCTTGAGTAGTTGCGATATCATCACCTTTTGATTATAAGTCTGAGATGAAAATATGATTTTATATTAGCTATTACAGGTCGTATTGAGAACTTTTTTGCTTTTCTTTACTCTAGTTTCATATTTTTCAAAACGTTGTTTTAAAGTTTCTTTGAAATTGAATGCAGTATTTTGATTTTTATTGTTTTGGGGTGGGGGGGTGGGGGGGTCTGTTCTTGTGTACAGAACTTGGTATTTTGCATATAACAGCAATTGTTAAGATGTATACTGAACTCACTTTTCCAGTAGCCTCAGTTAATGTGTACTAAACTTGGCATTTGGTAATGACTTCTTTATATATTCTTTTGGATAAAATATTACGGATCACAATGTAGCTATGGCAACTATGGTTAGAAGCAATGTTATTTAAGGCGCACTAAGCCGCCAAGGTCCCTTGGTGCTTAGGCACAGGCCTCATTGAAGTAAGGCACAAGTTATACATAACATGCAAATGATTTTTCAAAACATGACGTAACATCAAAAAACACTAAATATAGACAAATATTCAAAAAATGAAAACATCATAAAATATCCAAGTTCCAAATATTCCAAACAGAGGCTGATTTCAATAACTAGAGGTTCATTTCATAAACACTTGCATTTATTGAAACCGCCTTAATTTAGATAAATGGGAACTTTTTAATACAGAAACGTACTACCCAACTTTCCAATTTATGTAATGTCAATCCATATGTGTTATGACAATAATAAAGCATTCAACTGATTTACAAAATCAGTTCAGTTATTCACAAGAACAGAGATATCATTTATCAAAATTGAGTCCAAATAATTATGACAAGTATGACACATGAATTACTTGAGCCAAAACAAGGAGGGAGAAGAGGCGACTATGAGGGCTTTCTTTTGGCATTGAGTTGGCTTAGATTAGATTTTATAATATGTTTTGTGTAGCACTCACACCCAACACCTCGTGTACTTCCACAATGATAATGACTCACATGCATTTGGAAGAGAAAAAGACAAAACAAAAAAGTTTTCACTACAGTGTCCTGATAAGCGACTTGAGCCTTGTGCCTAAGCGCACTAGGCTTGCGCCTTATTGGTGTGGCCTTGCCTAGTTTTGGCAAGGCGGGGGCCTACGCGTGCCTTTAACCATAGTTGTAAAATCGTGTATCGGAACGCGTATCGTTTTTTAAAAATAGTGGATCGTATCGTATTGTGTATCGTAAGATACGCGCAATTTTAATTTTTAAGTAATTATTAATAAAATATATGTATATACCTTTGTAAAAAAATCATAGACTCATAATAACATAGCATTTAATTAATATTTCACCAACTATTCAAGTTCTCAATATAGTTCAGTAATATCAAAATACAAAAACCTCTAGTTCAAACTTCTAACATCAACTGCTTGAACAACTTTAATATTAATTAGAAATTTTGAATTCAATTGAACAACATTAACAAAAGACTTTATTTATTTTTTTTAAACTATAACCACTGAAACGACGTTTCACTAGCTAGTGATTTAAAAATAAGTCTCAGGATAAAACGATATCATTTCAACTCCAAAAAATAAAAAAAAATAAAAAACAGAATCGTCACGTATCAGGCATATCGTATTGTGTATCGTACGATACGGTATAAAAACGATACAAATACACGATACGTATCGTTTTTCAAGTGTATCGTGACGTATCGTACAATACGTATCGCATATCGTACAATATTAATAACTATGCCTTTAACAACACTAGTTAGAAGTACCAGAGGATAGAAATGTTTATTGTCTAAAACGTGCTAGTAGGCCTGACAAAATGCAACACAACCCGATCATTCGACATGAAATTAGTGATTTTGAGTTCGACCTTAACGGGTTCATGGGATAAATGGCTGGACCCACTGCCAGTTACACGAGTCATGTTCGGGTGAACGGTGAAGTATATTAACCTGTTTATCACCCACCCGTTTAAATTTTAAATAGCCATGCATAGGAATTGAGTCTAGAGCATGTTCAATTTTAATTTTAGAAGCCCATATCCCATTCCTAGCCCAACCCATCAGCAGTTCAGCATACATAAGAATTTAAATTTTAAATAAGCACACATAGGAATTGGATGTTGATGTGGAGTATTTTTTTTCTATTTGTTTTCCTTTTTTACTTTGTAGTATGTTAGTGGTGAAATTTGGTTTTTGATGGATATGTTGGATGCTTGGTGTGTACATAATTTTTTATGATAAACGGGTCTGTAATTGTGGCGGGTGGAAGGGTTAACGTGTGAACCTGAAATTGACCGAAAACGAACCATTTAGTTGGCGGGTTTCACAGGCCATCTTCGTTTTTTGCGATTTTCACTCTTTTAATAAACGATTCGTATACGGGTTGAGTGATTTTTTCCACCAACCCGTTTAACCTGATACGAACCCGCTTAACGCCTTAACCTGACACGATTGTCAGGCCTACGTGCCAGTATAATTCTCCAACGATCTAGATTGATGCACTGGTTCAAGGCCCCCGATGGTCTATGAGACAGACAAAAAGTAAATCGTCCTATTTGTTTTGGATTTGAATTGGAGTTTTTCTTTATCCTCTATTTCAGGAAACATAATATTTGTTTCTCCTGTACAGTCCTTCAAATTTCTCCATTATATACCAATGTTTCTGATAAGCTTCCATCTGTTAGTAATGTTATGGGAAACTTAAACTCTAATTTCACCTCTTTATGTTTGGGACTTGGAGATAGAGAAAGTATAGTAGCATTGGCCCTTTCTATTGGCAGCAAAAGTCCTTGATGTTCTAGTTCTTGTTCATATTGATCCTTGCGCAGTCCTTTATCATTTGCGCATTGAAATTGTATTTTTTCCCCCTCTATAACATTTGTGGATGATTATTCCCATGTCAAATGGAAAGTGGGTTTATGCCATGTTGAGCATTACACAAGAAGTTTTCCCTCAATTTGGGTCTAAAAACTGAGATCGATCTATATGAAGTGTTAAAAAGATGGCTTAGTGATTGTCCTCTTCTTGCTTTAATTTGGGTTTTGAACATCAAATCTCCTCTTGGAAGTTCTGTGGATAGGGTTGCTGAAAAAATAATTGAGAACTCCTACATAGGCTCCTATGATGTGGTAGATCTTAGCCCTTTACACAGGTTTGGAAGATTTTATCCCTCTTGTTTGAAATTTCATGAACTCTGTTAATTGAATTTAAGTCATCCAAATTCGGGGATATGAAATAACAGCTGGGTCCCGTCTCTCTCTGAGGGATCATATCCTATCACCATCACTAGGTTTTGAAGTGAACTTGTCATACTTTGGTCATAATGTATATAACTCCTCTGGTAAACTTGGATGGTTAAATAGTAGTTCATTGTCATCAATTTATTGATGGTAGATATATTTTTCTATATGCAGGTGATTTGAAACTACATGAAGCTGTAATGATTCAATTGAAGAAAGATCTCCCTTCCATCTGAATATGTGACAATCCTAGGTATTTGGAACTTCGGGTTAGTTTTGCTTATCTAACTGCATGTGTTTATGAAGCAACAAAGAGCTATGCAATTTGCAATGTAATTATATTGCTTTTCACCTGCTGAAACAATGCAAGATGTTTACACTTGCATTGTTTAATCTCCCATAGCATTCATACTACAACTCATAAACGGCTCATTGTAACTAGAAATGCGTCCCAGATGATGTTGTCCACTGCCCTTTGTAAATTTTTGGAAAGTTCTCTTTTGAAGATCTTCGAACTTAGCATATGGTGAAAATTTTCTAGTGCCTCAAGTATATATGATTTGCAGTACAGCTCTTGCAAAGAAAAGCTCCATGGCAGCCATGAATTTCTTATCTGAATTTTGATGGTGGTCATTTTATGTGAATAATGTAAAACTTTTAGAAGAGAACGTAATCCATCGCTTGCAGCATCCTAGATTAACACTGTATTAATGACCAGGTCAGATAGCAATACTTAATGTCCAGAACAAAGCTCTGCTGGTAGGGGTGGCAATGGGTCGTGGCGTATCATAATTTTTCACTTCGTATATGGTTCATATTCATATATATTAAAAGTTGCATATGATCGTGTATAATTGAGTTCATGTTAATCTATTTATTTTATTAAATCCATTGAGGGTAACCCATATCCAAGAATTTCGTGTCGTGTTGTGTCAGGTCGATTGTGTTGGATTGGCTGGTCTTGCAAAGAATTGTCAACCTTGACGCCGGAGAGACCTTTTGCTTTTGGTTAAACATAACAACCTGTTGTTGCCGACAAACTTCAACCTGAAAAGAACTGCAGCATTGAAATAGGACTCAGATAAGAGAGATTAGTCAAGATAGAGAAGAAAATCAGCAAAATAAAATTCAGTTTGCAATTGGCTTGCCCTTGTTCTTATTTTTTATATTTTTTATTTATTTATTTTTTGTCACACACTATTACAGGCGAGGGTGACAATGAGGTTTGAACCTACGACATTAAGATCCGATAGTGGAGGCAGTGATCATTAAGCTAACTGTTAACCTCTCTTTGTTCTCATTTCACTACCTCAATATATGAATGTTCGGGTTCGGGTTCGGGTTCGGGTTCGGGTTCGGGTTCGGGTTCGGGTTCGGGTTCGGGTTCGGGTTCGGGTTCGGGTTCGGGTTCGGGTTCGGGTTCGGGTTCGGGTTCGGAATGTGATTAAAGATTTGATTTCAATCTAATCTATAGTGACAGTAATACCCGATAACCATTCTATTCTATTTCTATTATATCATGCTTGGATTAAGGTTTGAATAAATTATGAGTTCATGTTCTAGTTTCAATTTCGGAAGATTAATATATGATAATAAGTTTAAAAAATGTATAACTCCCTTAAGCTTATAGAGTTACTCTTGTTATTTTGGATATTTAAACTAAGTATGCATCATTTAGTATCACTTATCATATGCTATTTGTATATACCAATTACGAAGTGTTAGATGGTAGTTTAGTACCGAGCCAGTATTAATAAAGTAAGACAGACCAGACTTTATAACTTTAATTCAAACTTGATATGAAATGACCAGTTCAATTTCATCCCAATAATACTCTTAACGAAATCTTATCTCTTAATACTCCAACTAAGCTGATGTTCTTTTTTTTTTGTGGGGGGGGGGGGGGGGGGGAGGGGGAATAAAATCAAATATTTTTGCCCACGAATATTTTAGCCTCTTTTGGGTGTTGAATTCTTATTCTACGTTGGAACAAAATTTTGTTGAGTTCACTTATAAAAGCATGTTTTTTTTAAGAGTTTATTATACAATACCCCCTCCAACTTTAGGTTATGTGCAATCAACTCCCTCTGATTTTAATTTTAACAAATTATCACCTCAAAGTTTGAATATGCTTCAATTAACCCAAATTGTTAATTTTTCCAGGGAAAAATAACAAAAGTTAGTCATGTGCAAGTCCCATGACCTCATATAAAAATATTAAATAAATTTGACATTCTAAAAAAATTAAAAAAAATAAATATTTTAGCAAAAACATAGATATTGTCTTTCGTGGGGATGATCTTAGGAGTTATTGGTGGGAAAACTAGATGTCGCCAGAGGGAAGAGAGGCTTTCGTCGACAAGGAAGCGAAGGGAAGGGGAAGGAGGTTTGGCACCGGAATTAGGAAAATACAAGTATTGGAGATGAATGGGGAGTATTTATACATGAAGAATTTTTTTTTTTTTTTTATTATGAGTAATTTTGTTTTTTCAACAAATCTGAGATCATGTGACTTGCACGTGACTGACTTCCGTCATTTTTCATTGTCAAAGTTAACAACTTGGGTTAATTGAAGCATATTAGAATGTTGAGAAGATAATTTTTAAATTTAAAACTAGAGGAAGTTGATTACAATATCACCCAAAATTAGAGGGGCCTTTTTCAAATTAACCCTTTTTTTAATGTTTGAAAAAAGCTCTACCATTAAACACAAAACAATGGTCGCCCTGTATATGACAATCCCAACACTACGGAATTTGGGAAGAATCAAATGCACTCCCAACACAATGGTCTAACAAACCAGATCCTCACTTGTCATAATAAGGCGGTACATCTGTTATCTAAGAAACAAGAGAGAGAGAGAGAGAGAGAGAGAGAGAGAGAGAGAGAGAGAGAGAGAGAGAGAGAGAGAGAGAGAGAGAGAGAGAGAGAGAGAGAGAGAGAGAGAGAGAGAGAGAGAGAGAGAGAGAGAGAGTGACTTCACCAATTAAAGAAACGACAGTCCAGTGCATGAAGCTCCTGCAACAATTGGATTTGGAGAAGAGTTTCAAGGTCTGGGATGGTCTGATATGTGTGCAATCTTACACTCTCATGCAGAAAGACTGGTATGACGTGTGTTGTCTTCCATTATCATGCAAAAAGACTGTTTTTATGACTCGAATTTATAATACCTTTATCACCACAACTTTACGGTTGTATCAAGACCCGCCACCAAACTAGGAGACACCATTCAAAAAGGATACCAATACCCAATAGTACGCATAAACGCCCCCATTAATCAACAAACTACAGGCTCTGTATGTTCTATTGATAGGTTAGGCATTACAATTAGTTAAAGATTGGCCAGATCCTGTACGTACCCGACGAAAATGGGAGGTCTCCTCTGCATGTAATAGCCAGTAAACCTAATTCATTCAGTAGTAAACTAGTAGTCACCTCAGACCATTTGATAGTAGCACATGCAACTGCAACCTCTCCCCAAGACAAATAATCTGCCCTATAGAACTGTTCAATTTCCACAGTTTTTTCCACCATCATACACTTTCAAAAGCATTTAGAAACCCAAGCGACCGAACCTCTGTGTGTGTGTGAGTGAGAGAGAGAGAGAGAGAGAGAAACAAAAAACACTACTTACAGATAAAAAAAAGTTAATATTCCTCTTACAACAATCCAACTGCCATTATTGATTTCACATCAGCAGCTAATTTGGATTGGATTCCTTTTTATTCTCTTCACCCAATTTATTGTTCACCCTCCAACCAAGGAATATGCGACAAGGAATATAACTAATGCAATAATACAGTAATACTAGCACGTAAAAGTTGCTAAGGACGACAAAGTCCTGTTCGACAACTCTATGAACAAAGGAGTACAACAGACAAAGTGAAAAGGGGTAGTGGATCTGATACTATAGCAAGAACTCTATTATGCCATTATAAGAAGATTTCAACACCTATCAAAAGGAACTACAATACCTTATAATCACATGCCACCGAGATCACTGTCATCTCCTTCAAATGATTGAGCCACAAATTTCATTCAAGTTGCACTGACGAAGACAACATCAACCTGTACATTCCCTGAAGATCCTACCATCTTCGAATGATTGAGCAGCCAATTTCATTCAAGTTGTATTTAGAGACAACATTAACTGCACTCTCTTAAGGGCTTTGATCACAAGGCTTCACATGGAGACTGCAAAATTTAGGTATCCAGCAAAACGCTTCTTGAAAAAAAAAAACCAAAACTTACAGTATTAACCCTCGACCTTCGAGATAAAAAAGTATTCAAGCATTTAATATTATTCAAAAATGAAGCATTCAAAATTATCGATAGGTTAATGCTCGTACACTTATATAAAAATGAAATGCTTGATAACTCATACCTTAAGAGCTCTTCTGAACTCCTAAAGATACACTTCGACACCTCCGTTTCTTGGACAAAACCTAAAGCAAATTTTTAAGTGATCAGCAACAATTATTTAGGAACACGTAAAGTGCCAATTGGAAACTAAATGAATATAAATGGAAAGAGCTGTTAGGTGCAGGACAACATTATACCATCGTATACATTACATGGTACGGAAATAACCGTTTTGAGTTCTGTTTCCAAGTCTGTTTTATACGTACAAAAGATTTTTTTTCTTTCGTAAAGAAAAGACAAGAAAAATCAGAGTGGTAGCCAAATCGTTCTATGATTACAAAGAAGATGACTCAATCCAGGTGTTAGGCAGCTTAGTGTTGTGAAAAACACACCAATGCACTAGGGTGTAGATCAAATTAGTTAGGATACCAATTGATGTAGACCAATAAGAGGAGATGAGAAGAGACAAGTAAGGGGATAAGAAGGAGAAGAGAAGAGTAACAAGAAATCGATCTCCATACTTAAATCAATAATCAAAAGTCTCCCCCAAAATAATTACTTCAGTTCCTTTTTATAGCTATTCAAACTCCCAACATAAATAGATAAACTTACCATTAAAAAGAAAAAAATCTATATAATAAGAGAGCTAGGATCGTTTGTCTTGAGCTTTTTGAGGCTCAGATCGTTTGAGAATTATTGATCTGATGATCCTAATTGGACTTTCATTTCTTTTACAACTCTAAGACTCTCATCTCTCATATAACTCTCTCCCTCTCTCATGCGTATATAACTCTCTCTCTATCTCATACTCCTATCTCTCACAAGTTTTCAAATTTTAAACACACTCCTATCTCTCAGATGGTTGTCTTGATCTATTCGCGGCTCAGATTGTTTCTAAATTTTTGATCCAATGACCAAAACTCCTCCAAAATATTTTTCCGCCCAACAATTTCAACATGCCTCTCATTCTAAGACTCTGAAAGGACTTATCTCAACCTCCCATTACCTCTCATCATGGGACTCTGAAGTACGTCTCTCACTCATTTCCAGCTGAAATATACTTCTGCCTCTCACACTCTCTCTTATAGCTTCTCCCACCTCCGCCGTTGCCAGCCTCTGAAGAACTGAAGGATTTATCTCAAACTCCCTGTACGTCTCTCACTCACTCCCATTCCCACTCCCACTCCCACTCCCACTCCCACTCCAACTCCAACTCCAACTCCCACTCCCACTCCCACTCCCATTCCCACTCCCACTCCCACTCCCACCCGAAAATACATCTCTCTCTACCAACGACATCACCTTCGCCGCTACCAGCCATCGTCATCGCCACTACCACTGCTAGTCATCCTCACTGTCTATGAGTTTGATTTTCTTTCTCTCTTTCACCCTAACCCAGCAACCCCTTCCGGAAAATCCCAACCCAAAAACCCGCTCCCGACAAACCCCCTCCTTCCCCCTTTCTTTCCCTTTCTCTGTGTGATCTGGTGTGTGTTTACGTCTGTTCTTTTCTGTGCGTGCGCGTTTTTTGTGTTTTTATGTGTATTGTGTGTATGTCTTCACTTTCTCTCTTTCCTTCTCACTCTCTTTCTCTCTTACGATTTGTGTTCATGTTCAGTGTGTGTGTTCTCTGTTTCTCTCTCTCTTTCTCACCCAACACAGAACCACCCTCCCCAAAACCCCAACCCCTTACTCTGCTCCTCTCCTTCCCTCTGTACCATTTGTATGAGATCCTGAACAACTTAAGACATTTAGGATAAAGAAGCAACACAAATGAATTAAATGTTTCAACAAATAAGTTCCATCGATGGATCTTTAATCTGTGCAATTTTTGTGATTGTATGATTGTAGTTTTTGATAAAGCACGAAAGCTTTTCACATTGCTAGTTGTTATATCTCTATTAAGTTATGCCCCTTGGTTTTGTTTGATTGCAGTTGGAAATTCCAAATCCCAACACTAATTAGTTTCGATTGCCAAATATTGACAATTGTGCTTTGGCTTGACCTTAATATTGGCTATGATAATTTGTTTATTTGTTCAATCTCATGGAAACTTCAGATTTGTTTTTTCTTTGTGTAGACACCATGTTCAATAATTTTGTCAATGGAATGTAAAGATAAATTTCTCAACTAGCACACTTCTTTTCCCTGTAGGTGCACAATGCCAAGAAAAAAATTGCGAAAACTACCTTTTTTTTCATGGTTAGTGGTGAAACAAATGGAGAAAGATATATTAGAAAGGCCAACTTTTAATTCCACATTAATGGTAATGAATTTACCTATTCTACTGAATTTACTTTTAATTTAGTAATTTTCATAAATGTAAATTGTGGATGAATGAATGATTTGTATTAAAAATGAGAATTTATTTGGATTTGATAGGTTAAAGATACATAGACATGTTAAGCAGGTTCTGTTCGTCGTGTTGACTGTGTTATAAAGGTCGTCATAACCCAATCGTGACCCGTGTACTAAACATGTTGATCGGGTTGATAACAAGTCGTGTCAACCTGGATATAATTTGTTTATTAAGTGTATTACACGGGTCATGCTCTGATTATTGGTGTTATAAGCGAATTGTATTTGTATCAAGTCATTTTGACATGATTAACTAGATAATTCGTGTTAGGATTGAGAGATTTTTGACATGAATCCGAGATAACACAACACGGTTTGATTGTCATCCCTACTTCAAGCATTGCGGGTGTTTAATTTTTTCAAACGGATTTTCAGTTTTCTTAATGATTTTTTTTTTTTTTTGGATTATATAGTACATTCAGGCACGCGCAATTACTAGTACTAAATAATATCCACATAAATCCCAAAATAAAATTGCAATATTTATCCAACTGCAACATGATCCCATTTGAGAGGCAAGGCGCATGTCGCTGGCTTAAACCACTTGAAATATTTAGAAAAAAGAAAGGGATACAAACCAATTGTAGAGCCCCCGTATATATAGTCAAAAATAAAGGTACAATAAGGGTAAAATAAGGAAAACCCTAACAAACTAGGAAATAACTCCAACACTCCCCCTTAAGCTAGGCGCAAAAATGTCAATTAAGCCAAGCTTGACAACGGAGTCCCAAAGAATGGATAGAGTGACAGGTTTGGTAAAAACATCTGCAACCTGATCACTGATCCCCACAAACGATGGAGTGACAATACTACTGCTAACCTTCTCTCGAAGAAACTAGGTAAAATACTAGCATGCAAGCTAGGAACAGATAAAGACAAATCCATCTCTCTCATGTCCCTTGATAATAATCCTCTTGATACTCAGGTCCTGTAGTGGTGGCAGTAGCAGAAGTCGAACCCTGAGAAGTCAGAGTGGACATAAGTATATCCAATCAGGATGTGATAGCATCCATATCACTCTGCCAAGGAGGAACAGTAGGAGCAGCAACAAGAACAACGGTAGTAGGTAGTGGTATCTCAGAAATAGCAGCAGTACGGCCGCAAGGAGACGGAAATAACTCCAAATTAGGAAATAACTCCAACACTCCCCCTTAAGCTAGGCGCAAAAATGTCAATTAAGCCAAGCTTGACAACGGAGTCCCGAAGAATGGATAGAGTGACAGGTTTGGTAAAAACATCTGCAACCTGATCACTGATCCCCACAAACGATGGAGTGACAATACTACTGCTAACCTTCTCTCGAAGAAACTAGGTAAAATACTAGCATGCAAGCTAGGAACAGATAAAGACAAATCCATCTCTCTCATGTCCCTTGATAATAATCCTCTTGATACTCAGGTCCTGTAGTGGTGGCAGTAGCAGAAGTCGAACCCTGAGAAGTCAGAGTGGACATAAGTATATCCAATCAGGATGTGATAGCATCCATATCACTCTGCCAAGGAGGAACAGTAGGAGCAGCAACAAGAACAACGGTAGTAGGTAGTGGTATCTCAGAAATAGCAGCAGTACGGCCGCAAGGAGACGGCTTAAGCTCCGGATGGAGCTTCCAACAAGTAGCCCTGAGATGTCCTTGTTGGCCACAATAATCACACTGACGAGAATCCCCCTGTCTGTACTGGTCTGGGGTGCCCTTCCAACAAGTAGCCCTGAGATGTCCTGGTCGGCCACAATAATCACACTGACGAGAATCCCCCTGTCTGCACTGGTCTGGGGCGCCCTAACGGCGCTGGTCAAACATAAAGGTGGAAGTACCAATAGAGGTCTCAACGGTAGAGGTGGCAACAGTAGGGGTCTCAAATCCCTCAGTAGTGCTCATAGCAACAATAATACTAGGGCACCCGTGACAGAAAAACAACTCTAAAATAAATAGAGAGATAAAATAAGGGAGAACAATATACCTCCAGTCGACCAATAGCGACAAATAAAGAAGGTCCAAAAAAGCTCCCAAATAATCAGGTCACGGTGCTCAGAAATCCAAGAAATATAAATAAATGATCTACTGCATCAAAAGCAGATCAACGAAGAAATCTCTAAAATAAATTGAGAGATAAAATAAGGGAGAACAATATACCTCCAGTCGACCAATAGCGACAAATAAAGAAGGTCCAAAAAAGCTCCCAAATAATCAGGTCACGGTGCCCAGAAATCCAAGAAATATAAATAAATGATCTACTGCATCAAGAGCAGATCAACGAAGAAATCTCTAACATAAATAGAGAGATAAAATAAGGGAGAACAATATACCTCCAGTCGACCAATAGCGACAAATAAAGAAGGTCCAAAAAAGCTCCCAAATAATCAGGTCACGGTGCCCAAATAATCAAGTCACGGTGCCCAGAAATTTAGAAAATATAAAAGTGATCTACTGCATCAAAAGCAGATCAACGAAGAGTGTGAAGAACGAAGCCCACTCAACAAAAAACGCAACCCGACAGCGGGCTGATGAGTGGGCTGGTCAGTGACCCATCACCGACTGCCTTACAATCAGACCAGTCCAGCAAACAGCATCACCGACTCAACAAACAGATTAAATAAACCTCCTCAATGCACAAGACCAACAACGGCCCAAATTAACAAAAGAATAGCCAAGTAGACAAAATCAACAAACCCAAAGGATTGGGGTTGTCCAACAAAGAGAAACTAATAGCCCAACAGAGAGAAGCCCAAATCAGACAAAGAGAAGAAGAAAAGCCAAACCAATAGCCTCAACCAGCAGTAGCCAAAATCAACAAACCCTAGTAATTAGGATTTCTTACCTTGCAACGACTAGTTCATCGAGGAAGACCAAACAACGAGAAACACTAGCAGAAGAGAGGAGACAGCCAACGCCAAACAATCCAAAGTTCGTCACAAATCAACTCAACAACTTTGCAAAGCAAATACCCATAACAGTCAAATTCGGCATTGTTCACAGCGCATGAACAGTAACTTCGGCACTGTTCACAGCGCATGAATAGTACCGAAGTATTGTTCACAGCGCGTGAACAGTACTTCGGCACTGTTCACAACCCTTAGAACCTCAAAAAATCAACAACCATAATCCAAGAATATATTCTTTCTCCAACTAAATTACTGTGGTGCTACAATATATTTTGGATCGAAACCTTGCTCTGATACCAACTTGAAATATTTAGAAGAAAGAAAGGGATACAAACCAATTGTAGAGCCCCCGTATATATAGTCAAAAATAAAGGTACAATAAGGGTAAAATAAGGAAAACCCTAACAAACTAGAAAATAACTCCAAACTAGGTAAAATAAGGAAAACCCTAACAAACTAGGAAATAACTCCAAATTAGGAAATAACTCCAACAAAACCCAAGGACATGAGACGTGGTTTTTTTTCACCTTCAATAGTGTATCATCGGCCATTGGATCTATTGACTTGGACAAACTAACTGATATGTAATTATGTATACGTACTACATTTAAGCTCGATTGAAGAATAGACTTGAGACTGAAGCCATATGCAAACTCTCTCTCTCTCTCAAGATCAATAAATAAGTCTTTTGCCCCTCTCTAACAGACTTCAAACTCTATTCTTTTCTCTCTCTCTTTTTTTTTCTCTTATTTTCAGTCCTTCTCTTTCTTCTTCTTTATGCATGTGACACATGCCACACATCTCTTTCTTTTGCCTTCTTTTTTATTTTTTTCTTCTATCCTTTTCTAAACACATATTCTACATTAATTTTCAATCTTTCGATTTATGTTTCCTTTTCTAAATTAGTATTCTACATTAATTTTCAGTCTTTTCTAAATATGTATTCTACATTATCAACCTTTTCTAAATACCTATTCTACATTAAATTTCAGTCTTTCGATTTTAGGTTTCCAACGACACTCTGAATTTGTGGATACACAGGATAAAAGTAGAAGTTTGTGCCTTCATATGGATGTCTTACGCTTTTATTTAATTTGAATATTTTGTATTTAAAAAGTTAGACAGCGACAGAAGCCTCCTGTTAGTAATTGAAAACATAGACCTTGAAGCTTTATGATTTTTGAAATTCTTATGTTCTGCTTTTTTTTTTTTTTTTTTACATAATATGTCCTTCTATGGTTAAGACTTGTAATTGTTATCAGGTTGCCCATGCTGAGAATTTGACAATGTTAAAATATTTGCTTGCTATTCACAACATGCGCTTCGTTTTGATGAAGGCCGCACCTCGCCTCACATCTCACAGCTAGGCTCTAGGAGATCTAAGGCTCTAAGCACCTCGGTGTGACATGCACCTTAAATAGCACTGGGGCAGCTTAACCCTGGCCATGGAAGCACTCATACTAACGACTATAAATAAATTGACCTACTCCAGGTGTTGGGCAGCTCAAACTCAAACTTGACTGCATAAGCACTTAATAAGTTCAAGCTCCACCCAGGGTTAACTAGACTGCTCAATCTTTGTTCAGCATATATAGGCCAGCTCAAGCTTGATCAAAACTGAGCTTGCTCAATAATCCAGTTTTGCACCCAATCGTATATCAGAAAGTAGTGCTCTTAACTAGATATGCAAATTATCATATGTCTTTCTCAATGTAACCAAAAGAACTTAATTGTCCAATTTCTGAACTTCCAGGTTTCATATACAACATCTACAAAAAAACTAAACATAATGCAACACTGATTATTTAGTGAACATACTTTTTAAAAAGCCAAGAGCGATCTGTTTGTGAGAAGCTTGTTAAATGTTAGACTACAACTAGCTTCAAAATATTTAGTTGTTAGGGAATTGGCCCAACAATGTACATCAACATCTCAACACCCCCTCCAAGTAAGACCCCTGCTCATATGTGCAGGATTCAGACAACCAAGTACCTTGATATGCTCTGATGCTCAGCTAGAACCAAAACATGGTGCATCATCATACACGAACATGATGTGCCATATTCAGTAGATGAACTTGGGCATACAGAGCTTTCCTTGACTTCTCTATGGGTCTCTGTTATGAAAAAATTTCAAGGTTGATCCCTAAATTCCATACCGAGAGATTGGCTGGCGATGACTTCTTCTTGACCTTAGAAAACAAGATTTGCTCAGACCTGGAAGCCTACATCCTGAGAAGAATTCAATTGAACTTTGATGGTTTCTCTATGGGTAATTGTGGTCAGTTAGTGATTGGAGATACTCATAGAGATTATTGGAAGCAAATAAATTCCATCTTTTTCTAAGCCAGCCCTTAGGATATGCCATCAGATACGACATTAACCCTGTTGAAGACCTAAGGAAGGCACTCACTAAGGGGTTTCACCACTGTTTGGCTTAAAGTGACTCAAAATAGCATACAAGAGGGAGGGAAAGGAGAAAAAGGAAGGGGGCAAAGCTATCTCTTGAACGCTGCTCCGTCATTAATACTCTTTTTTTCACGATAAGCAAGAACTGTTGTTGTGCTTCAGAGATTATTTCTACCCTCTTTAAGGACTCTTGAGCTCTCATTCATTGTAGGGAGTATAAAGAGAGCTTTTATTCCACATAGAATGCATAGGATCACCTAAGGTTAGTTTACATGCTTAAGGAGTCTCTCTACTCATTGTCATGCAATTTCGGACTGGATGTTCTAACATGATATCAGAGCTGGAACTTGGGTGGTCGGTGGGCCAAGTCTCTTACCCGTTTGAATTGCCCGGTATGCATGTTAGTCCGTTTGTTTGTTAACCCCATGTGTGAACAAGGGTCCCACATGAGGGAGGGTGTAAAAAGAACTTCTATCCCACATCGAATGACGCTCTAACAGGGAGCCCCTTATGTACCCTTTGTTTGCCTTTTCATCCTTCAGCTATATTTCTTTGAGAAAGGATCACTCATTCCTTCCCCCTTTTGTTCTTCACATTTCAAATCTCATATCTCTTCAAAAATACTAAATCAATTCAAGATCTTGGATTAAAACCATGCATGTGTATGCTTGATATATCATTTCTTTTTATGATGTTTCATGGATATTTTTGAACTTCCAAAGACTTCCATGGATTAATTCCTGCTCTAAGTGATGCTTAATTTGAATTAGGGTATCTACCAAAAAGAAGATCTGAATTAAGGCTGACAAAGGTAAGGAAAATGAGGGTACTTTTAAGTCAATAAACTATTTCAAAGGATATTTTGTTGCATCTTCCAGAGGCTACATCAGATATAGCTCTGACATAGTAAAATGATTAGAGGGTCATTTTTGAGTCCAATGATTCAGATATTATGCTCAAATGATAACACAAGTTCTTGTGTGTGTGCGGCACTTAATTTTTTTGTTCTAATCGATAAAATTAAGATGATACACTTATTATTTACATCATATTTGACTATTTACAACCATTTATTAAAAAAAAATTGAAACTAATTACAATCATTTACAATTGTCTTCGACCATTTTCGCATTTTGCAAAGCGTTGTATGATAACTTAATTATCTATGTCATTGAAAATATCATTCTTTTGTACAAAATCATATTATTAATTACCTATTTATCACCCATTTGGTTATGCAATCGAGTTTTCACAATCGTTATAGCTCAAAATGTTTTTTCTACAATGACAGATGCAACTGGAAAAATTAATGACAAAACCACAAGGTAAATCGATATATTACGTCTTTTGTAGTCTTAACCATTCATTTGAGCTAGAACACAACTCCTTTCTAGATCTGAAAACTTAATATTAGAGCATACATCATTAATATAATTGTCAAGTTAGTCCAAAGTGTCAAGAGTAACCTAGTATTGTAGTGTTGTCGTCGACTATCTGGACCTCAAATAAAGGCAAGTCACATCTCCCTAGAGGATAGAATAGTTGCTAGAGGGTCGCACAATAATCAAAAGTCACATACATGCACTAATAAATTTTTCTCCCTCTTCTCTCGATTGCTTATTTTGGTCTAATTCAAATAATCTCGTCAACTAAAAATATTCATATTTGATTTTTTTAAAATCCAAATAATTTTCTAATTTTAAGTTGTGACACACAATTCTTTTATAGACCTACAAAATGACCATATATTTTATTACACAATGATCCTAGTTTTTATAAAGTAACCTCAATATGTCCAAAATTTATCCGAAAATGTACATAACATGTTTAAAGCATGTCCGATAGTTTATAGTCATTTAGATATTTATACCCATTAATATGACTGGAAAATAATATGGCGTGAGCAAACAAAATATACTAAAAAAATTTTTGAAATTATATGTAGGTAATGTTTGAATAAAATAAAATAAAATCAGGGTGGGCACTAGGCCGGAGCTGGCTCTGCCTATGATTCCCACAATAACTTCCTCTCTACAACATGTAAGCAGAAAGCTTAGCATCCATAAACAAGATGCAACCCCGGCCAAGATTCCACCCAGGTTTAGTAACACTAATGCCAAAGCTGTCACTCAGTCAAACACTCCACCAGAGTGTCTACGCAAGTAAACGTAACACCTAAAACAACACTGAATCCTCCCATCCTTACATGAGAAGGGTGTAAAGAAACTACTGCAGCTACAAGGTTGAATTCATGAGGAAGTTCAGCGTGCACTATGAGAGACTGGAGGCACATATCACTCCACCAAACTTAGTTGACATATGAAAAAATGAATAAGAAAAAAAAAGACACGTCACATTCACTAGAGATAGATGAGAAAGAACGATGGGAAATTTAAAGCTGTACCTTAGAGGATGGAGGGGGTAACGACACCTGACGGACAGCCTTCCCAGGTTCTGTTAGCTGCTGAATCTCTCGAAGCTGGTATGCAATATCCTCCAAAAGTTGCAACTGCAGTTTTTCTCTTTCCCGGTGCTCCATAGAGAGGTTGAGCTTTTCTCTTCCCTTTTGCACAATCCTTAACTTTTCTCTAAGCCGTCCAACCTCGGTGTCAATTTTCAACCTTTCATTATCGAATGCCGACATGGAATTTCTCCGCATATCAGAAAGCAAAGATCCGCCACATGAGCCCATGGGTGGCAGCCCACTAGTCATGTCTGATGTGATTCTGTTGATGTCTGGCCCAATGCCCAACCTGCTTGTGCTTGCATAGTTTTCCATCCTTTGACTTGCTGAAGTTTTTGATGGGATATCACTTTTTCTTTGGTCATTTGAAGTTTCATTCTTTAGTTGTTCACTTTTGTTTCCAGCAACCTCAGTACAAAAGTTGGTGCCATGATCGATGACATGAATATCATGAACATGAAGCTCTTTATTGGACATCAGGTTCCAGGGATCTATGCTCCCCACATGTGCATCTGTTTCACACTGCTCAGCATGTTCATTATTATATGGAATACATATCTCACTTGGACCATGAGTTTCCATACCCTTGGCTGACGTGCCACGATACAGATTTTCATTATCTTTTTGCTCTTGTTCTTCGCTTGCCAGGGGAATGGTCTTCTCAGGCAACTCATGTATCTGAGAAACACTTGAGTTGCATACCAGTGAAGGTGTTTCTAATCTTTGCTGTTCACTTGGTTGAGTATCTTTATCTATGGACAGCATCTCCTTCTCCTGAAACTGCAGGATGCCATTATTATGGGACAATGATACATATTGAAATTGTTTGCCAGTTTCCACTTGATTTGAAAAGTCAGCATCTCCACCCCATCCTCGAGTCGGAAATCCATTGTCAAGAGCAAGGGTACAGTTCTGCGGTTTGACCTCATTATCTGAAATTATATTTTTCAAAATTTCCTTCTTGTCAATGGATTCACGGAGTTGGTGTAGCATCAGAACTGGATCCTCACTTAGATCAAGTGAAGAAGTAGGCCATTGTTGATTCTGGCTGTCTGGATCCCTGACATCATCCTCTGACTGCTCATTTCCAAGATAAACCGTCTGCCTATATGCTTCCACTTCCTTTTCCAAGAAATGCTTCTCCATCTCTCTCCTCAGAAGGATTTCTTTAAGAATGTTCATTTCTTCAGCATCATAAGCAGATTTTTCTTCAATTATTCTATGGTATTGCCGAGCTTCCATTTCTATAGATGCCTTCTCCTCCTGTAGACGCAAAATCATAGCCATAGCTTCATCTGCAGCACTAGCAGCAGCACTTCTCTCCTTCTCAAGCTCAAGGTAAAGAGCAGTACGAGCAGCGTGCTCCTCTTCAAGTGCTTGCTCCAAGATTCTAATTGCATTTTTCTCATCAATTTCAACAGATGATTCTTTCTTCTCAGTGAAATTATTTTCAAAAACAGGTTTAGTTGACTCATAGTCATTTGACGCGTTCTCCCCTAATCTCATGAAAACAGGAGCCTCACCATCATCTGAAACAAAAATAACTCACATCAGCATTAAAATCGGCATGCATTATAATAGGAACCATACAGGACCTCCATATGCATGCATTGTACTTAAATCTCTGTGAGCATAGAAACCTAAACCTATGTTACCATGCAAAATATTTGACACATCAACGCAGAGACGACAATGGATGTTCATAATAAATTTCTGAAAAGCTTGTTTTGTGCACTGTAGGTACATGTAAAAGTCCTTGAGCTTCAAACTTTAAGCCTCATGGCTCGAAGTGTGAGGTGCAAGCGAGGAAAATCTAATTTATGCCATTATTAATTACTCTTTCCTTTTTTTTTTTTCTTCTTTTCACTTCTCTCAGTCATGGAATCTTTACTTAAAATTGAAGGTTTCATTTGCAGGGAAACAATTTATTGTAAGTAAACTAGTAAAGTCTACCCTATAGTTGCAGAGCTTTTTTATCTCACTTGTTCTCTTCACAATGTTTATATCATTTGTATACTTTGAACATACACACATATTCTCTTTAGATGATTTCCACGTGTTTCTCTCAACTGTTAACTACAACAGGAGCATTAATCTACAAGGAAAATGCACTGAAACAAGGATAAATAGTAAAAATTTTCATTGATGAAGATACTTATCATTGATGAAGGTATACCGCTTCAGTGAAACAAATAAAATGCATCGAAACAACGATAAAAAGCACAATTTACACTGATGATTAGCATCAATTCCAGCAGTAGCAGGCACTGAGCTGCCCTTAATTCTTTCATTTCCTTCGTTGTTGATGCTAGGATTCAGAGGAATATCCTGTTTGTCTGCAGATGAAGGATCATAGGATGAAACAGAGGACAATATTCCATACGCAACACCACCTTTTCTACGCCGACGAATGCCACCCTTTGGCCTCTGATTCTCGACCCCCTTACCTTTGAGATCAAACCTCTCTTCTTTCACACCTGGAGATTCTATCACACCAGACTCAACACCTATTTCAGTCCTTGGAACCAAATCCCTTTTAGCAACAATTTGTGACTTCTTTGCATCTGATATAAAACTACACGATGCCTCTCCTTCTACTTGAACAAACTCATCAACGTTATCATCTCTTTCTTTTACTAACATCATATTCAAGTGACAATTATGTTCCTTTACCCAAATAGAATCAAACGGAAACTTGGTCTTAACAGAGAACTGAACATTAGACACATTCTCAGCTGGCAAATCAAGTAACATTCTATGCAAGCAGTAATTCGTATTGGGAGTCCCAAATAATCCATTGCAAGGACAAGGCAGGCACAATCCAAAGATACCCAGAAACTTTGAAGCAAAAAAAGTAATAGTTGATGCACAAAGTAAGAGATAAGCAATAGCAAGATCAACAAAAGCACCAACCAACCCACTGAAAGTCCAATAATGCATGGCCTGGCATGCCATTTTCACAGAAAACCACTTCTTTCTTACTAGAGATCCAAGCTCAGGAATCAACAAATCACTTACGCTCGTTCGTTCTCCAGAAAACCAAAGATTGAAATTTGACTACAGGCCCCAAATAAATCCAAAAAATATAAAGTTGAAAAAAAAGGTGACTTCATTAATTGTCTTTCCTTTTCCTACACTTCATCAGCACCCAAAAAGGAAGCTGTTCAGGGGAAAGATCAAGAAACCCACAAAGAACTTAACTCAAAGTGCTATAAGTACAACCTTTTTCATTCCCTTTCCTAACTTTATAGCACCCAAAAGGAAGGTGATAAAGTCAAGGTCAAGATCAAGAATACCCAAGAAAGTAGAGAGAGAAAATCATCATAAAGCGCAAGAAAATGGAGAGAGATAGATACCCACTAAGACAAGCAAAGATACTGATATTCAGTAAGGAGCTTATGTTGTGCTTCTTCTTGATTCTGAACCCTAATGATGAGAACAATACATTGATGGTATTGGCTGGCTGAAGTTAATGTAGAAGGAAAGCAAAGCTGTGTTGTTGTTGATTGATAACAACGAGAAGAGTTTTCAATGTTTTTGTTTTGCGTCTACATTTTCATGATGATACGACGCCGTGTAACCACCAATTTGTCTCTAAGTCAAGACCTCAAGATTCCCCCACCACTTTGGTTAGTTTGTCCACGTTGAGTCATACCAAAGTACATTATTTGCCACGTGGAATCTGTCTTTTTTGTTTTTTTCTCTTTTTTGGTGTTTTTCTCAAATATTTTCTGCACATATAAATAATTTCGCTGCATGTCAGGATGGGGTGGTTGCGACTCTGGTCGGTAGATGGGTTTAGAGGTTAATTTTGTGTTCAATTTAAGATTTTGAGTAAATATCGGAATTATTTTTAAATATTATCTCTAATTTTAACTTGGTCTTTGAAGTTTTAATTTTTTTAATTTAATCTTTTAATTATTAATTTTATCTCAATTAAAATCATTTCATCTAACGATTACTAGTATCGAAGAGATTCGTCATTTTCGATAAAATTGTAAAAGCAAATTATAGATTTTAAGCATAGATTTATAATTGGAATTAAGTAAAATTGCTATTAAACTTTTGGCCAAATCAACAAATATTAGATTTATGATGTGAGCAAAATAACTATGAGTGTTGTAATCTAAAATTCGAAATAAAGCATGCAAACAGTAGTTAGATCAAAAAAATATAACATGCACTTTAAATAAATACAAAATGTATAAACATGCAATCTATATAAACCAAATAAATTTATTTAGAAAGAGCTGACATGCGAGTCTGAGAGGCGTGTAATCACTGTCCTAAAGCAGCTGAGCCTCCCCACGTGAGGGTACTGACGGACACCAGCGACTCTAAGATCCAACTCAAACGCTCGCAGCAGCACCTTCTCAATGGTCACGTCCACTGGAAGATTACGATGAATCCGACTCGAATCGAGTTGCTCGAATAACAAATAAAAGAAGATGAATATATATATCTATATTGCTTGTATAAACATTTGGCTGAGAATTCTCTTTAGAATAGTCGCTTATGATGGCTTATATAGCCATTGGGTTTGAAAGTGACTCTTTAATTTTTAGTCGTTTGGCTTGAATAGCCATAAAATCAAATTTAAAGTACTTAATGCTATTCTTGAATATTCACAATAAATCAAATTTAAGGTAGTGAATATTGTTCTTGAATATTCACAATAAATAGGATAAAAAATCTGTAACTGAAAAATTCAAAATTTAAACATAATTTCAATGAAAATTCAATTGAAGTTTTAAAACTTAATTTTATTCTTACAATCCCCCACAAGTTTTTAAACTTCAAAATATCTCAAATATTTTACTTATACTTTAATATAGAAAATATGAGCAATTATTATACTGTGCAATAGGTGTAGGTGTCTTTCGGATTTGAACCTCACTTAGTGTTGACAGTCTCCCTTCGAAGAATCATAGTAACCAAAGGCTTGAAGTAGACCCTTTGAACCAGACTTCAACATGTCACACACACAGTACCGATATTGGTCAGGATTCGCGGGTCAGTGCTATTAATGGCCATGCACTTGATCTTGATTCTCATGAGAGTTTCTAGAGAATAGCCCATTTCTCATTGTCGCGGCCTCACGACTACTCTCACTTAGGTGAGCCCTCCAAGGGTACATGTGCACAATACCCTACAGGAGTGTTCCTGCCTCGGTCTCATTCAGGGTATAACTCTTCCTTACCGTCACACTACATATGCACTTCTGCCATAGGGATGAGCAGGAAAATATCTCCTCTTGGATATTTCCTAAATAACAGTGCTAATGAGTCACGCAGTATGAATTGTTTCTACCCATTGAACTTCCTTCATGGGGTCCCCAATCACAAAAGTTGGGTTATCTCCCTAGGTGACTCCCTTGTGGGCTTAAGTCCATCCCTCTCGACAGTTCTGAGACAGCTTTCCTCGAAAGCCCTTTAGTTAGCTGATCAGTTATATTTAGCTCAGACTTCACAAAGTCTAGTGAGATTATTCTTTTACTCAACATTTTCTTTATTGATTTATATCTCACTTGTATATGTCTATTCATCTTTTTATTATTATGATTCTGCTTCACAAGCTCAATCACTGCCTTACTATCACAATGTAATGAAATGGCAGGTATGAGTTTTTCTACTAGAGGTATCTCTAGTAATAAATTCTTTATCCACTCAGCCTCAGCACACGTGGTATCTAAGGCTATAAGTTCTGACTCCATAGTACTTCTTGATATTAGGGTTTGTTTTTTAGATCCCCAAGATATGGTTGCTCCTCCTAACAAAAAGACATAGCCAGTAGTGGATTTTATATCTAAACTATCGGTGATCCAATTTGCATCACTAAAGCCTTCAACTACACTAGGAAATCCACTATAACATAAAGAGTAATCTAAGGTTCCTTTAAGATACTTAAAAACTCTCTTTAAGGCAACCCAATGCTCTTTACTCGGACTATGTGTATATCTACTTAGTCTCCCTACGGCATACGAGATATCAGGTCTAGACTTATTTGCTATGTATAATAAAGATCCAATCATTTGTGAGTACTTCAATTGTGAAATCGGTTCTCCTTTATTTTTCTTCAAATGTACATGAGGATCATATGGTGTTGATACAGACTTACTATCATAAAAACCAAACTTTTCCAACATTTTCTCTATGGTGCTAGACTGACTTAGAGATATTCCATTAGATGTTTTCTCTATTTTCATTCCCAAGACTACATAGGCTTCTCCCAAGTCTTTCATATCAAACTTAGTAGATAAATAAGATTTAACATCATTAACAATCTCCAAGTTTGTCCCAAAAATTAGTATATCATCTACATAGAGACATAAAATCACACAACCAACATCACTATCCTTGTACTATAAACATTTATCACTTTCATTAATTTGAAAACCATACTCTAGAATTACTTTATCAAACTTCTCATGCCACTGTTTGGGAGCTTGTTTAAGGCCATATAAAGACTTCACTAACTTACAAACCTTATGTTCTTGTCCTTTTACCATAAACCCCTCAGGTTGTTCCATATATATCTCTTCATCTAAATCCTCATTTAGAAAAGCAGTCTTGACATCCATTTGATGTATTACTAAGTTATGGATAGATGCTAGGGCTACTAGTATTCTAAGGGTAGTGATACTAGTCACAGGCGAGTATGTATCAAAATAATCTATCCCTTTCTTTTGAGTAAATCTTTTAGCCACCAATCTAGCTTTATATTTATCTATACTCCCATCGGGTTTTAGTTTCTTCTTGAATATCCACTTACACCCAATAGCTTTGCTTCCAGGAAGCAATTCTACTATCTCCCAAGTATTATTAAGCAATATAGATTCAATTTCACTATTAATAGCCTCCTTCCAAAAAGGTGCATCTATAGAAGACATAGCTTCTTTATATGTCGTTGGCTCTCCTTCTACTAGAAAAGTAAAAAATCCTTCTCCTAAGTCCTTCTCTATTCTTGGTCTTTTACTTCTCCTTAACTCTACATGTTGTTCTATAATTTTCTCTATGGGAGCAATAGAACTAGTAGAAGGTTGATCACTAGGTGAAGGTGTTTCTCTTACTTGACTAGGCATTGTATTTTTAAAAGGAAAAATATCTTCAAAAAATGTAGCATCTCTATATTCAATTATAATATTGTTTGAAATTCCACTAATTTTCGAGTTAATAACTAAGAATATATTAGCGATACTATTTTGGGCATATCCTACAAAGACAGTATCTATGGTCTTAGGACCTATTTTCTTTCTCTTTGGTTCGGGAATAACTACCTTAGCTAAACACCCCACATTTTCATGATGCTAAGGTTAGGAATTCTTCCCTTCCATATCTCATATGGAGTTTTCTCATTATCTTTAACATATACTCTATTCAAGATGAAACAAGCACTAAGTATAGCTTCCCCACACAAATTATCAGATAAGCCGAAACTAGTCAACATTGAATTTACCATATCCATTAAGGTTCTATTCTTTCTTTCAGTTACCCCATTTGATTGAGGAGAATAAGGAGGAGTCACTTCATGTATTATTCCATGTTCTTCACAAAATGTACTAAGGTCAGTTAGAGTATCTTCACCTCCTCTATCGGACCTTAGTCTTTTCACTTTTCTCTCTAATTGATTTTCAACCTCATTTTTATATATCTTAAACTTATTAAATACTTCATCTTTGTTCTTGATAAGGTAAATATAACAATATTTAGAACAATCATCTATAAAAGTCACAAAATATTTATTTCTGGCTTTTGTTGACGGTCTACTAGAATCATATACATCACTATGTATAAGTTCTAGAAGTTAGGTATTCCTTTCTACGCTTTTATGAGGTTTTCTAGTTTGTTTGGCTTGTACACAAATTTCACACTTATGTTTAAAATTTACATGAGATTTGGGAATAAGATTGAGATCCATCATCCTTTTGATTTTCTTTAGACTTATGTGTCCTAATCTTCCATGTCATACATTGCAAGATTCAACATTGAAAACTTGATGAGAAATTTCATTAACTTTCGAAAATACATTCAATTTAAATAAACCATCACAAATATATCATTGGCCAACAAATATATCATTCCTAGTTATCACAACTTTATTTGACTCCATTACAACCTTATAACCTTGTTGGACTAAGGACGACTCACTAACTAAATTTCTTCTAACTTCAGGAACATGTCGCACTCCCTTCAAGATCAATGTCTTCCCAGATGTCATCTTTAACTCTATGTCTCCAATTCCAAGTACTTTTGCGACGGAATCATTTCCTAGGGTTACACTTCCTCCACTTGATTTCTGATAAGATTTAAATAAATCACGATCAAAGCAAACATGTATATTAGCCCCAGAGTCTAACCACCAATCTTTTCTTGATAGGTAAAATTAACTAGGAAACGATTATACCTAAAGGAGGGTTCGGCAGAATTATCTCCATCCACTAGAACATTGACTTGGGCTCGTGGACCTCTTTAATTTGGCTTGGGCTTTGGCTTATACAATTCAGTCTTCTTGTAGTAGCAATCCTTAGCCAAGTGATTGGTTTGTCCACAAACAAAGCAAGGCATCCTCTCTCTCCCTAAGCCCTTGAACTTATTATTATTATTATTATTGTTTTGATAGTTTTTTTTTTTACCACTATTAGGACGACCATTAAATTATTAGGACGACCATTAAACCTCTTATTCTTAAAATTTCTTCCCCTAGGTCGGAAATTGTTATGGTTGTGGTTACTATTTTCCACTAGGTTTACCTTAGGGGGTCTCTCATTTTGTGAGTTTGTACCAACCCTATGCTTCTCTTCAACCCTAAGCGCGTTTATAGTTTGGGTTAAGGTTAACTCTCCTTGCTTATGCCTAAGGGTCTTAGCAAAATTATCCCAAGAAGATGGAAGTTTGTCAATTAAGCTTGAAACTTTAAAATCTTCACTAAATGTAGTTCCACCCTTTTCAATTTTCCTAAAAAATTCTTGATATTCATGAATTTGATCACCAACAGGTTTATTCTCCACCATTTTATAACTATTAAAATTAGATATCATAAACCGTTTAATTCCTGCATCAACAATCCCATGCTCGGCCTCTAAGTGTTCCAAAGTTCTTTAGCGGTTATCGTAGTATTATGGTAGACATCATAAAGATGATCAGAAAGAGCACTTAGAATTCTATTATGATGGTAGTATTCAATTTGTTCAGGGGTATACCATGAAGAGGACACTTGACTAGATTGAGGCTCTTCTATAGCAGAAATTAAGTCTAGTACGGTCAACCAATATTGAACTTGTTTTTGCCACCTACGAAAATTTTGACCACTAAATTTTTCGGGTTTGACACTATTAGCTTCTTCTAGTCTAGTCATTCTTAATTTAGAATTCAAGGACAAAAAAATAATAAGAGATATGCAAAGAACCTGTATTGAATTTAAATGACAACTGTCAAAACTCTATTTGTAACGAAATTAAGAAAAATGTTTAAATTATTGTAATAGTTCTTGAAACTTTAATTTTATTTTATTTCCAAAGCAAGTAGCTATATATTTTTTTATTAAAGCAAGTAGCTACTGGATTTTTTTTTATTGTTGTAGATCCCTTTAGATAGATTCTGTTACTATTCAAAAAAAAAAAAATTCCAACAAAAACTGTTTTTTCTTCAGGAAACTGTTTTCCAAAAAACTGGTTTTTTTTTTTTCCCGGAATACAGAAACAATTTTCTTTCCAGAAAAACAGAAACAGTTTTTTTTTTCCAGAAAAACAGTAACAAATTTTTTTTTTCAGAAAACAGTAACAGTTTTTTTTTTTCCAGAAAACTGTTACTATTTTTGTTTCCAGAAAAAAAACGTTTTTTTTTTCCACAACAAAAACTCAGTTGCTTTAGATTGTAAAAACTAATTATAGATTTTAAGCATAGATTTATAATTGGAATTAAGTAAAATTGCTACTGAACTTTTAGCCAAATCAACAAATATTAGATTTATGATGTGAGCAAAATAATTATGAATGTTGTAATCTAAAATTCGAAATAAAGCATGCAAACAGTAGTTAGATCAAAAAAATATAACATGCAATTTAAATAAATACATAAAATGTATAAACATGCAATCTATATAAACCAAATAAATTTATTTAGAAAGATCTGACCTGTGAGTCCGAGAGGCGTGTGATCACTGTCCTAAAGCAGCTGAGCCTCCCCACGTGAGGGTACTGATAGACATCAACGACTCTAAGATCTAACTCAGACGCTCGCAGTAGCACCTTCTCAATGGTCACGTCCACTGGAAGATTATGATGAATCCGACTCGAATCGAGTTGCTCGAATAACAAATAAAAGAAGATGAATATATATATCTATATTGCTTGTATAAACACTTGGCTGAGAATTCTCTTTAGAATAGTTGCTTAGGATGGCTTATATAGCCATTGGGTTTGAAAGTGACTCTTCAATTTTTAGCCGTTTGGCTTGAATAGCCATAAAATCAAATTTAAAGTACTTAATGCTATTCTTGAATATTCACAATAAATCAAATTTAAGGTAGTAAATATTATTCTTGAATATTCACAATAAATAGGATAAAAAATCTGTAATTGAAAAATTCAAAATTTAAACATAATTTCAATGAAAATTCAATTGAAGTTTTAAAACATAATTCATTTAGTTTTTTTTGGAAGTTTGAGGGTATCAAGCTAACCTTGATAAAAGCTTAGGAGTTGTTTCTCTTAGAATAAGAAAACAAAACTATAATTCGAAATAGTTCAAGTGTAACGCACGTGTACACCAACTAGTTATCATAAAAAATGTCTTTCTTGGATGGCTTGTCCAGGTATAATCAAAGAAAAAAGGATTCAAACGACAAGGCACACATCCTTTAGAACACTATTCGAGATGTACTGCTATACAATGATGTCATTCGATCTCAAAAATATTAGTATCACCTACCTTAGTAGAAAGAGTTATGATGCAGATATTTTGAGATCAACAACATTAAGCAATTCTATCTCACGGATCTATGAAGAGTTTTCAAGAGACTTCGAAAGCACAACATGACGATGATTTGACTAAATTCTGTTTTTTGGGTCATTAAATTAGTGGGGACTAAATTAGTTTAGTTTTCATTTAATACTAAGTTAAGATTCAGTTATTGGTCCTCATATTAAAGACTAGTTATTGTTTGTGCCTGAAGGCACAGAGTAATAAAAAAAATGATCAACAATAAATATATTTGTATTCACATCTAAAATCAAATCACAAATATAGAGGAGAATGAAATAAATTTAAGCACCGGTTATAGTGGGAGTGAGCGATGGTAGTGGTGGTGGGTTTAAAATCATTTTGTTTATCTTTTGAGATTTGAATTGTAAACTACTTTATTATATATATATTTTAGTATCGGTAAGTTGCTAAAGTGACATTTAACACCTTAAACAATTATCCTCATATTAAATATATTTTAGTATCGGTAAGCTGCTAAAGTGACATTTAACACCTTATACAATTATACTTGATATAAACCAATATGATAAATGAGGCATTATTGGTATTAATAATGAAAATGACAAAAATGTCCCTATATACTAAAGGTTTACGCAATTTTTTTTTAATAGGAAAGTTGTATTTTCATTCAAGTAAATTGCAAAAGAACTACAATCATCATCTAGTAATTTTCCTAACTCCACAGGCAGAGAAGGGACCCAATTCAATGGGAGATACTCTGATCTAAATGGACTTTAGCTACCCAAAATATCTCGGGATATGGATGAATTTCAGGTTTACCCATTGATATAGGGTGTTTTTGTCTTTTTCAACTTAATACCATGCATTTAATTCTTCATCCAAAAATAAGATTTGCATTACAACAATGAGATGAAAGTTTTTAACCAAATCTTGATCTAAATATGATTTAATTAACATACGGCAAAGTGGTTGGCCAATTATGCAACTTTATATTATACTTAAACCAAACATGCAAGTTTATAACCTAGTATCCAATATGTTTGGATTGGATTCAAATTGATCCAATCAAGTTCTAGTCCTAATCTAAGATGAGAGTTAAGAACTCTTGAGAAAATTTAGAATGTTTTTTTTTTTGATGTATCACAATGTTGAAATTCATGACCAACTAAGTTTTGAAACTTCCTTGAGATCTCATTTTTTTTTTTCAACAGTTAAGAGTGTTCGGACTAACTTAAGCGTACCTCGACTAATTTCTTCCTTTGTCTGGTTCAATGGGCAAACCATCCACGTCGCAATTGGAATATTCCTAAAAAATAAATCCCTCGTGACTTGACCCTAAGAGGCCATATCAAAATTCGAACTCAAGATATTTAAATTTACAGTTCATCTCTGTTACTATTTGAACTACCCTTAAAGTTCTTGAGATCTCGTTTTCGTCGCAATTAGTCTTCGGCAATCCCGTCTCTCATTTGGCTAATGAACAGCTATCTAACAAACTGCCTTATTATCATTTCTAACCTAATATAGAGCTGACAGTTCTGAATATAATTCTCCAAACTCAACCCGATTTTGTTGGGTATGAATTTGAATTTAACGGTTCAAGTTACAATCTGTTTGACTGTCAAAATAAATGAATTGTTATGAGCATGACTACACACCACACAACTCTTATTTTACACGACAATTAATGAATTGAACAAAATTTGGTACAATATAGTTTACACACAACTAGGTCTTTTAATCGTGTCGGG
The DNA here is from genome assembly GCA_951799425.1 of Ilex aquifolium. Classification (NCBI taxonomy): domain Eukaryota; kingdom Viridiplantae; phylum Streptophyta; class Magnoliopsida; order Aquifoliales; family Aquifoliaceae; genus Ilex; species Ilex aquifolium. The sequence continues at coordinate 10,011,678 of OX637397.1, read as the reverse complement.
TGAAACGAGTTTGTGTCGGATCTTAGCGAGTTCGTATTAAAAAATATTCAATTCATACCCGATTCATGTTATACCGGATGCGTGTCGTGTATGAATAGTATATAACCGGTATATAAACTAGTCGTGTCGTGTAATTCTTTTGATTGACTTTATCCATACCTGGTTCGTTTATTAATCGTGTAACCAAACATGTGGCTTAAAGAAGACTCAAATTCTTTAATTTCGTATTGTATTCATATCGTGTTAATGGATCGTGTAATATTTTGACACTCCAAACACATGACACAACACCACCCACACCCTCCCCTGATCTAATGCTTCTTATTCTCAACATGGGCCACATGATCCTTAAATGGTATGGAATAAATAGATTGTTGAAATAAAAGCCCAATCTGAACTCTAACTAGGTTATGGTGTCCACCAAGGGCCTATGGCTGATATGGCCCATTTGAAAGGTCTGGAGAATGGTAACTCTGATTTAAGAACCACCTAAATATAGCAAATATGCAACTAACATAATAACAAAAGAATAATGAGGGATTACGATTATAAATAAGTCGGGTAGAGGGTCGTGTTAGCTAAGTTAAGAGTATTAATATGAACATAAGGCAAGTAATCATAAACAATATATAAAGTGCAAGTTATGTCCAAGTCAAAATAGATCGAGTCTGAGTAATTTGATTTATTTTTTATATAAACTTGAGACGCTTATTAGCCTCTAGCTAAAGTCGATTAAAAATTTGAATAATGCACAGGCCATTGTGGCCTTCGCTAGGCTTCGGAGGTAGGTGTGTCTTTCTTTTGGTCTAAAAGAAGGCATGGTCACCCTTACCAAAGAATGGAAAGGGTTCTCAAATTAGGAGGATTGGATGTTTGTAATTTTATCATGAGCGTTGAGAGATTTTATCTTCGTGACTTAAACCTGTGTCGTTTATATTACAATATAATAATTTTATCATTATACCAAGATTCTCAAAAATGTATAAATCTCAAATGAAGACTAATCGAGAGACAAGGAATTTTGATTCTCTTAGTGACAAATACTAGGAATTTTATGAATTGGTCTGATCCCCGTACTACTGATATTGTAGGAAAATACACATATCTTCCAAGTCTAATGGTTTTGAGTAAGATTCTAGTCAAGTCTGATCGAGAATTTGTCACATTTTTTCTTAGTCTAGTGAATGACATTTTCGTAACAACAATTCTCTGGTGATTCAAGATTACAATAAAACAAATTCATTGTCATGTCAAGTATTGCATAGAACGAAGCCAATCCTTGGATGGTGTAGGTCCTTTTCTAACTTGAAGAGCTGCAAATCAAACTTTCCCACAATAGGGGAGAAAAAGTCATTTTACAAAAGAAATTTTTCACTAAGAAAACAATCTACTCATGTACTCTTGCTTTGCTAATGGTTTTGTATGGTGCGCAAGGTGCAAAGTCTATTTACGCACGCAGAATCTACTGAATTCACTACTTAACCAACTGTAGTTATACGATACGGTGATATCACAACTTCATCATGTCAAGTATCATAAAGAAGTTTACAACTTGAAGCGGGAGGAAACAATAAAAAATGTAAAATTTGTTCTATTCTACCAAATGCAAATTGGCCACAGAGATTAAGAATTTGAAACCTATCTCAATGACAAATGAAAAGAATTTCTTTTTTCTTTTAAATGTTGACAAAATGCTACCTAGTACCTATCCACGTTTGAGTAGAAGCATCCTCTAAAAATAAATAATCATAACATTCCCCATCATCCTCCACCTAATGACAATCAATCAACATCCACCACCACCCATTAAAACTGCCCCTAATACAATTTGCAACCATTTTTGACAAATTGGAGCTGTCTAATCATCACCAACTTGTCTCATACACAACTAATGGAATCTTCTTCACCCACGCCACTCTCACTTCAATTCCACTTTTATTGTTATTGTCAATGAAATGAGGATAATAACTAAGGCTACGACATCGATTTGATACCATATCGATATTTAATTTTAGTCATTAATTTGGTTTTTTATAATTTAGAATTATTAATTGAAAAAAAGATAAATAATAAAAATTTATATAAATAAAATTTTGCACGTATCAACTTTTTATTGGATAAAAAGTAGAGATACAATATTGAAAAAGTAAATATCGCTACCATAACACTCTTCATGAAATGAAACTGTAGTAGCTTGTCAAAAAGGTCTTGCGAGGTGAGGAAGTGCTACAACGTCATGTGTTGCATTCCACATCGACTCGGGATGAGGAATGACTGAACTATATATGTTGTGTGTTCATCCGTAACTGTTAAGAGACTTTTTCTGGAGCAAAGTCCCAGATGAACAAAACCGTGAAGGTGTATGGGTATCTAAAATAGACAATATTTTGATAGTTAGGACGGGTCATTAATGGAACAAAAAATCTATTTTTAATATTTATTTTTTGGTCCCTTATTAAATACTATTTTCTACATGAGACTTCTATCATTATAATACCAAAATAGTTTTGCTTTATAGCTTATTTATTATTAGGCCTATGAGTGACAAGCCTTGATATTATAATATTTTATCAAAGTTTACCCACTCCATATATAGTGCATATTCGACAAAGACAACCGACTTGTTATATTTTATTTACTATCTTGTATTATTTACCTTGGCAAAATAAGATTTGTGTGTATGTGTGAAACTTCTACTTCTCATGATTGTGTAAGTTGAACAAAAATGAGTGATTGAATTGTTGTACCTTAGACCCGACATGTTACAACCTTATGTGAAAATTTGTCTGTAAGTGTGCCAACCATTTTTAAAGAGAGTTGTGACTTGTTTCTATGCCTTTTGACTCAGTTCACACAATTGTTCACCAAATCAATTTTTTGGATGGTAAAGTGGGTTTGTCCGTAGTTAATAGATGAGATGTTTGTCTCTAAGTAAAATTTATGATTGAGTTTTACGCATCGTATATTTTACTGTCTCTTTTATTCTTATGAGTAGACTAAATTCAACCCTTGATTCGATTTAATGAGAATTCTATTTTCACCATATTTGTAATGATATTTCCCATTATGAAAAATATATGGTGATGATTCTATGCCGAACTGCAAAAATTTGAGATAAAATACAACTCAATGAAACTTAGTTATTGTTGATCCCAAAAACTATTTACTAAATACGGATGGTCGGAAAGATGATCTGGCAACCGGTGGAGAGTTCCTACAAAGGAAATCAAAGACCAGAGGAGCTTTGGTGGTCAACCCTCCTCCAATGATAAAGTCAAAAAAAGGTATGAACAAGGGAATTGTATTAAGGTGGGAGAGAATTACTTAGTTGGATTATGCCCAACTTAGCCCTTGTATAGGTCAAGGAATGGGACCGTTGGAGGTCTACAATAGCTATTTGAATAAGGAGGCACTAGAAGTGGAACTGAAACTAACACCTTTTAATGAGGATATTTCAATTGGTTTTAATTGGTCAATATGCTGCGAACTTGCTATCGAGTTGTTCCAGTGGCGAGCTAGAAGTTGTGTCCTTGCTAGAGCTCACCTACCAAGCAGCAAAGCTCACGTGCCGAGCTCGTGACTAATTCATCTCCATAAGTTATGATCAAATAATATAGAAATTTGACCTCATAAATGAAAATTATGACCCAAAAGGTCCAAAAAGTTATTATATATCCTAACAAGTTCGGATCGATCCTAACTTGTTGGATTGATCCTAAGTAAATCCCGCAAGGACCTAAATTGATGTATTTGAATCACAATTTGATTTGATTGGATTGTAACGCACGCAAGATTTAGAATAGAAAAATGTAATGTTGAGGGAAGATCAAAATAGAACAAAATGAATTGTTGCACCTGCAACTCTAAGAGGGAGAGAGAAAATGAAGAAGGAAAAAGAAGTAAACCTCTTGTCTAATTTCCTAGGTAGGTGTTTATAGTGCCCATCTCCATCACCATTTGATAAATGTCAGGTTGACAAGTTCATTTATGACAATATACCCGGCTAATCCACCGGTGCGGATTGACTTTGGAATGAAATGTAAACTCCGATATTTTAAGTTCAACTCTTTCTTGTAGGGTTGTTCAAAATTTTGTCCCATCTGACCTGTTTTGCATCCTTCCTACTCGATCCTATCTTATTATTGGAATTTCCAAAATTTCGGTCGGCTAATAGAAGAAATTTTAGTATTCCACAAATATAGGAGTAGGAATGAGGAATACCTATAAAAATTTCGTATTCTTACCCGGCCTGCACATATATTTAATTTTTTTTAAAAAAATAATATATTTGGTATAAAATGACGTTGTTTTATATGCTCATATTATTGGATTTATTGTGTTGGTTTCCATATTCTTATGTTACATTTTAATAGCGTAATTATAAAAGTAGCCCAAAAAATTGGTAATTAAGTTGTTAAAATGATCTAAAAATTAATAATTTAAAAACTAAAAATATATGAGATATTTCACATTCTTACTCGACTTCCGAGTTGATTTTTTGGACGAAATTCAGTTCAGAAAATTACACTCGACCGGGTAGATTCAACCAAGAAATTGACATTCCACAAATCATTGACTCGAAAGATGAAATTCACTATTTACTACTCGTCAACTCGGGTGAACAATCCTACTTCTTGGTGTTCTTCTAAATATATGTGAATAATGTTATGGTGGTACCCAGCCTGAATCAGGCCATTCCGTAATTTTTAGATGATAGTGTGTTAGCTACAAACACGTTTGCTTGGCTTCATCCCGCAGCACTACAAGTGAAGGAAAAAGTCTATTAGGGATGGCCGTCACATGTTCGGATTATATTATTTAAATTCATAAATAATAATAATCAATTGAAATACGACTCATTTAACTAATAATATTATGTCACACGACTTAAAAAACATGTTTCTTTTATTACATAGTGATGATACTTAAAATAAACCCCAGACACGAGCCCAGGAAAAGAGCTCAGCTCTGGAGGTCAGGGAAGATAAACCGAGCTCACCCAGCCACGGTCTGAGCTCGACCAGTCAACACTTGTACTCCCAGCTGAAGACACAAGGTGATAAATGTTAAGAGGACAGCAAGTCGACAGCAGATACCATCATAAGGAGAATGAAGCCAATCCAAAGCATGAAATCTGTAACCAACCACGATCCTCTCCTAAAATCAAGGAGATGATCCCATAGAGAAAGGCGAAGATTTATACCAGGAGGAGGCCTTGAAAGCCGGCCGAATGGATTTTAAGCGATCCCGGGATTATAGATGGAGGTAGGGCTTGATCCCTTCAATATAGGATATAACTCCGGATTAGAGGTAAGCATGAGGCTATAAAAGGGAAGGACAGCCTCCATTGAGAGGGGGGGAGCGACTGGAAACCCTAATACCCTGAATATTCTACTGTAACACGTTCAACTTGATCAATAAGAAAGAGATGAGCTATCTGACTCCAGGGCAGAGTGGACTAGCCGAGCTCAGGCCGGTGAACCACTATAATCTCGTTTTGGTGCCACCCCCTTCCTCACATCCCCTAAATATCATACTGCATTATCAAACACAGGCCTTGTAGCTCAGAGATCGTACTTAGCTCTACATTAATCATTCACCTCAGATGACCCTGTTCCCTAGCTCATTCGCGTAGATTTACGCCATCAGTTTGGCGCCGTCTGTGGGAACGACAGTTTCTTTTACAAATAAACTGATCCTTCAGTGACTGATGGTAACAACACGAAATATGAGCAGAAGTCAAACAAACCCACCACGAATGCAAGACCAGCAAGAAGCCACCAACGGCAGACAACCCGGGAATATCCCAGAGGTTAATTTCCCCATTAATAACGAGATGGAGGCCCTTCGCCTCGTCAACCAACGTTTACTAAGGGAGAATGCAGAGCTATCAAGGCTCGTACAACGCCCATAGGAGGCACGACCGGCCCAAGAAGGCCAGAATGATCCCCCTCATAGGGAACAACGACACTGGGACCCCCTTAGAGAGGTCAGTGAAGGAGGAGAAGGCAGCCAGACCAGGGGACATGTCCCCTACATACCCCCTAGGAATGGCCATAACGACGAGGTGCAAAGTCAGAACGATGGGGGTGAGAGGGACAATTTTCTCCCTCACCCGCAAGTCAGGAGAGAGCAACATTGGGAGCAACGTTTCAAAGACATCCAGGAAGAGCTCAGCCACATGAAGGAGGTTGTAAGGAACAAGGCTCCGGTTACAATGGACGTCCTAGTGCAGCAAACCGAGTCCCCATTCACCACTGGAGTGCTACACTTTCCCCATCCACCAAAATTCAGGATGCCACAAGTAAAGGTCTTTGATGGGACGAAAGATCCCGTAGATCACCTCAACACTTACAAAAACCAGATGGAGTTGCATGGATACCAGGATCCCGTACGTTGCAGAGCTTTTGCCATCACATTGAAAGGCTCTGCCTTAGCCTGGTTTCACAGGCTCCCACCAACCTCGATCTCATCCTTTAAAGAGCTCTCCATAGCTTTCGTATCTCACTTTATAGGAGCCCGGATATACAGAAAGCCAAGCTACCACCTGCTGAACGTGAAGCAGGGTCCCCAAGAGAACCTGAGGTCTTATGTCCAAAGGTTTAACTCGGAGACATTGAAGGTAGACGTCCCAGACGAAAAATTCGCCATAATTGCTTTCATTGCAGGGTTGGGAGTGCAATCAAAGGACTTGATGTTCTCTATATCAAAGAACCCTCAGGCAAGCATGGCTGAGGTGCTAGCCAAGGCAGAGAAGTATATAAATGGCGAAGAGGCACTCCTTTCTAAAGTAGAAGGAACATCCTCACGAAAGGAGAAGGAAAAAGAGGAGAAGAGAAGGGACAGGAGTCCCAGGAAGGAAAAAGGGCGAGAGAGGTCTCCCAGAAGAGATAGGGACCGCTCGCCAAAGAGAAGAGGAAATGTCAGAGATCGCCTGGGCCCCATGCAGCCTGAACTGCCGCCCAAATATGGACCCCAGCGATTCACCCCACTCACTGCCGCTGTGTCGCAAGTTCTATATGAGGTCCAAAACGAGAAGTTCTTAAGATGGCCACCTCGGATGAAGGCAGATCCAGCCAAAAGAGACCCCACCAAGTACTGCGATTACCATAGAGACCATGGTCACCACACTGATGACTGCATTCAATTAAAGAAGGAGATCAAGTTTTTGATCCAACGAGGTCAGTTACGTCGTTTTGTAGCCAATGACAACCAGAACCGAGCTCTTCCACTTCCACCACCCCTACAGCAGGCACCTGCACCGCACCAGCAGCCTCTAGGGGAGATCAGAGTAATATCAGGAGGGTTCGCAGGAGGCGGAGAATCTAGCTCAGCCAGGAAAGCACACCTCCGCCGGATCAGAGCCGAAGAAGCTCTCGAAGTGCACGCTGTATCCAAAGCACCACGCCTAGATACAGCTATCACTTTTTCAGATACTGATTTGGAGGGATGCCAGTACCCTCATGATGACCCATTGGTGGTGCGAGCAGTGGTGGCTAATAGAATTGTTCATCGTGTTCTGATCGATAATGGGAGCTCGGCGGATATCATTTTTGCACCTGCGTTTGACAAGATGGACATAGGCAGGGAAAGACTTGAACCTGTAAACACTCACTTGCTGGGATTCTCCGGGGAAAGGGTGCTCCCCCTAGGCTCGATCCAGCTCGTGCTCACCCTAGGGGACCCACCTTGCCAAGCCACTACCACCGTAAAATTCATAGTGGTCGATGCACCCTCTGCATACAACATCTTGCTTGGAAGGCCATCCCTTAATTCTATGAAGGCAATCCCATCAGCCTATCATTTAGTCGTGAAATTCCCTACAGATAATGGAATCGGAGTAGTCCGGGGAGACCAGCGGGTAGCAAGGGAGTGCTATATGGCCTCCGTAAAAAGGAAGGAGGTTGAGAACATCCAACTGGATGAACTCGACATGAGAGATGAAATGGAGACAAGACCAATGTCATCGGAAGAGCTGGAACCAGTTCAGCTTGATGAAAAGCCAGAACACCTCGCTTATGTGGGTTCCAGACTAAGCGCAGAGCTCAAAGGCCTCCTCATCCAGTTCCTAAAAGAGAATATAGGAGTGTTTGCTTGGAAGCAGGAAGACATGGAGGGAATTGATCCTTTGGTTATTACCCATAAGCTAAGCGTAAATCCAACCTGCAAACCCGTCAAACAAAAGAGAAGGAGTTTTGCCTCGGAAAGACAAAGGGCAATTAATGAGGAGGTCAGCAAACTCCTCCATGCCAAGGCCATCAGGGAAGTTGACTACCCTACCTGGTTGGCGAATGTGGTTCTCGTCAAGAAAACTAGTGGCAAATGGCGACTGTGCATTGACTTTACTGATCTCAACCGAGCATGCCCCAAGGATAGCTTTCCCTTACCTCGGATTGACCTAATAGTGGACGCCACAGCCGGGCATGAGCTCCTTAGCTTCATGGATGCCTTCTCAGGATACAACCAGATCAGGATGGATCCCAGCGACCAGGAAAAGACCTCCTTTGTAACTGAACATGGAACATACTGTTATCAGGTCATGCCCTTCGGGTTGAAGAACACTGGAGTCACTTACCAGCGGTTGGTAAATAGGATGTTCCAAAAACAGATAGGAGCATCCATGGAAGTTTACATCGATGATATGCTAGTAAAGTCATTAGAAGCAGAGCTCCACATCGAGCACTTAGCTGAATCGTTCCGAATCCTAAAGGAATACAAAATGAAGCTCAACCCTGCGAAATGCGCATTTGGGGTCTCGGCAGGAAAATTCCTGGGTTTTATAGTTAGCAGCAGAGGAATTGAAGTTAACCCAGAGAAGGTTAGGGCAATGGTGGAGATGCAATCACCATCCAACACAAGGGAGGTGCAACGCTTGACAGACAGGATAGTTGCCTTGAGCCGTTTCGTGTCTAGATCAAGTGATAAATGCCAGCCATTCTTTCAGACATTAAAAAAGGCGTTCCAGTGGGATGCCAAGTGTGAAGAAGCATTTAAAGCCCTGAAAGATTATATGAGCTCTCCTCCTGTTCTGGTGAGCCCTTTAGAAGGGGAGGTCCTTACTCTATACCTGGCGGTTTCAGATTTTTCGACAAGCGCAGCGCTGGTTAGGGAGCGAGACAGAGCTCAGCAACCAGTCTACTACTGTAACAGAGCTCTGAGGGGGGCAGAGGAGAGATATCCAAAGATGTAGAAGCTCGTCTTAGCGTTGGTGACAACAGCCAGAAGGCTCAGGCCCTATTTTCAGGCTCATACTATCGAGGTTCCAACAGACCAGCCAATGAAGCAAGTGCTACATAAGCCAGAGTCCTCGGGGAGGTTGGTTAAATGGGCCATAGAGCTCAGTGAGTTTGACATTAGATACAAGCCAAGAACTGCCATCAAAGGGCAAATTTTGGCGGATTTCATTGCAGAGTTTACAGCAGCAGCGCCTATGGAGACCACAGATTTAATACCAGACCTCCCCATATGGAAGCTTTCGGTGGATGGAGCTGCCAACGCTCAGGGAAGCGGTGCAGGAATGATCTTGACCTCCCCAGAAGGAATAGATGTGGAGTATGCCCTTAGATTTGGGTTTAAAGCTTCAAATAATGAGGCAGAATATGAAGCTGTCATCGCTGGGCTCAATCTTGCCCATTCTATGGAAGCAGAGCAGCTGGAGATCTGCAGTGACTCTCAATTGGTGGTAAAGCAGATAGAAGAGTGTTACGAGGCAAGAGGCGAAAATATGGTACTTTACCTCAAAAAGGTACAAGAACTAATGAAAAAGTTTGTGCAGGTTAAGGTCAGACACGTACCTAGAACAGAGAATTCACGAGCAGATGCTCTGGCGAGGTTAGCGACTGCCTCACAAGAAGACCTAGATAGGCTAATACCAGTGGAGCACCTTCCAGAGCCTTCCATAAGTATCGATGGAGAGGATATCCTACCGATCGAAGCTCAGCCGAGCTGGATGGACCCCATCATTGGGTACCTGCAGAATGGGGCTTTGCCAAGTGATGCTAAGGAGGCATCCAAGCTGAGAACCAGGTCAGCCAGATTTTCCTTGCTACAAGGAAGTCTGTACAAGCGGGGATTCTCAACGCCTCTCCTTAAATGCGTGGGGGATGAGGATGCTAACTATATACTCAGAGAGGTACACGAAGGAATATGTGGCAATCACCTAGGAGCTCGAGCCTTGGCAGGAAAAGTATTAAGACAGGGATATTACTGGCCCACCATGCTCGAAAATGCCACCGACTTAGTAAGGAAGTGCAAGACTTGCCAGGAGCACGCCAATGTTTCCCACTGTCCTCCAGAGCTCCTGACCTCGGTGGTAAGCCCATGGCCTTTCCAACAGTGGGGTTTGAAAGTTCTCGGACCCCTTCCCACCGGTGTGGGGCAGTGCAAGTTTGCCATCATAGGGGTGGATTATTTCACCAAATGGGCAGAGGTTGAACCTTTAGCGACAATCACTGAGCAAAAAGTTCAAAACTTCGTTTGGAAATCAATAGTTTGCAGGTTTGGAGTTCCCAGAGCGGTCGTGTCTGACAACGGAAAGCAGTTTGACAACTCAAAGTTCAAGAGCTTTTGCGCTGAGCTGGGGATAAAGAATTATTTCTCAGCTCCTGCGCATCCTCAGTCCAATGGGCAAGCAGAGGTCACTATCAGAACTATAAAGACAGCTCTCAAAACCAAACTGGAAAACCTGAAAAGCAAATGGGTGGAATACATCCCTGAGGTATTGTGGGCCTACAGGACCACTGCCAGGTCTGCAACCCAGGAAACCCCCTTCGCTTTGGCCTTTGGAACCGAAGCAGTGGCCCCTGTTGAGGTGGGGCTTCAGTCACCTAGGGTGGAGTTTGCAGATGCCGAGCATAATGATGAATCTCTCCTGTTGAACCTCGACCTCTTGGATGAAAAGAGAGACAGAGCTCTGCATCGTGTCCGAATTTACCAGAGGAAGACTGCGAGATACTACGACAGAAAGGTCAGGCACAGAAGTTTCAAGGCTGGCGACTTGGTACTTAGGAGGCTTCTGCCTGCAAGGAAGGATCCCACGCACGGGAAGTTGGGACCCAATTGGGAAGGACCCTATATCGTGTCAAGGGTGATCAGACCAGGGAATTACGAGTTGCAAACAGAGGAAGGGAAGATCCTACCTCATTCTTGGAATGCCGAGCACCTTAAAAGATTTTTTCAGTAAGTATTACTTGTAATAGAGCTATCCTTTAATGAGAATAAACAAATCTTTTGCTCACCCTTATATAGCTTCCGAAGTAAAAAGATGAGCTCTTCAGCTCATAAACGAACGATAAGCTTCTGAGCTTATAAACACAAGATGAGCTCTTCAGCTCATAAGCGAACGATAAGCTTCTAAGCTTATAAACACAAGATGAGCTCTTCAGCTCATAAGCGAACGATAAACTTCTAAGCTTATAAAACACAAGATGAGCTCTTCAGCTCATAAACGAACGATAAGCTTCTAAGCTTATAAACACAAGATGAGCTCTTCAGCTCATAAACGAACGATAAGCTTCTAAGCTTATAAACACAAGATGAGCTCTTCAGCTCATAAGCGAACGATAAGCTTCTAAGCTTATAAAACACAAGATGAGCTCTTCAGCTCATAACCGAACGATAAGCTTCTAAGCTTATAAAACACAGATGAGCTCTTCAGCTCATAAACCAACGATAAGCTTCTAAGCTTATAAAATGCAAGATGAGCTCTACAGCTCATAAACAAGCAATAACGCTTCTCAGCTTATAAAGTTTGAGATGAGCTCTTCAGCTCATACAAGTTTCTAGGCTCAAAAATTTCAAGGCTGGTCTCTTCTTGGAGACACCAGCAGTCAAATTCAAGGCTGGTCTCTTCTTGGAGACACCAACAGTCAAATTCAAAGCCGGTCCCTTCCTGAAAGACACCAACGGCCCTGTGTACTGCCTACAAGCTCGAAGACCCCAATATGTTTAATGCAGCCGGGATCACCTACGAAATCAGTTGGGAATTAAGATTAGTTCAAACATGATCTTCTGTTTTCCATCGACATTCGTGGTTCGACCTATGGAATCAGTCAAAGACCAAGGTCAGAGCAGACATGATCTTCTGTCTCCCATCCACGTTCGTGTTTTGAACGCAAAGAGTGAGCTGAAATAACCTAACAGAATTCGAGATGAGCTCCTCAGCTCATAAAGAATCACGCATTCAAAAATGAAAGATCTGGCATTCAGAATATCCAACAGCACAAAGGTTCAGAAAAATAAGTGGTAGTTTGGCAGCGCTCAAAGAAAGAAGAAAATACATAGGGGCAGAGCTCTTATTTCTTCTTAAGCTGAGACTTCAGCCCGACCACTTCCTCCTTCAGGCGAGCATTCTCCTCCTTCAGCTCATCTCTCTCTTGCTCAGCCTTATGGAGCGAATCAAGAAGCTGTTGACCCGCTGGGGTGAGAAAGATAGTGGACAGCGAGTCAGGGGAAAAAGAGCCATCCCTCCTACGCCTCTTCGAGCTAGCACCAGCATCCCCGTCCTCATCCGAATCCCCTTCCTCATCAGAATCGGAGAAAGAGGTCCAGGAAGGGTAAGGGATAGAGGAAAACTCAAATTCAGTAGCCTCAGCCCCAAGCAAATAAAGGTTTGCACTCGTCATCAGTTCAGAATAAGCCCTGGACTCAGCAAGCAGCAGCTCGTCGATATTCACCATCCCTGGCACGTCTAGATCATGTGGACCTGCACAAACAAAAGTATAATAAGAAGATATCCTCAAAGGAAAGTAATCAAAAGAGCTCGGCTCGAGCTTACCAATACGAGAAAAGCTCTTCTAGGACCGTGGGATCCTAGCTTCACGACAACGATCCTCAGTGGACCTCCAAGACTCTCCAGAAGCAAAAAAGAAACGCGTGGACCATCCATCGGGATTGGAGGGGAGGCCTAGAACCAAAGGACGTAACTTAGGATTCCTCCAACGAAAAAAGCTGAAGCAGGGGGCATCATCCTCCTCGATCTCGAAGAAGTATAAAAACTCAGAGACGAAAGGGAACCTGCCGAGGCCGTGTAGTCGACAGAACAAGAAGAAGCTTACCATAGCGGCCCACCCTCGTGGAGAAAGACGAGAAGGACATAGGCCGTAGTAGGCTAGAACTCGTCCTATGGCTGGATGGATAGGAAGGCAAAGTCCCATGTCCATGGCACTTTCAAAAAAGCAGACTTCCCCTCGAGGAAGGAAGTTGCAAGGTTCATCCGGAGAAGGGACTCTCAAAGGCAACTCAAGATCGAGAAGGAACCGTTTCTTGATGGTTTCCAAATCAGAGGGCTCTAAGGTGGAAGGAGATAGGTAGCGACAGTGCCATTTCCATTCGATTCCGAAGGAAGTCCGCTCCTCGAACAAAGAAGAACCAGGGGCCGCCATCAAAGATCAAGATCAAGAACAAAGGGTAACCACGAAGGATCAAGAAGACAGAAGAAAGGAACTCAGGAGAAGGATCAAGAAGACAGAAGAAAGGAACTCAGGAGACTTGAATAAGGTTGGGAGTTTTTAGGAAACCAAAAGCCACGATGGAAGGGAGTTGGCTGTCTCTCTGGTTTCTTAATTAATAAAGGTGGTTGCGGTTATGGAAAACGGTTGAAAAAAAAAAAAGGGCGGGAAAAGGAAATCAGCACAAGACTACCCCTCCTATTGCGCTCAAAACACCCAAAAAAAAATTTTGACCCCACCAAAGCATAATATTATTCATAATTGAGCTTAGCCCAGTCAAAAACAGAACACCTGTATGGCAAGCCTTGGAGACCTGCAGTTCTAAAGAGCCCTGCTCACGACAGAATGAAAAGGTTCCTGATGGGTTCCTCAGTTCATCAAAAGAACTCAGTGACTCAGAAGATCCATAGTCTTGCTTGAAGAAGGACTGAAGCACTCCTCAAAGCAAAAGGGGGGAAAGAAATACGAAACGTAGAAAAAAGGAAAGACCTCTATTCTCAGAAAAATGGAGCGATGAAATTTGTTATCTATTTCAGAAGGGGTCCGTTAAAAGAGCCAAGAAGCTCAGAAAGAACTCTTAAGTTCACAAGAAGAGCCGAAAAGCTCAGTAAGAGTTTTTTAGGTTCAAAAGAAGAGCTGTATGGCTCAGCAGGAAGCCATAGGCTCACAAACTCGAGCTATGCAACTCAGAAGGAGCACGCCAGTTCGCAATACCAAGTTGTGGGGCTCAGAGTGAAGAAGAATAGGGAAAGGATCCCTAAAACATCAACTACCAAGCTCAATAGCTCAGGAGAAGCCATTGAACACAACACCAAGTCTTTTACACTCTTCGAATCTAGTAATTTTGCTTCAATAAGTGCTTAGCACCCCTCAAAGCAAATGGGGGCAAGGGAAGTGCAAGAAGAAGAGAGGAGAATTCAGAAAAATAAAATTATGACAACCGTCTGGCCTATGTCTCAAATCACAACGCAGTACATATCACAATTCAAGGCAAGATTCAGAAAATGCTCTATGAAGTTTATATTCCCAAAACACAAGTTCGAAGCACAAAGGAAGATAAAGGTTACATAAACACAGCTAAAAAATCCTAAGTCCCTGGAGGGGGAGTAATCGAAGGATCTCGCAGCTCGGTAGGTGAGCCCTCAGCAACAGATGCAAGGGAAGAGCTTCCAGAAATGCCTTGGGCCCCTGCGTCTGTTGAGTCCAGATCCTGAGCAAGGGCTTCAGTCACCAAGTCAGCTGAAAATGGTGCAGAAACAGGAACAGCAGGATCTGTAGCAAGAAGCTCAGGAGTCGCCGTTGGAGGCTCAGGAAGCACGGTAAAAGCTCTAGAGGTCCCAGGGGCAGGTATGTCTTGACTTAAGGCTGCCGCTGAGGGAACCGAGGCCTCCTCCTCATTATCAGAGCTAGACTCTTCCATTTTTTCTGCGGTGGGGATAGAGAAATTGAAGTCAAGGTCTGGAAAAGCTCTGACTGCCTTGCGCCTGAAGGCAAGCCATCCAGTAGCCCACAAGGTGGTGGCCTCATCTCTCAGCTCAGCAATCTCTTTGTCCCTCTGTTGGACCAAGCCTTTCTGCTCCTCGAGCTCCTCACAGAGCTTGCCGTTAGCCTCACTAAGGGCAAGATAATCTTGATTAGCCTGGATGAGCTCTTTCTTGGCATCAAAAGTCTCCTGGTTAGCCTTGGACCACGCCTCAACCTTAAGCTGCAGGTCTTCCTTAACTAACTTCAGCTCATCTCGAGCTTTCTTTTCCCCCTCCTCAGCTCTGACCTTGACCGTCAGTGTGTGTTTGAGGTCGGAGGCCTGCTTCACCGTCTGCTCTTTGAGGCTCTCCACCCGAGCTCTGAGGTCTTCGTTCTCAAGAAACAATTCAGAAACCTTGGTCTTATACTTCTTCAGAACCTGAAAAGAGCTCTCTTGGGACCGAACCCGATGCAGTAGACCATTCACATGAAGGACAGCCTGAAAATGCGAAAGAACGCATGAGACCACGAAACAAAAATAAGTGAAGAAGGAGAAGTGATAGCGCTTACAGCAGCTGCTCCCTGAAGAGCTGAAGAAATGGACTCCTCAAGAGGCATAGAAGCGGCCTTCAGAACATCAGACTCAGAGAAAATAGAAGAAAGAGCCCCTGCAGCAAGATCCATGTTGTCAAAGAAGGAATCCTCATCTTCTTCAGATTTTCTCTCTGCCTTCCCAGAAGCAGTGTATGAGAACTTTCTGGGTTGGAGGTCAGGGATCACTCCCAAAGCTTTCTCAACCTCAGAGGAGGAAGGGGAAGCCTGATCTCCCTTTCGAGCAGGCACCGACCCAGGATGGGCCACTGGAGGAGGAGAGATGACTACATTTTGAGGGATGCCGGATGAGGAAGGCGGTGCCTTGATGGGAACCAATTCTGTAGTAGCAGAGGGGGGTGAAGGCACCTCCAACCTGGGAATTTTAGCTCGAGTGTTTGGACCACTCCCAGAGCTGACCCGAGCCTTGCGCTTTCCAGACCGACCACCTTTCATCAGCTCTGCAACTTTAGCCTGAATCTCTTCTGGAGTAGACTTCATGGTAGAAGGACCTGGAAAGTCTGGATGGAGTAAGGAGATGTAAGGAGAAAAATAAGAGAAGGAAAGATGATGAAGAGAGGAAAACAAATGACGATGAAATTACCTTCGTCAGCCCCTAAAACAGATAATGGAATCGCTAAAGTCGCCACAGGAAGGCTCAGACCTAGCTGCACCAAATTTCTTGACTCAATCAGGTCGGCGTACTTCTCCGGCTTGATCTTCGCCAACTTCGCTAGCACCTTCTTATCTTCAGGGCTGAGCTCAAGACGATCACCTGAAAAGAAGAAAGTGTGCAAGTAAGAGAAAGGCAAGAGGCCTATAAGTTCTAGACCAGAGCTTAGTCGACTCAAGTAAAGACTCACGCAAGTTTTCTGGTTCAGTCCAAGCCGTAGGGATACCGAGAGTATCAGTCTTATCAGCAGGATTATACTCCCAATTGGTGCCCCCGACAAAAAAGAAATGCTCCTTCCAATGCTTATGAGAGGTCGGAATGTTAGAAATAAGCTGCCTAACGTTGGCACGCTTAGAGGCATACAAGAAGCCTTCAGAGGTCGGTTTAACGTTAAAGAATTCTAGAAACAAGGAAATGCTGGGAACCCCGAGTTTATGCTTCCTGAAGATGACTAGAAAACCAACCATGACGCCATAGAAGTTGGGGGAAATCTGGGAAGGGCACACATGAAAATGTTGCAGAACAACCTTGATGAAGGGGTGCAGAGGAAAGCGAAGACCGTTATCAAAGGCGGCAAGAAAGAAGCAGACCCTATTGCGTACTTGTTCTACATAGTAGACGGATCTTTCTGGACACCAGGGTTCGACCCCAGGAGGAAAACCGTACCGAACTTTATAAGCCTTCATTAGCTCAGGGGCCTCTTTGCTGTAGCCCACAGACTCGGCATGCCTGAAGGCCGACCCAAAATATGAGGTCTTCTCTTCAACCCCGACTCCACTCACCTTGACTTTGCCTTTATCAGGTCTGGGGGGCATGGGAGAAGAAGTAGAGGGAGGCTCATCGGTACCCACCTCGGTTTCTACAGCCTCCACACCAGGAAAGTTATCAATTTCGTCACCCACGTCTCCTAAATCAGTGTCCCCAGACCTATTGCCCAGTAGGGAGACAGAGGAACAAGTAGCACCAGAGGAGGCAGACATGATTGGGCAGGAAAAATGAAGATTAAAGGAGCGATAAAGAGGGGGAACACTGACCAAACTCTCCCTAATAACCCTAGGGTCAGCACAATAGCTACCAACAGCGAGTATGTGCACAATCGAATTCCAGCCCACGAAGCGAGGAAGAGGGGATAAGCAATAATCACGACTCCAGAAATAAAAGAACCTAAAAGACCAAAAACGCAGCAACCACCTCGAACTCGAGGGATCCAGAACGAAGAAAGGGGCAGAAAACACGTACCTAGTGGAAAGAAAGCAACGAACGAACCAAGGGCCAAATCAGAAGGGGAGGCACTGTGGGTCTTCAAATCGAACACAGGGGAACCGATTTAGAGCAAGAAATCAGGAAAGTTTGAGTAAGATCGTCTGAAATCGCAAGAAGAACAGAGACGAAGAAGTAGAGAAGAAGATGAATAGTGTGTAGAAACGGTTCAGGTAGCCGTTTTGGGGCATTTAAAGCTTGGGGAACGTGGGCTGAGACATGCGCGGGAGTCGAGGAGAGTCATGATTTCTGCAAACCGTCAAAAATCTTCAAGTCACGTGCTAGCCACGTGCATATTTAACTCTGACTGGAATACAGGTCAGCCCCTGCCTAAGATCCTAAGGCAAGGGCTGGGGGGCAACTGATGATACTTAAAATAAACCCCAGACACGAGCCCAGGAAAAGAGCTCAGCTCTGGAGGTCAGGGAAGATAAACCGAGCTCACCCAGCCACGGTCTGAGCTCGACCAGTCAACACTTGTACTCCCAGCTGAAGACACAAGGTGATAAATGTTAAGAGGACAGCAAGTCGACAGCAGATACCATCATAAGGAGAATGAAGCCAATCCAAAGCATGAAATATGTAACCAACCACGATCCTCTCCTAAAATCAAGGAGAGGATCCCATAGAGAAAGGCGAAGATTTATACCAGGAGGAGGCCTTGAAAGCCGGCCGAATGGATTTTAAGCGATCCCGGGATTATAGATGGAGGTAGGGCTTGATCCCTTCAATATAGGATATAACTCCGGATTAGAGGTAAGCATGAGGCTATAAAAGGGAAGGACAGCCTCCATTGAGAGGGGGGGAGCGACTGGAAACCCTAATACCCTGAATATTCTACTGTAACACGTTCAACTTGATCAATAAGAAAGAGATGAGCTATCTGACTCCAGGGCAGAGTGGACTAGCCGAGCTCAGGCCGGTGAACCACTATAATCTCGTTTTGGTGCCACCCCCTTCCTCACATCCCCTAAATATCATACTGCATTATCAAACACAGGCCTTGTAGCTCAGAGATCGTACTTAGCTCTACACAAATCATTCACCTCAGATGACCCTGTTCCCTAGCTCATTCGCGTAGATTTACGCCATCACATAGTAAGCCAACTATGACTTGTATTTGAGTCACAAGTGAACAACTCAAGCCATGAAAACCATCACAAATTATCACCAACTAAATTAAACAAGTTGTAGGGTCGATACGTAATATCTATATAATATTATAATTAATAATTTAAATTATATATTTATAAAAATATAACAACAGTTAAATTAATCTAATATTAGTGTAATTTTATCTAGCGGCGCAAAATTCTTTTTTTTTCAAAATATCATTCTATTTGCACGGCCTTCACCAAACAATTCCATTAATTCGCACATACATCTCTCTAATTTTCTCTCTATTCACTTTAATTTTAAATTACTTAATTAAAGAAACTAAATTAATATTTAAAATATAAATATTACACAATTAATGCTCATTTTTTTTTACTATAAAGTATCTTCTCACTCAGCGTTATTACTAATTAAATTGCATTTCAAATGTGAACACAATTTATTTATTAAATTTATCAAATATGACCCGTTTAATAATTATTGACGAGCCTAGATTCAGATCAGGTCTGAATCCAACCCATGGGTTGAGTCCAAATCATCAAAAAATAGATCAGATTTAGCTCATAGCCTCAGTCTAGTATTGACGAGCCTAAATTCAGATCAGGTCTGGACCCAGTCCATGGGTTGAGCCCAAATCATCAAAAAACAAACCAGACTTAGCTCCTGGCTTCATTCTAGTCCAAACCTCAAGAGTCAAGAGTCTAGCAAGAGTCAACGCACGTGAGAGAACAATCATCGGGATAACCATTGCTCCAAGATAATGCATATTCCCAATAATAGCTATACTCCCCGATAAATTAGTAGCTTGACCTTCACGTCACCGCCTCAGCTAGGGGCTTGCGCCTATAAATTGTAAACCCTCCTACACATGGGGGCAGATATCACACACCTCACTTTGAGCGTACTCTTGCGCTCTCTCACCAACTACATTGTACTCTCTCATTAATAGAGTTCTCCGGTAACTGTTGCCACCTTTAGTGGTTAGGTCACGCAGACTCAACCACCCAATCTTTGTCTCTTATTATTAACTGCTTCATTAATTGTCTTATGTCATATACTCGACTAATTTAATTGTGTATAATCAACTTTGTGTATCATCAATTATTTTAAAATTTTCAACCTAATCCAAACCCAATGTTATTACCAATTGTCCCCACATTCAATGCCACGTCTAAGTACCTCCACGCCCACCAAAATGTAAACAGAAGTAGGCAACCAAGTCACCAAACTCAACCCACCAAACAGCCACGTGGCCATTACTTATTATTATCTTTAAATAAATATACACTGCTCTTTTTCTTTTTCTCACACAATCCTCAATACCAAATATTCGACATGTTTTTGATTAAATTAATTTAAAGGAAAATATTATGTATTTCAAATTTGTAATTCAAATTTATATTTCAAATGAACGGGATCATTAGATGAGTGAGTCTCATCAACTTTTTTAATTGGGACCCACTGATCTGACCATCCTTATTGATTTGAGATACACATTTAGAATACAAATTTGAGATATATAGTATTGCTCTAATCTAAATATGTGATAAATTATACTTTTCGATATCAATAAAGATAGTCTAAAATTAATATTCTTAGTTCGAGTTGAAAATGTTTTTAAAAACTAATTTGAGAACTTAATTAGTTTCAGACTTTCAGCTGTTAAATTAGAAGTGAGTTTCTTAATGAAACTCGCAACTAATCAAGTGTCTGTATGAAATAGGTCCCTAATTACGTCTCCAAATTAAATTCTTAGTGTTGCACTTCGAGGTGTAATGTGATAACCGTGATAATTGATTGTAATTGTGAAACCACGAACAATAGTCGGAGACATAATGTGAAGAACCTTATACTTTAAGGACAATTTGTAATAAAGAGTATAGTCAAAGCAGTGAAAGTCTAATTTTTCACCGATTTTCAACCCAAAAAAAAAAGAATAATGTTCTTTGAATTTAAAATTTTGATATAGTTTATTGATCTAATGAGATGACTTTATTGGAACTATTATATCAACACCAAATTTTAATGTTTGATGGGACTCACAGTCAATCTAAAAGTCATAGTAAATAAAGTCAGCAAATTAAATCCCAATAGTATTGCTCAAAAATAAAGAGCAATGCTACGTGAATTTAAAAAGTAGACTTAAAAATTAAACTTGATAATTATAATCATTGATTTCACTGTGAATTTCAGCATTTATTGGGATCCACTACCTATTCAATGGTTGAGATTATCAAGTTTAGTTTTTAAGTTCATCTAGCATTACTCAAAAATAAATAGAGTAATGTTATTTAGACGTAACTCTCATTTTCAATGTTTAATGGGACTTACCGTTACTCTAAAAACAATAATAAATTAATTTAACAAATTAAATCAATAAACTAAATCCCGACAACATTACTCAAAATAAAAAAGAAAGAAGGAACTTGGTATCTTGATTGCCGCCATTGATGAATGTCAAAATCCTTGGACCCCACAGTTCCTATCAGAACACCTAGCAATGTTGACTTTCGTATTCATACCTTCGCAGTCTTTGCGTGTGGTTTGGTTTAATCAGATACTTTAATCACTTTCTTGGGAATAATCAAATTCTTTATCTAGATAATTTAACTTCTCTGAAAATGACTAATGGGTCCCACAAGTCTCTTTCAGTTTGCTCACCTCCACACCCGTTGGACTAATTTTAATTTCACGCCCTCGCAATGAATTTAGGGAGAGGAAATTATCTTCAAAAGTCAAACACGTGACGTTCAGATTATAATGTAGGGTCAAGACTTACCCTGACTCTCTATAAAAATAGTGATTCAAATTTTTAGGTTTCAATGGTTATATCGTCTTCGGAGTTCTCACTTTCTATTAATTTTTGTCACGTTTAACTATTTAACCTTATATTCATTGGGTCTCTAAAGTTCGGGTTTCAAGTTATGCGTTTTATTTTTGAGATCCGAAAATTAATCTCCATGAAATTAATACTCACCATTTATTTCTTCTAGACTCCACTGTATGAAATCTGACTTTTAATCATTTTGACTAAATGCTTCATTTGAAGAGAAAACATGTTAGAATCCATCAAGTGTGGTAAATAGAACAAATAAGGAGAATCAAAGGGGGAAATTACAAAGAAAAAAGAAAACCTTGTCAAACTGCAAAGGTCTTCAATTTCAATATATATATATATATATATATATATATATATATATATATATATATATATATATATATATATATTGTCGTTTAGTGAAGCTTCGACTTCATTGTCACGTTATTTTAGATGAAAATTTGTGTATATAGTCCAGACATCAGATATGACTCAAGAACAAATTACTTGCTACTTATTAATATTTAATTAAATCCGCATATCTAACACCTAGCTTTATAAGTTTGTACCAATTTGACCTCTTTCACACATTAACCACCCTTCTAAACCGTTTCTCTCTTCTTTCAGATTCTTCTTCATTATTTCAAAGAAAAATAGAAGCTTCTAGACTAAAAGATTTCCGAAATTTTGAAAAAAAATGAACATCTTACTTTACCCTCAAACTAGATTCATAAAAATAACTTTATGGTAAATGATAAGTCACAGGAATTCAAACATCATTCTAGTAGTAAGATGCAAAATGCACAATACCACATCAGTTACTACTAGAAATAAGATGTGACAATGCTAATGTGGTATCACCGTTACAATGAATATTTTTTTGCCAGAAGTAGAACCTTGGAGTTTCCAAAAGATGAGCTCTATGTTACCTGGGTGACCTTCACGCACTTCCCAATGAGAGTGTGATAATCCATGCTCGTGTGAACCACTGATGGAATGCTCCCAGAAACCGTGTTGAACTAAAGAATCTTCAATGCTTCCATCACCCCCCTCCCCCGGGTTGAGTGGGGTGGTTTGTTCTGGTTGATCTCCAAGGCATACAATTCAAACTTGCAACCCAACCACGTTTGAATAAAACCAATACTAAAAGGCACATATGTATCCCCACAAGTATATATGACATAGCTATATTTCAAATTCATATTCAGAAACTTCCCACCATCACCTACTGCCATTCAAACCACCACCACATCACCACAGGAACCACCACTAGGTCCACCATGCAGCTAGACAGCCGCCTGTGCTTCATTTTACCAGCAGACTTTGATGAGATTGAGCTGGTGGATCAGAAAAAAGTCCATACACCAGCTAAGACAGATTCATCCCATCGTCACTGCGGAGCTCAGATTCTTGATTTCCTCCGCCAATCACTTCACCGATTCTTTGACTCGAAATGGGTGGTTTTTTGTCACCAAGAAGCACCAAAAAAACAACCCCCAAGCTTGTTCCATGATATGCAAGGAGTTCAACTCTCAGAAAAGATTGGTGGCAACAATCCGCGGATATTCAGCTATGCTGAACTCTACATAGGGTCCAATGGGTTCAGTGATGATGAAGTTCTTGGCAGTGGAGGATTTGGAAAAGTATATAGAGCAGTTTTACCAAGTGATGAAACAGTTGCTGCTGTGAAATGCTTGATGGAGAGAGGGGAGAGGTTTGAGAAGTCATTTGTGGCTGAGTTAGTGGCAGTGGCTCATCTCCGCCACCGGAACCTCGTCCGCCTCCGAGGATGGTGTGTTCATGAAAATCAGTTGCTTCTTGTCTATGATTACATGCCCAATCGGAGTCTTGACAGAGTTCTTTTCAAAAGACCTGAAAATATGGGGTCAGCATCTCTTAATTGGGAGCGTAGAAGAAAGATTGTTAACGGTTTGGCAGCTGCACTGTTTTACCTCCATGAACAGTTGGAGAATCAGATCATACACCGGGATGTGAAGACAAGCAATGTGATGCTCGACTCGAATTATAATGCGCGACTAGGTGATTTTGGCCTAGCTAGGTGGCTTGAACATGAACTTGAGTACCAAATCCGGACACCATCAATGAAAAATCACCAGTTTCGGCTTGCAGAGACAACCAGAATTGGTGGAACAATTGGGTATTTGCCACCGGAAAGCTTCCAAAAACGGGGCGTTGCCACTGCAAAATCTGATGTTTTCAGCTTTGGGATCGTAGTTTTGGAGGTTGTTTCAGGACGACGAGCAGTGGATCTCACATATTCAGATGAACAGATCATTTTGCTTGATTGGATCAGAAGGCTATCTGATGAGGGGAGGCTTTTAGAAGCAGGGGATACTCGGCTTGCAGATGGGTCTTACAAGCTTTCTGATATGGAATGCTTCATTCATCTCGGTCTACTATGCACGCTTCATGACCCGCAATCAAGGCCTAACATGAGATGGGTTTTGGAAGCACTTTCAGGTAATATTTATGGCAAATTGCCTGGTCTTCCATCATTTAAATCCCACCCCCTATACATTTCCTTGTCCTCCCCAACCAATAGTAGCACTAGCAACACCACCAACACGAGGTCCGCCACCACCAATACCACCACCACCACCACAACCACTACCACGGTTGCATCCAATTCATCAAACTTTGTCACAGCCACCGGAGAAACCATATATGCAACTGCTGAATATGGAGATTCTTATGTCAGCTCTTCAGAAAAGAGCCGCTGCCAGTCAAACACTTTCCCAATGGTTCAAATCCCACGTGAAATAAGCTTCAAGGAAATTGTTTCTGCCACAAAGAATTTCTCAGATTCTAGAAGGGTAGCAGAGCTAGACTTCGGAACTGCCTACCATGGCTTCCTTGAAAACCGCCACCACATCCTGGTTAAGAGGCTAGGTATGAAGACATGCCCTGCATTGCGGATGCGTTTCTCGAATGAACTTCAGAACTTAGGCAGTCTGCGCCACCGAAACCTGGTGCAGCTTCGTGGATGGTGCACTGAGCAAGGAGAGATGCTTGTCATCTACGATTACATGGCAAATCGTCTTCTAAGTCATCTCCTCTTCAATCATGATCATAAGACATTGCCTTCAATGCTAAGATGGCGCCACCGATACAACATAATAAAGTCACTTGCTTCTGCTGTACAATATCTCCACGAGGAATGGGATGAGCAGGTTATTCACAGAAATATTACTTCATCTTCCATAATTCTCGATCCAGACATGAACCCAAGGCTCAGTTCCTTTGCACTTGCAGAATTTTTGACACGAAATGAGCATGGCCATCATGTGGTTGTCAATAAAAATAGATCAGTTCGTGGGATTTTCGGATACATGTCACCTGAGTATGTGGAATCTGGTGAAGCAACCACTATGGCTGATGTCTATAGCTTTGGCATAGTGGTGCTTGAGGTGGTTAGTGGACAGAAGGCTGTTGACTTCCGGCATCCTGAGGTGCTTTTGGTGAGGAGAGTCCATCAATTTGAAGCACGAAAAAGGACTTATGAAGAATTGGCCGATTCAAGGTTGGGTGGAGAGTTCGATCATAAGGAACTGGTGAGGCTGGTGAAATTAGGAATGGCATGCACACGCTCCAACCCAGAATTAAGACCAAGTATGAGGCAGATTGTCAGCATACTCAATGGCCATGACAGGTGCTTCATGGAAGAAGGCCAAAAGAAGGAGAGAAGGGAAGAATGGAAACAAATAAATGCTTCTTGTTTGTCACATATAAGGAGAATCCAAGCTTTAGGAATACAATGAAACTCAACCACGAAGAACAACAATGGCATATAGATAGTTAAGCAAAATGGAATTCTTCTGTTGGTTTGAGGATGCTTCCAATTTTCTATAATCCTTTATTTTCATTGTTTCCTTGTTGGAGATTTGTAAATTGTGTTAGGTTGTTCAAGTAATTAGCAAGAGAGAAGTGTGCCTTGAGCTGTATCTTTGTAATGATTAGTAATATTTTGGGTGTCCATAGATTTCCAGTCCATCACCAGAAGTTTTCAATGTTATGTATGGAACAAGAACAAAGTATATACCAAATGTAACTTACCATTTACAGATCAGATTTATATGTATGATTAAAATCATTATTGCTGTAAACAAGACAGAACAAGAAGTCTTCATACTGGACATATGTACACATGTATCAATCTGACCTCAATTCAGATGTTTTCCTTCATTCATCCGTAGTTCTTTGTGCTCTACGTCGATTTCATCATTGGAGCCAATCCCAGCCCAAAGAATCAAAACCTAGAGGAATTCTGGAACTGACTTCCCATTGCTGTCCCAGTCCATTTCTTATGCATTTCAATCACAAGGAGCACCAAGAGATGGTTAAAATAGCAATCGTATGAAATGCAACGCAAAAATAAGTTAGTAGCAATATAGCAAGTGAAATTGATTAACTAAAGCGAGTTCTAATAAGGTGTGCAGGGGATTTCTCCCAAGGAGAAGCCTCATTCAATGCCTTGATCATGCCTTCCTTGTTTAGCATTCCATCACCATTTTACGCAGAAAACAGAATGCTTCAATTATAGCATCAAAAGGGACTTTAAGCTGTGGTGAACTTATCTTTGATGTCTCAAACAAATTGGGTGGTTTCCAAATTAAAGGATGAGCAACAATTACTCAACAAGTGAATGGTAGAAGTGAAAGTAAAATATTAGGTCCATCGGAGATACAGCATCAGGAAACTTTGAAAGATCTATTAGGAGATAAATAAGATGGAGAAGAACGACACAACATGAATGGAAAATTTCATAAAACTACAATTGAAGAGGAAGGGGGTGAAGAGCAAATTAAATGAAATACTCAATTTATGATCTTCAAAGAGCTAAAAGTTCCTTTTTAACAACTAATTCACCAGCACCAACATATATTAAACTCCCCCAGACTTGGTAATGGTTCATTCATGTTCCAGTGACAACTTTCGAGAGAATTTTGTGCTTTTTTTTTTTTTTTGCTTGTTAAAAAAGGGGTGGGGACAAGGAAGAGCGCCCAGCGACCACCCCGATAGGCCCTCACCGGTGGGATCATAAGGCCCCTGACCGCACCTGGAACACCTCTCGGGACCAGACCTAATTAGGCTAGCATAGCGGCCAACCACCAAGCCCCAATGGGGACTCCAAAACTCAAACTCTCAACCTCAAGGTGAGGAGTAAGGCCGGTACCCCTACTAGAATTTTGTGCTTATTTCCCAATAAATATAGGGAAATGCTCACAAACTAAAAGCTGCATCAACAACCTTTTCATGGACTAATTTGTCGGGTATGGGACTGTGGATGCAACCAATATGGCTGGGGAAATGGATCCTCCCAAAATCATTATATTTTTTGTACTATATTCTCAAAGCAAATGTGCTTTGTCATACATAATGAAAAAATATTTCTTAGGTATTTATTAAATATATATGAATTGTAGATGTACACCTTCTATAGAGTCAGTCCACGAGCGATGATAAGTGTTCATCATTCCAAGCGTTATGTCAACAGTTTGAGTTTTAGAATCTTCCAAAAAAGGGGGTTAAGCTGCCTACTAGTAGCCCTCGCAAGAGGTGGGAGCCATGTACACTAGGATGCCTTTTTTAATTATGCACCTTGAATCATGAGAGTTCCAACATATGCCAAAGGAGATTAAATCAAACACAACGAATTGTAAGAGAAAAAAATTGGATTGTTAGAGAAAAGAACCATCAACGACCATGAATCCATTTACTAATGTGCTGGTAGGTTCTGTAGGTATTGGGTGATTGGGGGCTCAAATGAATGCAAAATGACATGGTAAAAACGAATTGAACAGTTGATAGCATTCGGATAACTCAAACCAACTCGATAACAAGAGCCCTAAGTTAAAAACTACCATTAACTTATTTACTCCTAATTTTCTTTTACTTCATTCAGTCAGTGGTAATAATTTACACTGCCTATGTCAAATTAACTAGTTTAAATGGTCTGATAAATCCTTGAAATAGCCACCACTTCAGAGTTTAAAACACCCTTTTGTACAATTATCCATAAGATCAGTACAGCATATAAATTTGCAGCTCATTCCACGGAATCCTACAATTAAACTCAGTAAAGAGCTACCTTCACCTTGCATCTTTTTTGGTGGGTGGAGTTTTTTTTTTTTTTTTTTGGGGGGGGGGGGGGGGGGGGGGGGTGGCATCATGAATACTAAATTCACATACAAATTTATCCCCACATATGAAATAATAATAGGACTCCAAAATTTGAGGGAAAAAAAAATACCCAGCTACTGTAAGAGATAAAACTAATATGAATGCCGAGGGAAGAAGACATACCCAGTAAAATATTCATGGCTTTCGGTGTGAGAAAGGGGAGAAAAGGCTCTTTCCTTACCCAATGTACTACATTAGGATAGCATTGTGGAAAGAAAAGGAAAAGGTGAATTAAGAATGGGGATTCGACCCAATCTTTTATCACCTAACTCATCTCTAAACCTTATCCTTTTCTAAACCCAACTTACTGACTTAATTTAGTGACCCAATCACAAAAAACTTGTCCACCTCCATGGATGGTGTGTTCATGAGAATCAGTTGCTTCTTGTCTATGACTACATGCCCAATCGGAGTCTTGACAGGATCAGAAGGTTATCAGATGAGGAAAGGTTTTGAGAAACAGGGGATTCTCGGTGAGTGATTATTTGACATCTTACTATCCTATCAAACAATAAAATTAGGAATGAGCAAAAAAAAAATGGGTGAGACTATTTTCTCATAAATATTCATTCTCACTCCATTAAAAATTTTATTATTAAAATATTAAATTCACTCTGTCTATATTCACCCCATTACAATAAATACTCAGATCATACTTGAACCAAGAGAATCAAAATACAAAGAAATGACAAGTCCAATGATTTAAAATTACAATAAAGTAATGGTTTAAAGCTTGGTCTCAAGAGGAGAAATATTTGAGCACAATTTCATGAAAGAAAAACTATAAACTCACAAAATTGAAAAATGTACAAATCCAAAAGCAAAGAAACGTGTAACTAACAAGGAAAATCTTACCAAAGAAAGTCAAAACCAAGAACATGTAACTAAAGCAAAGAAATGCGGAGCACCCACATAAAAATGACATAATCCAACAAAGGAAAAGGAGGAAAAATGTGCCTCAATGAGGCAATCATGGAATAAGAGGTCATTTACAACCAAAATTGACAAACAATGAACCAGATGGTTGGAAAATGATGCCTTAGTGTTTCTTTAGATGAAGCTGGTAGTCTGATTGTTAAAAATTCCAAAACAACCCATACACAATCAGTCATTATAATAATCTGAATCAAATCCAAGTGGAATTTGACTACATATTGATGATTGCTCCAAGCAGCAACAATTTTCTCGGAAGAACCACCTCCATTAGGGGTAATTTTCTGGAAAACAGTAGTTTAAGAAGATGGTCATAATCCCGCCGTAAATGTTGTTGGGTTGTGATTAGAAGAAATAAAAGAAAGTTGATTTGTATGGAGGGAAGGAAGAAGCTTGCAGAAATTTGGTGGTCCCAAATTTATAGGTCTATAAACATAGCCAATACCAAAATTTAAACCCATAAAAATTGTGTTCAACAAAAAATTCAACTAAATATTCAATCAACAAAAAAAATTATAGTTAAATGATTTGGGCCCAAAAGTCCAGGCCAATGACAAAAAATTAAATTTGAAAAAAAAAATAAATAAGATTGAAAATGTGCAAAAAATATTGTACATCAGAAATCATTAGTCGTTTTCTCTCTCTCACATACGTTCTCTTTTTAGCTATATTTTTGTCTTTATTTAAAATTAGAACACAAATCAAACTATTTATTTTCATCCCCCTTCCCATTCAATTCCACGCCTTTTTTTTTTTTATCTATTACAAATGCAGTATTTTTCTAAATAACTAAAGATATAAAACATTAATTTATTGATTTTCTCTATTTTTTTTTCCTAATAGGTGATACTAGAAGAAAATTCTTGTATAATATCTTAATTCCGTGGGTCACGACAATAAATTAAGTTTTATTATTTTATAATTTTAAAATTTTTTAATTCTAAAATAGTAATATTTTCTTATTATAGAAGTGTTTGGTTGTTTTGTAAATATAACTAGAAAAACAAACATTTGTATAGAAAATTTTTGAAGAAGATAACATTTTAAAAATTATTTGAATTTTAAATAGAATATTCTTAAATATATTTGTCACTAGTAACAAACATAATATAACAAAAAAAATTAGGTTAAATTTCTGTAAATAAACAAGATTAGGTGGATTAGCCATGTGATGTGATCAATTGCAAAAAAAGAAAACTCGACTAATAATCACCATCTCAAAATGCAAGAAGTTTTTTAAATTAATATTTTTAAAAAAGAACTTCAGTTAGAGTCGTCTGAATTTTCAAAGTGCATCAAGCCACACTTCAGTAATATTTTTTTTTTGATAATTTGTCAGTGATATTAATGTGGTGTAATTATCTAATAAAAAAATCTACAAAAGAAATAAAATGGAGCTCATTTTCTACATCGAGATGGTTATATATTACATGACTGGGTGATTATGAATTTTTGTGGAGCTCACTTATAGACTTATTTTACTTATTAGTGAATTAGTTATTACCTGTGTCTGAAGGCACGGAGTCATAAAAAATGATAAACAATAAACATATTTGTATCCATATCAAAAATCAAATCACAAATATAGATGAGAGATAAATGAATTTAAGTATCGGTTGTAGTGAGGGTGAGAGGTGGTGGTGGTAGGAGACGGTGATGGTTGTGGTGGGTGGCAATGACCGTGGTGGTGGTGATGGCATCGGTGGCGGTGGCGGTGGTGGTGGCGGGGGCAATGACCATGACGATGGCGATGACGGTAGTGGTGGTGGTGGCGGCGACGACGATAGTGGTGGTGGTGGTGGCGGCGGCGGTGGTGGCGACGACGGTGGTGGTGGTGGGGGCGACGACGGCGGTAGTGGTGGCGGTGGCTATGGTGGTGGTGATGGCGGCGATGGCGGCGGTGGTGATGGTGATGGAGGTGGTAGCGGCGATGACGGTGGTGGTGGCGGTGGCGGTGGCAATGGTGGTGGTGGCGGGGTTGGTGGTGGTGGTGGCGGCGACGGCGGCGGTGGAGGTGGAGGTGGCGACGACGACGACGACGACGGCAGTGGGGGTGGTGGTGGCGGCGGCGGTGGTGTTGGCGGTGGTGGTGAGGCGGTTTCAAATACTATTTTTTTTTTTTAAATACTTATGAGAAATAATTTATAAAAGTACTTTTAAAAAGTTATGTCAAACACACCCTTAGAGGCCTATTTTTCCTATTAAATTTAAGGTGTTAATATTAGTCATTAGATTAATTTTAAAGTAAATTTTAAAGCGATCTGAACCACGAAAAGCAAAAGTCATTTTGTTTATCTTTTGAAATTTGAATTGTAAGCTAGTTACACCACATGATACAACTAATGTGGTGTAACAGTTACACATAATATTTTTTCTGGGGCAAGAGGCCATCACCTTTAACTTTTCAAAAATTACCCTATATTCGCCTTAGATTTTTTAAAATTTCAAAAAAATTAATATTTATAGCAGGCCCGCCCCAACCACTAGGCTAATAAAGCCCGAGCCTTATGCCTCATTTTAAGGAATGCCTCATAATTTTTAGATATGTAGTAACAGTCCAAACAAAAAATTATTTTATATTTATGATTGTAAAAATTAATTTACGAAATGTGTCTACTTATTCTCTCATTTATAATATGGTAATGACTACGATTAATTTAGCATGATCCCATTGTAAAAATTAATACCAATCATGCTTGTAATCTAATTTCGTAACAAATTTCACATACATGAAGAAAAAGGAATGAGAGGAATTTCAGTAACAAAATCAAGGTGACTCCCTCCCTCCCTCCCTCCCTCCCTCCCTCTATTCCACACTGACACACACATTAACTTTTTTTTTTTTTTTTTCTGGTAAAAAAAAGGTGGGGACATGTATGATCTAATTATCCATCCTCTTTACTTAGACATGTATGTTCTACTAAGTTACTGGATGATAATTTTTTGATATCGCATCGAAAAAAAATTACAACTCAATTAAATGATGTTACGAGAAAATAGGCTCGTGTTGAATCTATCCTAACTTTGTTCAATTGTGATTTGGAACAAGTAGAAGATGAATAATTAGGCCATTAATTATGGTTTCTACTAATGGAATCCTAGTTATTTAGTGAGTGAATAACTAATTATTTTTTCTATATACTGCTTTGTGTGAAGTTTTGACTTCTTGCATTGTACCCAAAACTCTGTCATTTACATGCTAGAGGTACAGGTTGAAGAAAGTCAAGCAGTCTTTCTTGTTAATAGGGTGTTAATCGAGTTGAGTTTTACGAATTTGAACTCGAGCCTGACAAGCTTGTTTTTCTAAACAAACATAAAAAATTGTTCAAGTTCGGCTCGTTTAAAACTCAAGTCGAGCCCGAACAACTCGACTATTTTACATATAAACGAACCGAACTTTGTGAGCTTGAGTTGAGATAAAAAATTGTTCAAGCTCGGCTCATTTAGAACATGAATCGAGCTCGAGCTGAGTTTTATCTAATCCAAACCTGAACTGAATTTTATCTGAACCGAGCTCAAGCTGAGCCCAAGTAGCTCGTCTCGATTAACTCCCCTAATTGTTAAATCTACGAGTTTTAGGGCTAACATAATATTAAGTTGTAATTACTGTTATTATTGGATTGACAAAAAATCTCACTTAATATTGTGATGCAAATCAAATAACAACGCAGATCAACATAGGGTTGGTTCACATCGGTCAAACGGGTTGATTTTTTCGGGGTCACTTTCACATACATGGATCACAAAACAACTTGTCCAATCAGAAATGACACATTATTATTCACCCTCACTAGAACATTTCTTTCCACCAATGCTAGGTTTGTCAAGAAACATGCTTTTGGAACAAAATAAATTGGTACAAGACCCTGACATAAAGATGTGACAAGTGATATATAACACAAAAAAACCAACGTTTGTAGTTAGCAGTCCACCCTTACTAGTGATGACACATTAAAGGAGAACTTGTTAAGTACTTAAATCTCTTCTTGACAGCAAGTCAAAGGATAAAGGATGCCATTGGTACCATTTTGAGTACTCCAAATCCATTTAGCACAAGTGCCTTTGTATTCAATTACAATCCCGGGCCTAAGTGACAGTGAAGTTGTGAGCCTAACCATCCCAACCAGGGTATGCTGGGATTCGCGAAAAACAGCACCTTACGATGTTCATAACCAATCAGATCTTGACATACCAATAGGTACTAGAGGGGATCGTTACTGTATTCATAGTGAAGAGATGCAACAAAGTGTTGAAAGGTTTAAAAAACATCAAAAACTTAAGATTTGGCACAAAGAAAAAAGAACCATATATATCTATTTTAACAATAGAAACTATGAGGTAATGTGAACCAGAGAAAGATTCATTCCAAAGGAAAGTGAAGACCCGACCTTTAGTCAATAGGAGCCCTACTTCCCTCTTTGTGATCTCATCACTTCAATTCAAGCGCAAACCCATTTCTTAGTCATCGGGCAGAGCACACATTTGGTACTTCAGTAGCGCAAGCTGTTTGACAGTAACTTCTTTCATTTGGTAGGGCGACGAAAGGCTACTTCAATTCCCCCACAGCAAAACTAGATAGCTTTCGAATGTTCAACTGAATAACAAGAAACAACAGATGATTGACTAAAAATACACCCAAGTTCAAATGATCTAACCTTAAGAACAAACAAACTACTGATCTTACAGTTTGCGACATGGTATGATAATTTCAACCAATAAGATCCGAAAAGAAAAATAGGAAAAGAGGGAGAACATTTGAAGATCCATTTCTGTTATTCATGCAATATTAGTCATCATCCACTCCCCTGGATGTGCATTGTTTTGTACATGCAGTGAATCCCCGGTACTAAACAAGGGCCTCGGTCTCTTCTTTAGTGCAGCAGCCTGTGAAGCCAAGCCCGAGGGAGAAACTGGGGTTCCGTTTGGCAAGAAGCAGCCGTCAACAGAGCAGTCGCCAATTCGAGCAGGCACATTTAAAGCATTTTTGTTGCCTAGACCTGCTGCAATTTCAGACAACGAATGAACTGAGATTGCCCCATGAGAGTCATTGCCAACCTTGATCGCCAGTTCAGAAAGCTCTTCCCTAGCAGTTTCAAGCCCAGCAGGGGTCACAGTCAAGCCATTGAGAGCTTTACAAGCCTTTTCAAGAATTGATTCCAGGTATTTGCCTTGTGCTTCAATCCGAAGTTGGAGATGACGCTGAACCTAGCTTCAATAAAACCAATAGAATAGGCTTCTTTAAAAACATAAATGGATGATGAGATTGGATGCCACCAAACACAAGGCTCAAAAAAGTAGACAAAGTTGAGATCGGAATTGACTTGGCTTATGGTTTAGGAAAGTGCTAGACAAATTATATTTTCACAAAAGAGGTTTCTGAAGATAATAGACTAATACTATGGTTTTAGAATTACAAGTGAGCTCTCTACATTTTAGTGGCATAATCACAAGCATCCTTTCGGTTAGTTGACAATGGAATCTGATCATGGAATCCCAAGTTGCTACAGCTTGTCCTCCATCACTACAATAGTGTCTCCTAAACTAGTATATAAGCCTTTTGAAGCTTTTCAATTTTAAGTTGAATACTCTCCATGATATCAGAGTTGGATTTCAGGAAGTTTTGGGCGAGACTCTTTGTTTCAGTTCAATGATTTGGTATTAGTCCCCCCTATATGTATCATAAGTTCACTTTTGTATTGTGTTCTAATTCTTCTGTGTCTCCCCACACGCAAGTAGGGGCCGCAGGTGGTGGGAGTGTGACAACTAGTCCCACATTGTTACAATAGTGTCTCCTAAACTAGTATGAGTTTTGTAAGACTCTCAACACATTGCCAATAGATTTTCAGTTGGATGCTCTAATAGAAGTCTTGAGATTTGTGTAAAAAGTATGTTTTTACCCTTATTAGCCATGGTGAATAAGTGCAACAGATTATCGTGCCCTTAATCGGGTTTACTTATTTACTATGATCCCTTAATTGGGTAGACATAAGGGCATAATATGAAAGAATCTGTAAGAGAGAGAGAGAGAGAGAAGAAGAAGGTTTTTCTTCTGGAGAATAACGGTAGCTAAGCATACGGTAAGGTAAAAGTGAAATAGGAGACCAATAGGGCGGACAAAAACGAGGCGTCGAGCTACTCCAGAGCAACCAGTAAGCTAATAAACTGCCCAGAGGAAAGCTGGCTTGGTGATAAAGAATGGGAGCTAGGTCTTACAAACGAATGAAAAAGGAGGGAAGAAGAAGCAAAAGAATGGAGAAGAAGAAAAACAGAGCAGCTCAAATGATTATTCCATTAATCTCAAATCTCAGTGATACAGTGACTACTATTTATAGAGCTGTTTAACAGATTCAGTTGGTTAGCGAATCTGTTGTAACTGAAAGCTCATCCTAACTAACTTGTACCTGACTGAGAAATACATCAGCTCAAGCATGTGATCTCTTGAGCTTAATTCTAACTGCCTAAGAGCTGCTTAACTGCCTTAATCCATTGTATCCACTAATACAATAGACCCTGTAAGGTAAAAGTTCCATAAACAAAGGACTAGTTATGCCAGCACTTTCAATGACTAGATTGACCACCAGATGAAGGAGGACGTTTGCTGTGGAATTACACTGTACTTTAGGGATGGTCCAATGCAATTCATAAAATCTACAAGTTGGAATACCAGGAGAAATGAAATTGTTTTCGACTAAAGGTATAAGTAGAAAGGTTCTCCAAAACTCTAAAGCACACATTAGTCCCCAATCCCCACATTTTTGGGGATAAGAAAAACAAAACAAAACAGAAGTCTAGTACAAATTTGCTCATTCTGAATAGAACTTTCTCGCGAGCAAATGTAGAACTGATCAAAGTGGCTAAATAGAAGTAGGAATCGGCGCCGAAAACTTGCCATCATTGTTCTGGGCTGTGCCCAGTCTAGGCATCCTGGACGATAGTTACCTCAATGAAATAAAATATTCTACATACGTATATATTGTATTTTACTTGTCTAGTATATTCTTTTCTTTTTCAAAGCAGGAAAGTTTTGTAAAAATGAGTGTTACACTTCTAAAAATATTAAAAATAAAAACAATGGCCCAAAGTCTAGAAGAATCTGGCCATGGGCTAGATTCGGCCTGGCCAGGCACTTGGCCCAGGCCTAGCCCTATGGCTAAAGCTGAAAGTCTATATGTAATTGGAAAAAAGCTTGGTAGTCAGTAAGCTGCTGAAAATGGAGCAGAATCCAACCAGTAAACTGACCTCCAGCTGGTCATGCAGTCTTCGCTGGATTTCCATCTGTAATCGCAAAGCTTCAGTAATCTGGTAGCCACTGTTTAAAAGGCAAACAGCAGCATTTTTTTCTAATAAGTAAACACATCTGCATAAATGAAGATAAGAAGGTAAGCTTTGTATGTAAAGTCTAAAGATACCACATACTCATTTTGATCTTGTGCCATCATTCTCGATGATGCTGATGTAGATGAGCCTGTGTCTTGACTTTCCGCAATGCAAGATGCTGCAAAGCTAACTTCACATTACTAATAAATCAATGAGAATATCTATTGCCGGCGTTTGAAGGCAACATCTACTCCTTTTTAGCTCTGGTGAAGAAGATACTGATTTTCTACAACCATTTACTCCCCCCATAACCCATGTCTATCCTACACACGCACATCCCAAACCAGTCATGGCTGTCTAGCTCTAGCACATCAATGAGCTGGAATTTTTTTTATTTTTTTTTTTGCGATCATAAGCTGTCATATGAAAGGAAAAAGTCTTCAAGAGGAATGAAAGATGACTGTATGAGAGAGGGAGGTAAAAATCCCTAAAGACCCAAAAAACTAGATGAAACCTTGACCTATAGAATACCAAGGACATATAAGCACCAAGGTTAGAGGTTTTCCAAACTCAAAATAGCAGACATGCAGAACAAAATATATCTATAATTATGTTCAGCAATGTGCAAACATCAACTCGCCATAAAGAGATCGAACTTAATACCATCTTTAGAGTTGTCAGTTGACTCCTTGCAAGATTGCTTACCCAGCCGGTATTTCTGCAATGACAAGACATGGAAATGCAGAAAACTTTCATGCTCATGAATAGACTAAATCATATTACCAGCAAAACATTACAAAAAGGAAAGCAGCAAACTTTGGCAGGAGATATGTGAAAATGAAATATTGTAGAAGCAGCTTCCTAACCAGTATTCAAATTACTTAACACCCAGGAACACATGGTTGTGTTGGCATGTCATA
This sequence comes from Ilex aquifolium, assembly GCA_951799425.1. Taxonomy (NCBI): domain Eukaryota; kingdom Viridiplantae; phylum Streptophyta; class Magnoliopsida; order Aquifoliales; family Aquifoliaceae; genus Ilex; species Ilex aquifolium. The sequence continues at coordinate 9,974,937 of OX637397.1, read as the reverse complement.
CTTCTTCTTTTCTTTTTTTTGGGGGGGGAGGCTATTTGTGCAACTAAATAAATAGTGAGACCAGCATCATGATCATGACCCAAACAAAATCAGGGAACAACGGACCTGAAGATGTGACTTCAAATGATAGAGGGTGAGGCCTTTAACCCCCATTGTTCTCATAAGTGTCTTCGGAGTTGCTTCTGCAACGTAAACCAGGATAGATATGAGTACCAGCTAACCAATTTAACAAGAACTTTCAAGGAAAAGAACCATGGGCTCTGATATAAAAATATAGACATCGCAGGTGGGTCCAATTACAAAAAGGTCAAGTTTTTTAGGTAGATTACATGGGTTGTCCAGGCAGGAAGATCTGGAATCAGATCAACTGACTATGGATAGAATTCAAAATTTAAGCATAGCAATTAGGTATGATAGTTCAAATGTACGTGTAATCAAAGCTTTTCTGTGAACTTTTTCCTGGCCTTTCCTGCTAAATATTGTGCTTCACAGCAAAAATCAATGTAAAATCCACTTTCATAATTGTTTTCTTCCCCAAACGGCTCCATAGGTTGGCAGTTAAGTCCCATAGATGTGGACTTGAGCATATAGACAAAGTTCACTACCCATGCAAGATAGTTACAAAACTTATGAGGAAAACTGAAACACGAATTCTTACAACAAGTGAAAACTGAAAAATGAAAAATAGGCAGCATCCTGCTAATTGCAGAACATGATGAAAGAGGTATAGTGTTGCATAGACTCATCCTACAGATTGGTTCATAAGAATGAGAAAACAGAGACATGAAACAGTATCTTTTGATATAAGATTTTTTATTCAGCTCTGGAAGCATGTTTGATATAGTAATCTCACCTTGGAGCAACACTGACTATTTAGGGTATGCACATAGGTTTCTTGACAGTTATGGCCATTGCCTCTTCTTAAAAAGACAAGGATTATATATCAAGCTTCCTCCAATATTTCATGTCCTGGACAAAACAAGTTATGTTTTACAATTGTGCCACTCTGAATGTCACGGGGCACTATGAACAGAAACCTGATACCTAAAGAGTGAGCAGGAGCAAGAGTGGATCTACAAGCATGGGACAACTGATTTTAGAAAGCATCATGTGAGGCCTGGGCATGCATTTGGCCATGCATTCAACACCTTTTTACTCCACTTCTCTTAAGTTGTTGAAAGAGGCAACTGCGAATATTTCAATTTGTGGTCAAATCCTTGCTCAAGTGAAAAATAAAAAGTACAAGTCAAAACCAGGGATTTCCGCAATTCAGTCTAAATGCTTCAATCCACATATTGCAAGGGAGTTTGTGGAACCTTCGAACAAATTACGTATCCTAGGTTCAAACCAACCCATGACTACTAAAGTATGCGGAGACTGAGTAGCAACAAAGCCAAAATCCAGCAGCAAGTTGTGAGCTACAATTTGATGAGTAGGTCAGATCTGGAAGCCAATCAGAGTGGGAGGCACTACTCCTGACAATACAAGCAGCCTGTCAAAAGCTGCTTTCTCAGCTACTGGAATTGGGGCTTGGGCAAGATAATGGGGTGAATCTTGATGTATAGACAAAATTCGAGGAACATAACAATTAGTTCTTCTGGATAAATGTGACCAGTTTATTAGACAATAGCAATTCCAGCCACAAATACTAATTACCTCATATCAAACTTACTGTGTAAGACATCTCCTAACATCATTCCTTGCAAATGCAACTAAAGCAAAGTAACAGAATAACAGTTGTTGTTATACAGTATACATAGGATCTGATTAGACGAAGCAAGTTGCACCTAATATTCCAGCGTTGTCTTTTGCCCGTGAAAACCTTATTGAAGCTTGCCTTCATCAGGGGCAGACATAGAGTTTGGTTTGGCAGGGACCATTAGTTCTGTAATTGTTAACTTTAACTACCAATATTCTGGCTTGGAGTCCCTTGAGGTCAATATAGAACCCACCAAGAAGTTCTGCTCATATCATCATGACCCCTGAAATCTTTGCTCATCAGTTACCTATTCCATATTACAACCCCTGCTTCTGACTTTCAATACTTGTACTCCTAAACTTCTAAATTGATGTGTTCAACAATGCTCAAAATGCCTATATGATTTTATTACCAATAATTACTGTCAGATGCTTACCCTGTGGGGTTCCCATATACATCTTACGACTCTGAATAGTTTCCTGATTTGTCACTTGCACTTGGAAATTTATCTTTTTCTTCAAATGGTCTCACCTTATTTTGAAATTACCACAATAAAAATCTCATTGCCCAGAACTATTTATATACATTTGCTTGAGCAATTGCACCGTAGTTACATGTGGATTATGGGATGGGAATTAAGCGTAAATTGTTTCACAGCTAAATTTAGTACCATAAATGGTGCATACTCCACTTTTGGTCAAATTTATTTTTAACACTTTGCAACATTGTTGTGTAACTAATTTTAGGAGGATTCACTTTCAAAGCTGCATTTCTACATGAACTTTCAAGGAAGCCAAGCCTCAGCCTTGAGGAGCACATAAGCAATTCTCCTCTAACACCTACTTCAACAGACTCAAAAACAAAAATACGCCTTCAACCTACAAAAGTAGGTCAACTGCATTTCAAAAATCACATTTTTTCTGGTTTTCTCATTGTTTTCCCTTTTTGGTGTATATTTATAAGGTAATTAAATTTTAAAACAGAAATCAAAGTTGCTAAATCAAAGTTATTACAGTATGATACCCTTTTCATCATTAATCTTTCCCAAACTCTGATTTACAAAAATATTTAGAATAGAAGAGGGTTACGTCTAAACATGATGTGTAGCAACAAGATGTAGAAGCATAACCATATCCTCTATCATCAACTATTTCACCTCGTACAAATACATATTGCATAAAGCAAAAAAAAAAAAGGTATTTGCTAATTCCAGGATAAATGTGTATGCAATTGAATCCTTTAAAGTAATCACACAAATGTTGCACACAGAAGAATATTCTTCCAATACATTGACAAAGCGCCGCAACCACTTTATTTTGTCTATAACCTGACCATGTACAGCAAAAAAAGAAATGTTCAAACATTGACCAACGAGACCATTTAGGTTTCGAAATTGTTATTAATGAAAAAGCAACAAACTAGAGCTAAACACAAAACTAGCCATGCAGAACTCAAGAAACAAAGACTAATTACACATAATCAACGAATGAGACGAGATATAACAAGGTTTGGTCTCGAGAGATCTGCGTCCATTGGAAACTATGAAAGTGATTCACCATGAAGATCAAGAACATTGGTCACAGATGTGGCATGTACTCTCTCACCCAAAACCCCTTGGTTTCATTTTACAATATATATTACAACTGATTCCATGCAAAGTTTAAGAGTTGCATAAGCTCTACCCTTCGGAGAGGCCACTTTGCCCCATGTTCAGACATTTTCAAGACACCTCCATAACATTTAGCAAGGAAGAGTAAAGAAGTTAATGCTTTTGTTTAGCGTGCATCGTGGGAAAATATATTTTCTTTATATAATCATAAATATACATCAAACGCCATCCTAAACAAGTTATATAGTGATTCAATAAAAAAAACAAAAGAACGACAAACAAAGAAAACTGGGCATGATGGTGATTTGAGACCTTATGACCAACATACTTGTTCTAATTATCTAAGTCAAAAATTAATGGAAATCATTTTTTTGTGTGTGGAGATCAAATGCTTATGAAGATGATGAGTTAGTCTAAAGTTGATGGGCGATTCAATAACAACCGGAAAGGGTACAAAAAAATGAAAACCAAAAGCAATCACTTAATTTCACCATAAAGCATCTTAAATGCTAGCAGGGCCGTCTCAATAAGGTAACAAGTAAAGCACGAGCTTTAGGCCCCTGGAGCAAAGAAGGCCCCAAATTTTGTAATTCTCTTTATATGATTTAGACCAAAACTTTGAAACATAAACATGAAGTCATACAAAAAGCCCATCAAAGTTTAAATTAACACAAAAGTTCTAAATTTATCCTGGATCAGAAATCTTACCCATTAGTCTCATTCATTAAAAGAAGGAAAAACTTTCTCATTTTTTTATCAAAACATTCTTTGTCATTCCTTCGCTCTTATTGTCTCACCGAATCTGCCATCTTCTATGCTGCGAGTGTAGTGCTCATGTTTTAGAAAACCCACATCTCAAATCTAAAGTATATTAATCACTACTCTTTTACTATTATCTTTCCAAGTATTTTTATAAAATAGAACATTAACCTTCTATTCTATCTCAGTTTTAGGTTTTCCTGATGGGTAGCGTTGGGAAAAAAACCAAAATATCATATTTGATGTTACGACATCAATGATAAATTAAGTTTTATTGTTCTATAATTTTAAAACTTATATAATCTTTAATTTCAATATCTTATTATGTTGTTTTGTAAACAACAAGTGATTGATTTGTAATTATTTTGTCGATAGTATGTTTTAAATACATCAACCAGAAAATAATAATCGAGATATAAAAAACATTAAAAAAAAAAAATAGAACATGTCACAATTGGTTCTGCATAAAGAAGCTTTTCAAATTGAAATAAATTAATCACTGGATTAAGATCGAGTATGTCAAGATTAAATATTTAAATAAATTAGTCATACTATGAATTGAAAAAAAAATATATAAGAGCAAAACTTGAATACAAAGACTTAATATATAATTTTGTATATCAAAAAACAAGAAGATTAAAATTTAAATTAAAAATTTTATTAGTATTAAAATTTTAAAAATGCCTCATTTCAATTTGTTGCTTTAGGCCTCAAATAGACTTGAGCCACCTCTGAATACTATGACACACAACCTTGATGTTCACAATGATGATATATAATTTACAGAAGATTAGAGAAAGAAATCATAGTGAAAATCAACAAAAACCTAGAATTAATACCAATACACAAATTCAAAAAAGCAAATATATAGAAACTCAATTACCCATCATAATATCATCAAATTAAATCCATATCCTGTTCCACTTTAACTCATAAGAACTATAACTATCAATAGAAAAATAAATAAATACACAATTAAGAAACCCACAAATTTCAAGCAGCACAGAAGCCACAATCCACAGTTATATACATATGTAGAGAGAGAGAGAGTTGAGTTGACATTGACTCACTATCGGGGCCACCCAGTTGAGTAACAGCATCAACAAATCTCTCATGGAGCTCCGCCGTCCACCGGAGCCGAGGCCTCGGATCCGAAGTCAACATCAAGCACGCATCCCCAGGTAAGTTAGTCCCCTCCAAAGCCCCCGGAAACTCACCACCACCACCACCACCCACCCCACTTACTTCCAGCGGCAGAGAATGAATCGCCGAGTACATTTCCTGAGAAAAAGTATTATAAAAAAAAAAATCACAACTTTCCAGAGAAAGTGAGGGAAAATGAGAAATATACAAATCTTGGTATTTGAGAAAGTGGGCAAATGGGGTTTTACCTGCTTTAATACTCAGTGGCTACACTGTGCAGTCTGTGGAGTAGTTCGTAGCTTATCTGTTCATGTATTTGGGGGAAGAAAGAGAGTAATATAAAACATACATTCGTTTTGTTTGTGTGTGTGTAGAGAGAGGGAGAGAGAGAGAGAGAGACCAAGACAGCGATGTCTTGTTGTGTACTGTCTTTTTTCTTGTCCAGTCCCTCTCTCTCGCTCTGTCGCTACTGTTTATCTGTTCTCTGCATCTGGGTGGCTAATAAGAGGGGACAACGTGTATTCTGGCTGGCAATTTGAGATTTTACTTTGTTGGCGGACAATGCTATTCTGAGGGCGTCCTCATGCAATCACCATGATCTCTCTCTCTCTCTCTCTCTCTCGATCACATCTGAAAGTGTTTCCAAATGATGTATTTTTTAAACGTGATTAGAAAACTAAGATCATAATTATATATTTTGTTAGTGTGGATAGTGATAACCATGACATTTAATCTACAAAAAGATATCGATATATATCTATATAATAAAGTAGTTTACAATTCAAATCTCAAAAGATAAACAAAATGACTTTTGCTATTCGCGGTTGAGATCATTTTAAATTTTACATTAAAGTTAATCTAACGGCTAATATTAACACCCTAAATTTAATAGGAAAAATAGGGTTCTAAGGGTGTGTTTGAAGTGATTTTTCTCATAACTACTTTAAAAAAAATAATAGTATTTGAAACCACCCTACCACCACCACCACCCCCACCACCAACGTCGCCGTCACCATCACCGCCGCCGCCCCCACCACCGCCACCGTTGTCACCGCCGCCCCCACCACCGTCGCCACCACTGCCCCCACCACCCCCCCATCGCCCCCACCACCATCATCGTCTCTTACCACCATCACTGCCACCCACTACCTCTTAAATTCTCTATGTTTGTGATTTGATTTTTGATGCAAATACAAATATGTTTATTGTTTATTATTTTTTATTACACTGTACCTTCAGGCACAGGCAATAACTAGTTATCTTATATAAATGAAAAATATTACTATCAGGTTACATACTGTTCACATCTATATATATACAGTGTAGTAAGATTTTTCTCATTTATATATAGAAGGATAAAAATGTCATTCAAATATCTAGTAGGGATATTTTTGTTTTTGTTAACCAATAAATAATTAATGTAATAGTATAAATTGAATTAGTCTGCAGTGTCTTGTTACTTGACTTGTATTCTAATTTTAATACCATAAATAACACTCACAAATAAGAGTATTAAAATATAACACGATTTGTTAACACGACATGAACACAAACATAAACACGATATGAAATTAGATAATTTATGTCTTTCTTAAATCACTTGTTTCGTAAACGAATAGACCCGACATAATACAATTAATAAATTAATCGGATATGAGTGAAATACTGTGAGCATTCAACTACCCTTTTTAAAAACTTCATTGATATCTCACACTCTCATTATGCCCTTAATGAATTATTTGGGATTACTTATCACATCCCCGAATGATTTGAAACACGCACTCAAGGTCAATGTGCAAAAAATTATTGAAATAGAGCACCTGAAACAATGAATTTTGAAAAAAAAACCACGTGATTTTTCTCTAAAAACTCAAAAGACCCCAAGATCCCCCAACTAACACCCCTATAAACTCTCCGGCCCCTATGCCAAAGGGGTCAAGTGCAAGGAGGTCAGAGCAGAGGAGCATCCCGAGTAGCAAGCTTTTTCAAACATTCAGCAAGAACGAAGAGAAAGCAAAGTGTTATCCACACACGCACGATCACACAAAGAGAAACAATTGAATGTTTCATAAACTTGCAACATGATGTAAAACCCAGCACAACACCAAGGTTAAGGGAAAATGGGCTCAAAGATGCAGGGAGAAGTAAAGAGATAGAACAATATCATTAAATAGCATAAGACGTTTAACTGGGACAATAAAGTCATGTCACAATATAGCAAAACCTCTGCTCAAATGTCACAAGCAGCAAAAAGAAACATCACTCAAAGAAGACACAGTCTCTAAAAACTGCAACATAATTTGCCAACAAATGGTCACCTAAGAAAACTATACTTTCCATTTTAGTACTTGATTGGAGCAATAATCTCAAGCTGGGGACCAAGCTTCTCCTCAGCAGCCTTCTCGGCCTTGACTCTTAATTTGGTCAACTGCTTCTTCCTCTCATATGCCACCTGTGCTCTTTCCTTCCTCTTCTTTTCAAGCTCCTGCACAAAAGCAAAGTGACAGCAAGTGAGCAACATCTTCAGGTAGGCATGCTATTCACGAAGGAACACATGGACTAACAAAGCATGTAAGAAGTTAAAATATATTTCAAAATCAGTGTTAGAAGCTTGAAAATAATGTTATTCATCACATCCAGAGACCACAAAGCAAAATTTTTAGAAAGCAGTATAGTTTGTTAAATTGCAACCAAAAAGCATCGACAAGACGTTACTAAGCTGCATGGGTGGCAGTACAAGATGGTGGTAACAGCAAAGTGGTCACTGTATGGTGCCAAATGGAATTCTGGACAGGTTGTGGTGCAATTGGCAAAGATAACAAGAATGGAGTAGCACTGCTGCAATGAGAATTAGACGACTGCAGTATTAGCAGGGCAAGCTTATACTGATACAAGGAGATGACAGGTTGATACGGCAGATGCAATTATGAGGCAATTAACTTATTAATAACACGACTTAGTCTAAAGAAAAACAAAATGTTGCTATAAATATTTCAACCCCTAGAAACATATAATGATAACAATAACCACCTAATGCCTAATGATAGTAGAAACAAGCAGAACACCAAATGACATCAAACTTTGTATGGGTGAGGAGAGACGGAGAGATCTTCACTAGATGGTGTAGTTGCAGTAGCAAGGGAGGTCAAGAAGTGACATCAAAGACACTAGCCTACTACAAGACAATAAATATATGTACAGCCAAAAAGCACACCCGAATAATCCATATCAAATGAGGGCTAATACTGAGTGGTTTTTGTTACTCAATTACTTTAAAACACCATGAGAAAACTAAGACCTAGCACAGAACGAATTAAACTCGCAGCATGCAATCATGCTGCTAAATACAAAAAAACATTAGAAAAATATTTTATGCTTAAACAATATCAACCAAAATTAGGTATAAAGAGATCAGTTTTTATTAGCCACTAAAAGAGCACACTAAAAATCTATGAACATTCAAATATATACAGTCAAAATCAACTGAAATGATAAAAGAGTAGAAGTATAAGAACAAACTGAAGGACCAACGAAAAAAGGAACTCACACAATAATAGTTACAGCAAACCAAGATCATAAAATGTAAGCAGTACAAGTATTTCATCTCTGATCTATTCAAACCAAAAGAGGATACAACCAAGCCTATTTATACAAGTTTTTCTACATCACGATTACGTGAGCGAATACTGGTAAGAAGCTCACAAGCACCACCACATGAATACAACAAATCAAAGGGAATTATATTGGCAAACTAAATCATAGCACACACAAATAGACACCATAATCTCACCCTGATAGTATCATAATGGTTCCATCCAACCTCTGATGAAAGCCTGCCCAACAAACAGTACTTATGTCCTGCTTGAAGTCTCAGTACCCTGATTTTTAAAGAAACAATAATTAAAAGATATTGAAGTGAAACAAACAGTGAACAAAACAAACACAAATATATGTACTGTGGCTACCCAATAACAAAACTCACTTGAGAGCATCAGGGATGACCATCCTCTTCATCTTATCATATGGCGGTGGGACACCCTCGAATACCTTCAAACGGGCGAGAGCAGCAGCTCCACGCTTAGTCTTATGGGGAATCATCCTACAATATATTACCAAATGGCATCAAACATAACCCAACACATTTAACCTAAAAAAAAGGCATAACCCCCTATACCAATATGAACAGACAATGAAAAATAAATGTAGTTGAAACTAAAGGCAGCTTTACTATTCCCAGGAAACAAGATAAAAAATAAAAATCAAGATGAAGATGAAGTATAAAGTATAAACCTAGTCTCTGAAAGAACATACAGAAAGGTTTCTTAATACTACAACTACTTTATTGTACCGAAATAAACATAAAACTCAGGTTAACTCAAAAGTAAACAACATATAATAGGGGTGTCTTGATGATCTTTTCCTATCCACAACCAAAAGTTTCTGATCCAAGCAAAATCTATCAATCCATTACTACTTGTATAATCTATCTAGACCAATTATACTAGCATATAAGCATTAATCAATATAAAAATAATACATACAGAATCCATCTACACGGATCATGATAACAAACGGATGTTTACCCATCAGGCCATCAACATATCCACAGTAACAAATAGGTATATGCACAACACAATTTCATACATGCATAAATCATCTATACCGACCATACCACCAATGGTACTTACCAATGTTGACAAACAAACATAGTTTCATTCATAATGAAGTGACAAATGGGTATATATTTCAAGAAATGTAATTAATTCATACAGACCAACGCAGCATATGCTTATTTGTCTATCAAATCATAGATGCATATATGCATTCCTCTATCAACGAGAAAATATTGAATGAAACTGTGATACCTGTACCCTATTTAATTAACTACCATGTCCATGTAGGAAAATAACTACCATGTCCATGTAGGAAAATAACTACCATGTGTAAGAGAGTGGGGTTATCAGAAAATCCATCTCTAGAGACGAATACCCATACCAATTACCAACTAAAAATCAGTAAATGGGTATTCGCCTATAAACCCACACATACAAAAATACATCTCTACAGACCAAATCAACAAAAGAGCACTTTTATCAAAAAAAAACAAAAGGGTACTTATCTAACAATTCAAATAGAAGTAATTCAATACATATACATACCCACGGATGGTGCGCCAGAGGATCTTGGAAGGAGCACGGAAGTGAATGGGGCCATGAGAAGGCTTGGTGTTCATCCGCTTGCGAAGGAACCTGAGGTACTTCATCTTCTGACGGACGAGTCCACCAGAGAGACATATCTCCTCACACCTCACCACCACTACTTTCTGCCCATTCAAGAGCTCCTTGGCCAATATGGAGGCCAACCTCCCCAGCATGTGATGCCTCGCATCTACCACCACCCTCTTTGCGCAGATCCCTGACCCAGACACCATCTTTGCTTTCTCTCTCTAGGGTCTCTCTCTCACACACACAATCTCAGCTCTCTTAAGGGTTGCTGCTGGAAATGGAGGAGGAGCTAGGGTTTTTGGAGAGGAGGTATATATGGGCTTTGTCGAGGGCTCTACCGAGTTTAAGATGGCAATTACCCAATTATTCACTTTGGGTATGGGCCCAGACAAAAACCTGAGAGGAGGCCCAGAACTCTTCTCACATCTTTTTTTTTTTTTCTTATATCTGAGTTATTTATAGTCTTGTACAATTAAATTCGTATCGTGTCAGATTCATTTGATCATTTATTAACGGAGGCTCCATACGATGCACGGAATTTGCACACATTCCCATCCCTCCTGATCCTCCTTTCCCTTTCTTTTTGTCATTATACCATTTAAAAAGTTGGATAGAAAAAATTATAAAAAAATTAGGGTAATAAAATAATTATAAAAAGTTAGGGTGGTAAAACTATATTTCTAAAAAAATTAAATTAGTGCCTCATTTTAAAAAAAAAATTAAATGAATGGTAGTTAATAGGGGTTAAGAGAGATATTTACACGAGACATGTGTTAGAATATAATTAGTCAAAATAATAATTTAAATAATTAAAAATTCTAAGAAAAAAAAAGTGAGAAGAAAGACTTCTCAAGTCATTTCCAACCTAATTTATTTTATATATATCTATCTATATAATAAAGTAGCTTACAATTCAAATCTCAAAAGATAAACAAAATGACTTTTGCTATTCGCGGTTCAGATCGTTTTAAATTTTATTTTAAAGTTAATCTAACAGCTAATATTTAACACTCTAAATTTAATAGGAAAAATAGACTCCTAAGGGAGTGTTTGGAGTGATTTTTTAAAAGTACTTATAGAAATTATTTCTCAAAAATACTTTAAAAAAAATAATAGTGTTTGAAACCGCTCCACCACTATCTCTACCACCACGACCCCCACCACCGCCGCCGCCGCCGCAACCACCACCACCCCCCCCCCACAACCACCACCGCCGCCGCCGTCATCGCCACCACTGTCACCACCACCGTCACCATCACCACAACCACCACCGCCGCCGCCACCACCACTATCCCGGCTGCCCTCACCGCCACCACCACTATCCCGGCTGCCCTCACCGCCACCATGGTCATTGCCACCCACCACAACCATCACCGTCTCCTACCACCACCACTACCACCCACCACCTCTCAGTCCCACTACAACCGATGCTTAAATTCATTTATCTCTCCTCTATGTTTGTGATTTGATTTTAGATATGAATACAAATATGTTTATTGTTTACCATTTTTATTACTTTGTGCCTTCAGGCACAGGTAATAACTAGTATATAATAAAGTAGCTTACAATTCAAATCTCAAAAGATAAACAAAATGACTTTTGCTTTTCGCGGTTCAGATCACTTTAAATTTTATTTAAAAGTTAATCTAACGGCTAATATTAACACCCTAAATTTAATAGGAAAAATAGGGCCCTAAGGGTGTGTTTGGAGTGATTTTTTTAAAACTACTTCTATAAATTATTTATCATAAGTACTTTAAAAAAAATAATAGTGTTTGAAACCGTCTCACCACTACCTCTACCACCACCACTCCCACCACCACCACCATCGTCGCCGCCACCACCATCGCCGTCGCCACCACCATCGCCGCCGTCGCCACCACCACCACCACCGCCGCCATCACCGCCACCACGGTCATTGCCACCCACCACAACCATCTCCGTCTCCTACCACCACCACCTCTCACTCCACTATAATCGATACTTAAATTCATTTATCTCTCTTTTATGTTTGTGATTTGATTTTGGATATGAATACAAATATGTTTATTGTTTATCATTTTTTATTACTCTGTGCCTTCAGGCACAGGCAATAACTAGTATATATATATATATAATCTATATTTTTACTAATAAAAGTACCTTAACATGAAAAATTTTTGAATCTCTATTTTACCCTTATAAAGAATTGCAAAGACCACTTTATCTTTTGACAATTAAATATCTAAATTATCATCATATCCTTGTGTATTTAAATCTCCAAATTATCTCCAATATCTCTTTTAATTATCTATTCTCTATGTATAAATATCAGTTTCTATAAAAAAAAATTGATTAACTATATTACTCTTCAAAAAATATGCATCATTATATTTTCAATAAAGTGTTCAAAAAATCTTCAAAAATTCCATCAATCTAATATTATTCATCTCATATGCAAAGATAACATATACTGACATATGTTTATTTTCTTTTCATCGAAAAGTTTAAACCTTTTATTTCTAAGATAAAAAATAATTGTACATATAGTTTTTTAAAATCAATTTTTGTTACATCAATATAATTATTCAGCCACAATAAAATTTATAAGTTGTATTAAGATTTTATGTGAAATAGATATTGTAAAGTAAAATTTGTAATTTTTAGAATTTTAATATTGCAGAATTTGAATTTTTTTTTTAGAAATTTTGAGTAAAACTTGAAATTTTTAGATTTTTTAGAGTAGTATATTAAATATTATCTCAATTCACCTAACCAATTCCTAATTATAGTAAGGTTCTAATATAATTAGTATATTAACAATTAATTTTATTTTATTCAAGGAATTATAAGTGGAATACTAATAAAATGAATTTTATCAAAAAATTTAATTTCTCAAACATCACTAAAAAATCAATTTCAAACGAATCAAGTATGAGTGAATTATTTTTTAACACGAGAATGTTAACACCTGATACGAATCCACTTTACTCACTATTCACATGCGTAATTATAACGAACATCATTGAAAATCTTGTCCCCATAGCTGGCCTAGCTCGTCTCAACAAATCCTTCAAATTCAAAGGAATTAGTTAAGACACTTTCTTCTCCAAAAATCACAAGTAGACCAAAGAGTGATAAGAGTAACAACCAAGAGGGTGGTTCAGTTGAGTACCGACTGAGCTTCTTACCTTAAAGTTGGAAATTCGAGTATTGGAGTTCACATTGGAATTCTGTGGTTGATTGTTATGTTAGCCTAACTAAGTTCGTTCTTGAAAAGAGTAATGAACACAATTAGAGACCTCATGATCCCACACCAGTGAAGACATATCAGGGTGATAGTTGCTAGAGCAATAAATACTTATTTTAAGTAATGGCTTCTTAGTCTACACTTATTTCTATTTATATTGGTCTCTACAATCTTTCACTTTTTATCTCAAGAACTTCTCAATTGCCTAATAACTTCTCACTTTCCAGAACTTCTCTCTGGCACTGTCCATTAATGGTGGTAAAAAATCGAGAGACATGAGGTGGAGAGCTGTATGAGCTCTTGGTGGATGTGTCATGTGTGTAAAAATAAACGAGAATATACAAGAAAATAATTGATTCACTGGCTGAAAATTTTGGCTAATCCACTATAATGAAAGTTCTTACTCCTTGATTATATATTACTTTTTTGAAGAAGAAGAGTACAATATGATTTTTTCCTTACTTGAGCCCCTTTTTTACATAGTGATCATTGTCTTTTATAACATAATAGTTATAGCCTGTGCCTGAAGGCACAGTGTAATAAAAAATGGTAAACAATAAACATATTTGTATTCATATCCAAAATTCAATCACAAACATAGAGAAGAGATAAAAGAATTTAAATATCGGTTTGTAGTGGGGGTGAGAGGTGGTGGGCGGCAGTGGTGGTGGTAAGAGACGGTAATGATTGTGGTGGGTGACAATGACTGTGGTGGCGGTGATGGCGGCGATGGTGGTGGTGGTGGTGGCGGCGACGGAGGTGGTGACGGTGGTGGTGGTGGTGGTGGTGGCGGCGACGGAGGTGGTGACGGTGGTGGTGGTGGTGGGGTGGCAATGGTGGCCGTGGTGGTGGTCGTGGTGGCGACGGTGGTGGTGGTGGGGGTAGAGGTAGTGGTGAGACGGTTTCAAACACTATTATTTTTTTTAAAGTATTTATGAGAAATATTTTATAGAAGTACTTTTAAAAAATCACTCCAAACACACTCTTAGGGCCCTATTTTTCCTATTAAATTTAGGGTGTTAATATTAGCCGTTAGATTAACTTTAAAGTAAAATTTAAAGTGATTTCAACCGCGAATAGCAAAAGTCATTTTGTTTATCTTTTGAGATTTGAATTGTAAGCTACTTTATTATATAGATATTTGGGAAATATTTAGGGAATATTCAGAGAATATTTGGTGCGACTTATTGTCCAAGGTATAGTTTGATGATGAAAACTCTTTTTTGCCCCTTTTGATAATTTCTTTATTGTTTGTTGCGTCCTGTATATTTTTCGGTATCATCAAGTATAATTGAACACGACAGAGATCCTAATGCCATGGCTACTTAGGTCAATTTTAATATCTCAAAAGTTATCCATCTCTCGATCTTTCACTCTATGTAAATAGGTCTATACACACAAATATTTCGAAATTTGGAGTTCGAATCCAAAACTGAAGGAAAAGTGCTGGGTCATGTGCGACAATTACAAAAGATAGGGATATGGCCTTGATTTTGATAAAGAAAACATATTTGATTGGTATTTGGTATCTCAATACACATGACCAGTTCTTTTTGTTCACAGTCATCCTCAATTTCATGGTGATTTTAGTTCAAAATGATCAACGTGCAACGCACATGTGCATCAACTAATACTAAAAAATTCTAAAACAATGAAAAAAACTTAAAAAAAAGGTTACGAAAAGGTTCCAAATTTTGCAAAGAATATAAAAGCTTAAATGAATGCAACCTTCAAAAATTGAAATGAAGACTATCGTAACTTCTATTTTCGGTTTACAATTGTTAAGATATTAGAATTACAACAGAAAACAAATAAAATAAAAATAATAATCATGCAGTGTATTCAAATGGCTGCGGTGGCTGAGGCTCCTCGTCAACAGCCATGGCCGAGGCTGAGCCCTGTTGTCCCGCAGCCGATCCACTGGTAGCTGATGCTGTTGATGAGGGTGCGTCGGTCAAAGACAACACTTCTGGTTCAGTTGGACGAAGGTCTTTCAAAAGAACAAACCCCGAAGATGCTAAGTTTACCGGGATGTATCTACAATCCTCCAGAAATTTAATGAATTTCTCCTGAGCAGGAACCACTCTGGCGGGGTTAGTCAAAATCTCAAAAGATGGCTCGGGTTCTGCCTTCTTTTCCACAGGACTATCAACCTGCCCAAAAATGGGAGTAAGTGAGATTTCGACAGTGGATCTAAAGCAAAGGGCAACAGGATGGCACAACGATAAGAAATTATATTGCGATAATTCTTTCCCCAAGCCACAAGGAAGCATGTTGACCAACATTGCCCGATGGTATCCACATCTATCCAAGGATAAAAGGAAAATATATAGCAATATAATATAAAAATGGCATGATAGATTCTCTCCCAGTGGTTTGATCCAGTAACAATTTACTTCCCCATATTTTAAAAATAAGCATCATCCCATGGTTTGGGATCAAATTATGGATTACCTCTCTGTGTTCGCACTTTGATCCCAAATCAAAAGGAGTTAATATAGGAAGATAAAGTGTCTCTGGATCAAACCATGTAAAGTTGAAGTATAATTTTACCCTTAAAAAACCCCAGGATATCAAAAACAACATAGCTAAGCTACTACTTCAGCAACCAAGAAAAATTAACATGATACAGAGAATAAGAGGGACAGAGAGATAGGCCCCTAAATTTGCCAAGAATGCAAAATAATGAATATAGGTGTTATTGCAGTAGAAAAGAGAGCAGTAAAAGATATTTACCTGCATAGAGTCGCCATCCTTATCATGTGATGATTTCCCTTTTCCGGAATTCGAACCAACAGCAGATGACTCAGCTGCAGATGACTTCTCAGCATTAGTCTTCTGGTCCAATTCTTTCTTACTAGCCCTAGCCTTGGCTTTTGCTGACGTAGATAAAACTGCCGTAGGAAGCTTCACAGCAGATGAGGTGGTGGCTACAGTTGTTGGCTTTGGATACTCAAATAGGGATGGTTTTGCATGTGACAAGAACTCAAATCTTGGAACCTTCAGGTCATAATTCAGTCCAATGAAAGCTGTTGGCGAGAAGGCCAAGCTAACAAAATATATTAGTGGATACCAGTACCAAAACTGGCTGAAAACAGCAAGACCAACCACTGCAGTCATTCTATCATGTTTTGTCTTTGAAAGCAACTTTATGGTCACATTCCTTCCACCAGCATCAAGGATTCCTGAGGCCAAAATTGCTCCCATCTTGCTCATAGTGTCTTCATGCTTATCCAAAATTATTTTCTCTAATTGACGCCTAATAAAAGATGAGAAAGGTGAAGAAAGACAAAAATGAAAAGTAAAAACATATATGACATTTAAAGAAGGTATAATACCTAAAAGCACCAACACGAGCATCACTAGCTTCACTGATCTGCACCATCACCATAGCCATTGCAATGAGAGCACCTTGACGAACAAAATCAACTACATCTGATGTCAGAGGCTCTAGCAATGATATGGCCTCACCCAGACCCGTACCCGCACAGGAGATACCTACTGCTAGAGCAGCACCATACCGAACATGTGGATTGTAAGACTCGGAGAGCAGGGAGACAATTCGAGGGGTCTGCATTGGACAGTTAGATTAATTAGAATGAATTCCCCAAACAATTAAAATAAAAACCCTGAAATAGCATAAAACTAATAGTCCCCCCCCCCCTCCCATGTGTGTGTGTGTGTGAGAGAGAGAGGGTCAAGCAGAAAATATTAACCAGATATGATCTAAATAAATAGTGGTTGAAGATATATAAATATATAGTCACAAACAGGCACAAGCACACCTGCATGCACATCCTATCAGAAGAATCAAGAAAGCTACTGTTGTATCAACTTGAGAAGGAGAAGAGAGGGGGGGAAGAACAGGAACCAACCTGCTCTGGTTCAGAATACAGAACAAAACCAAGTGCGAGAACAGCAGTCCGCCTGACATCGTCGCTCACATCTGACACAGCAAAGTGCAGCAGCTGGCGGATGGCTTTATTGTTTGCTGTTCCCCTGTAGGCCAATGCCAAAGCATACATGCCACCATATCGCAGTATAGGGTCTTGATCACGAGTCATTTGCTCGATGAGTGTGTCTGCTCCTTCTTCCCTTCCATAGACGGTGAGGGCTATCCCCAATGCCAATCCCCTGCAATATTTAATAGCCACCAACTACCCAGTAAGAAAAAACATGGCAAAGCCTTAATTCAGCACCCAGACTACAAGACCCGAGTTTACCTAATGATCTTCTCATGCTGTGTCTCATGTGCATAAGCAAGCATTTCACCTGCTTTCTCACTTGCTGTTCCAACCATTAGTAAACCCATACTGATACCAGCAGCTTCACCAGCAACAGCACTGTCCATGTAAAGCACATTTTTTATGTCATCATAGATATCTTCATCAGCAGTTCCCAAAGCTGCCAAACCAAGTCCTAAACATGCACCATGCTGAATAACCTGCAACAATGAAAATTCCATAATAAATCTGGCAACTATAGAATTTTTTATGCAAGAAGGTAGGCCTTCCAAAGCAAGCACCTCAACGTTGGTACTTCGTAAGCTGTCACGCAGAAACTGTTTGATGCCCTCGCCATGGTTTGCATGAATCAGACCCAGAGCATACAGGGCACCACCTTCTGAATATGGACTGCCCCCACCACCAGCCCCACCCTGTGGCAAGTAAGGGGTCATCAGTAATCTTCCTTTCCCCAGTTGGCCTCTGTGAATAACACCGAGCCCCGCTGTTGCACTAAATTTAGCCCAATTTGTGGCCCTGCTGAGCCAGTCCTGACAATTTACATAAGTAGCTACAATTAATATGACAAATCCAATCTATATCGTGCAACAAAGAAAAAAAAACCAGGAAGAATGAACAGAAAATTTGTTCACCAGGTTCTCCCGGAGAAATGTATCCACCGTCGTCCCAGCATGCATAATTGCATTAGCATATATTGTTGCACTGTGACAGACACTATTTCTCATCTCAACAGACTGCTTTATTGTCTTAAGAATAAGGAGATCTGATCTGTAAGAAAATAAATAACCATTTCTTCATTACTTAAAAGAAATTCTCGTAAATATTAGTTGAGTCATTTAAAAAATAACTGCCTCACTTGTTATGACTGTATAAGAATTGCAGTGCCAACCATATTGAAGTCTCTCCTGACAAAATTCCTTTGATTTTTGCAAACTTCTCAGCATAGATAGCTTCCCTTGGATCAACATTAGGCACATTTCCATTAGAAGCTTGAGTTTCATCCATCATCCGAACCTCCTCTGATGCAGAAGCACTTCCATTTTGTATAGAATCAGGCTCAGCAGATCCGGATTGCTCAGGTTCTGAAGGATGCAACTTGGGAGCGGAAAGCCGATCTCTCACCTTCAACAGAAAAGCTTGGTGCTCATTCTCTAAGAGGTCAAAAGCTATTTGAAATGCCAACAGAGCATCCTCCTTATTTTCAGACAATAGAAGTTTGTCTAATATGCCTGCAACACCCTCTGGTTCATCTAAAAACATGAGGCATTGACAGATGCTCAAATAATCGGGAGAAGGCAGCTTTTGATACACTTTAACAAGAAGACGAAGCACCTGTACACAATTGACATAGGATCAGTGCAGGATGTAAGCAAAACAAAATGATCTCATGAAAAATATCTAGCAGGACATTGTGAAACATTTGTAACAGAACGCAAGATACACCACGATAAAACCAGGATGTATGAGTGTGTCCGTAAAGCTATAAGATTTTCAACTTGAAAAGAGAAGGAAAGTACATAAACTTATGCCCTGAAACTTAATTACAGAAGAGCACAGGGTTTGAAAATAAAAAACAGAAGTCCTATAAAAAAAAAAAAAAACGTTCCTTGCTTGAAAACTGAAATCATGTCACATTGACTAAAACTTCAGGACATCACAACATGTACCTGAGGAACTCTATAGCAAATTTCTATTTATAAAACACTGTTCCAAAGCAGTAGATTTCAGTCTATACTTGTGACTAAATTAAGTATGAGTGCTTGAATACCCAATGTAATCGAAGTATCCCAATCCAGTCAGAGGGCAATGATTTGTAACCTCGATTCATGATTCAAATCAGATTGGTCCGTTAACTGTACTTTTGATATTGGATTTATAGAAGACCTTGTCAGATAATAATACTTCAATCTGGCAAGTAATTTATGTATTGAAATTTTTTAGAAGTCCAGGCCCATACTCTTTTTAAGTATGTGTAAATAATTGTTTCGTCTTTTATGCAAAATAGAATTATGCCTTTGAAGAATTATTGGATTTGCTATTTGATTCCACAAAACTCAACTTAAGGATTAACCTCATGAACAATCCGCACTTGGATCACTCTTGAATTTGTCTGCCGTATTGTCATATCAGATAGTGGGCGAACTGAAGTTCTGGTTACTGAAACAGTTAAATTACCGCAGCATCCAACATTTAATTGCAACCTATATGGAGAAGCAAGTCAACCACAGATTCCCCATGTTTAAGCAACCAATTTGCTTTTACAATGTCAAACAGGAAACCATTTCTAATCCACAAACCAACACATTAAAGATAAGGTAAATTAAAACTACACCACCTAAATGTTGGTGATATAACACAGCAACCCCTTGATTTTTGAGAAACGTCATGAAGACCCCTTATCGGAATTTTTAGTACAAATTGTTAAGGAAATAACCATTTTACGTTATTTAACTGAGTTTAAAAAATTGAAAAAAACAATCAACAGAAATTGGGACTAATATTGAATTTAAAATTTTATTTTTGTTGATTAGCTAGGAATGGGTGTCTATGTTGGACAAGTCACAAAACTGTGGAGGTCTCTGGCATTTCTGAAATGTCAAGCATTGTTGTGCCAAAACCCAAAGGTTTTGACATAATTTTCCCCAAAAGATGCTTATTTTTCATTACCTTGTTATTTCCCTCATGTCTCATTTTCTCCTCTTTCTCTGATCTCATTTTCATCATCTTCAATTTTGTTCAGTCAAATATAACTCTACCAAAAGACTTGAATGATGAACCATAACAACAAGAGGCATTCCTACTTCTTTTTTCCTTGACAGGAATGAGGAATATTATCAATGATAGATTGAAGAGCACAAGAAAGGACAAGTAAGCCCTCTAAACATTACAAACAGGAAATAGCAAGAGGCGTTCTTATCAGTGCTGCATGATTTTAACATAAACTGGCAACATGCCTAGCATGGTAACTCAAGTAAAACCAATGAACCATCGCAATCAGATTCTTAACTGTCAAATTATTTGACACTTGACAGAAAATTTACAACGAAGACCAAAATCACAAAAATAGTGACCAATAAGGCAAGTTATCTAAAATGGATGAGGATAATATTTTCTTTACCTCGCGTCGGTATTCCCTAAGATTAACAAAGGAATGAGAGACATTAATGCAATATGATAGAGTTGCATGAACATTATCACTCTTTGTAATTGCTTCCTCAAGTTTATCCAATCTTCGACATTCAATGGCTGTTCCTATAGCTTGTTGATATCTTCCATCCACTATACACCTAAATAGGAAAGGGGAAAATGACAACTATATAAAGGGAAACCAGGGCTTCACAAAAAGTAGACGCTTACATACTTGTCAAGCATTCTCTCAACAATGGCCTCCAACCTAGGATCCACATCTGCCGCTTCATTTGACTCAGCTGCCTTAGTCTTAAGACTGGCATATTCATCTATAGCTTTAGCTGAATAAAGAAACAACAAGAAGTCTTGTATTTGTCAGTCTATAATCCAGTAAGTCTCTAAACATCCATAATACAGACACTGAAGTACAAAAGATGCATATCAAGATGATATCTTGGTCAACACATTCTTATTCTTCTGTGGACATTTAACCACTCAAGAGCAACCAATGTTAAACCACAAGCTTATTTTTCAAAACCAGAAAATATATATTATATATTTCACCCAGAAAAATGGATATAACAACAGATTCTTACAAAGAAGAGTATGAACATAATCTGAATCCTCCGAAACATCAAATAAAGGTCCTGCGCCAAGGGCATATACTAACGAGTCATTAAGTTCACCCAAGTAATAGAAAACCTGTAGAAAGAAAAGAGAAAATTGTGAAAAGAAGTAAAAAAAAAATATGCATCTCACGCACTGAGATATCTGAAACCTCAACTTTTATCCCCACATTTAAAAGGTAAAAAAAGATACATTTCTGAAACTAAATTTAACAAAAAAAAACTGGTAATTGTAGCATACAAATGCCATCAGGAAAGGACATGCAGGAGCAGATTCTATTGCTACCTTAGAGCTTCTATCCTAATAGGCCCTGTGGCCCTCATCCTTACTTGTTATTAGACAGCCTCCAAGAGAGTTGCAGCATATTCCTAGAGTGGAGGAATGGAACTCACAATGTCACTGCACCATGTGTATGAGAATGAGAGAGAGAGAGAGAGAGAGGGGCGAGGGGTGGAGGGGATGGCGAGACTGTACTTCAGATAATGGAAGTGGTGACCGATGAGAGTTACTCATTTGATTCTAGCAAGGATCAAAATTTTTGTTTTGAAATGATTGAAACAGCCAAAACATTTTCATTTCTATGGCAACTGAAACAAACATGTGATTCAGTATTGAAATCCTATATTTCAAAGTGTTTTGGAATATTTCAATGTGCTTGGAGATGTTTCGACCAATGTTTTCGGAAAAAAATTTCCAATTTTTTTCTCCATCCTCATTCTATTTCCAAAAAGTTTTTGTTTTACAGATGTCCAAAACAATATATCGAAACAAAATTTTGATCCTTGGATTCTAGAACTTCGGATTCCGATTTCCTTATTCACTTACCAGCTTTCATTAGAACAATTTAAGAACAATTTGATTTGTGAATGAAAGCGACCATGGGGGAGACCAACTCTGCCTCTCCCATAATACTCATACCATCGGGCTAGCCAGCCCCTGGATCACCTGTTTGCAATTTGATTGCTATAAGGCCAAGCAACAAATTTGCAATAAAACTATGCATATTGTTTAGAAACTAATGCAACATCCTTTCCCATCCCTATGGGGCTTGTAGAAATGCAGATAATGGGATGAAATGATATCAAGAACCAGAGAATAGAGTTGTAATAAAATAAAAATAGCAGCCAGTCGCATTTGAGCTTTGCCTCATTGGCAATATCAACCACCCGTGGCTATTGGCAAACTGTGATGGCTCCACATTTTAGATGAAGTCTTTGATATGCACTGGTATAATTCCAGTTTTCTATCACACCACAACCTATTAGTTTGAGATATAAAAGATTTATGGGTAAAAAAGAAAACATCCCAAACAGACTCAAAACTGTTGTACTGTAGTTTGCTTCCAAAAATGATATGAATGTATCAAATGTCCAAGAAGACGTGAAGGAAATAATAGAAAATATGAAATTTAAATTTATTCAGGTGAGATGTGTTAGTCAGATTCCTGATTATCTTATCTCCCTCCATCTTCCTGGTAATCCTAATCAACCCAGAACCCACAATTGCAGAAGATCACCTTTCCACATGTTACAAGTGCGCAATAGAATAATGGTAGAAACACTATCACAAATGGAACCTAAATGAGAAACACATAAGAAACGTGGTATGACCTTTGAAACAAGTAAGCCAGCTAGTTGTCTATGGTCAAACTCTTCATCTTCATACAAACTCTCACTGCATGACAAAAATACAGAAGCATTCATCTATATTAGCTGTACTGATATAGCTCCTGCAAGCGAGTAATTAGTTGTTTATCACCCAAATAAAAAAAGCATTAAGGTGAAAGTAATGGGACAAAAATGCATATGAACTTAATCAAAATGATATTAAACAACCTCAGAAATTTGAGAACAAAATAAATGTCAACAATGGAAGCATCATCTATCTCCATATAAAGATATATTTAGTCGATTTCCAAAAAAAAAAATATTATGACAACAAGATAAAATAGAGGCTTTCTCTAGATGACAAGATACTGTAATATAACTTTTGTTAATAAAAGGAGACCATACAATCATATCTCAAAAAAGTGGTAGTTGTCCCTCGCCTACCTATAAAAAAAGTGATGTTATAACTCACACCAACACCTCCCCCAAGAATGCCCGCATGGCCTGGGAAGGGTAATACACAGGAAACTCTTTTACCGAAAAAGTCAAACTGAGAGCTGCACATACTCAGAATTTGGCCATTTCTCTCCCGACAACTACACCAAACTAAGACATGCATGACTCCTCTTGAAAGCCTTTTGCATTTCTAATGTTAGTAGTACTACACCATTCCAATTCTATCCTTATGCACATAATGAATACAAACAATGAACAGATAGAGACTTGGCACTTGGTGTGCAACAGGATAAGCAAACTGACTGATGCAGCTCGAAAGAGGGCTCAACAGAAAACGAAAAAAAAAAAATAAAGATGAGAGGTTTGATAATAAAATCAAGATGAGATGCTACCAGACGAATTATTGGGTTTTCTAAGTGTCGTCTAGGAGCTTTATATGATTTACCCAGCAAGCTCCTATGTTTGGTCTATATAGAGTCCATACCCTCTTGAGAGTTAGGATGTATTTTGGTCTATGTAGAGCTGTAGTACCCTTTCCATTCAATAAACACCAAGTATGACAGAAGTTTTTCAGGGATAGTGCTACTGGAGGAAGATGCAATGCAAATTGTACATATCAGTCACTGTGATCCTCAAGGGACCATAAAAGTGATTCCTAAAATATTCATTTTTTTGGTATTTTAGGATCTTCTTCGACTTTTTTATTTTTCTCATTCAATTTCCTGATTTTTATATGTTTTGAAACCCATATTCTCTAGTCTTTCACTTACCGAAATCAAAAGCTCAAGTCCTTCACCCCTTCTACTATTCAACAGTAGCAACTTTTTTTATAAGAAGCATAATCTTCATTAAATAAAGAAAAATCAAACAACATAGTGGACAACACATCCGGCCAAAGAAAACATATAGAAACAAAAGGGGTACAAACTCCAGGACATTAAAATGCAATTATCCAACGATATGACGCAATTCAATCGACATTAGGGAAAAAATGGCACATCCTTAAACTCTTTAGCAATAGCTACCCAGAGGGAAGTCAAAAACTTTATTTGTCCCATAGAAACTCCACAAATTGTTCCTTATCGTAAAAAATTCTCCTATTCCTTTCCATCTGGATCACCCAAAGAATTGCCATAACCACCCATCCCCACAAGATAAAGCTCTTACATCCTTATCCAAAAACCCCATAGTTAGTCTCGAATAGAGATACACAATCTTTTGGAACTACCTAAATCAAACTAAACTTTCAAAAAGCTTTGTACCACCCTTTTACATGTACTATTCATAGCTAAACAAATTCCAAAATATTCTCTTATTTCTTGGAAATCATACTGCTCTTACACCCATAAAACCAACCCTCTTTATCGATATGTTACATCGATAGTTGTAATTGTTGTAATATCAAAACTAGCGGGAGGGAGTTTCTTTTAGGCAAGTTCTGCATTAGGCGGCAATGTTATTAAAAGCGAGCCTAGGCGCAACCTAGTTCACTTGGAGTGCCCCAAGCAAAGCAAGCTTTGCTGAGGCAAAGATTAAGTGTCTAAGGCGAGTGGATATTTGGGATTTTGTTATTTGTCTCTATTGTTATGCTTATAGTTTTGCTTTTAATTCTTTCTTTTTTTCATGTATCTTTTTGTATGTAACTTTTATCAGGAGGACTCCTTGTCCTCTTATAATTATATTGAGGATTAATAAATTTTCATGTTTCCGAGGAAAAAAAATGTCCAAGGCGAGTGCTTCTTGCTTAATCGAGAAGCAAGAAAGCGAACACTTTGGTAAATTTTTTATTTTGCTTTCTAGGTCTATTATGGACCATTAGATTTGATCAATTGAATCAAAATTTGGATATGCCATAACAACCGATTGCCTCGTGATCCATATATGTATGTCTAACCATAAAATTTTCTTCAACAACATTGATTGAGAATTAGGAGCAGCTGGAGAGAAACAACGAGAGAATTGAAGTCACAACCTGAGTACCTGATTCACCCAAATTTTTTTCTTGTTCTCCTCCTCTTCTCGTCTCCTCCTCCCCCTTCTCGTTCTACTACTACCTCCAAAAAACCATTGGTGACTTGGAGGTTGAGACTCACCAAACCAATTTCTTTTTCTTCTTCTTCAAAAAAAGATACACGGAAGGAACGATGACAAACGAAGTGTGTACTTCTTCTCCTCTTCTTTTTCTAAGATGGAGCTAAAACTCTACTTTTGTTGGAGTTTTGTTTTTGATGGCTCAACGATTCACTATTGCTGAAGCTCTGCTTTTGCTTCAAGTTTTTGCTCCTGTTCTGCTATTTAGTTTTGGTTTTTTGCTTCAAATTTTAGGATTTGAAATATTTTTGGTGTTTTTTTTTTTGAATTTACATGTTTATGTTTCAGTTGATGTTAAGAATAGAGATATTATTCATGTGTGTTTGACTTGAAATGTTTATGCTTTTAGTTGTCATAAAATTTGAGATATTATTGGTGTTTATTTCAATTTAAAAATGTTTATATTTTTTATTGCATTTGAATATTTAGTATTTGAGAAGTTAGAACTTGATATTTAGTAGTAACAAAAATAAAATATTTGCTTGGTTTTTAATATTATTTGTTTTACTTCGATGAAGTTCTCGCTTTGCTTCTTGCCTAAGCTTCAGGAGACTTGAGCACTTCGTTTCTTGCCTTACATCTTAAATAACACTACATTAGAAAATACAAGGTAGTCTTTATCCACACTTGGCCTACATCCTTATTTAGCTTACACATAATATATCTATTTGAAACACCCTCCGAGTTATCTTCTGAAAAAGAACGAAATTCCCCCCCCCCCCCCTCTTCTAATAAGATCATCATGACGACAAGCACTTGACCTATGGCATCAAACTATTCATTCCAATCTTCCAATCCTTCGAGTCAATTAACCAGTTGAAGCTCTTAAAAGAACACCATGATATTTTTAAAACTTCCAAGAATGAAAAAAACTTGCCACGCCAAGCATCTTGATTATTAGAGAAAGACTAAAAATAGTATGTTAGCCATTACATACTCTCCAAAATTGTGGAGTACAAATACTTTGGTTACAGAGATGTATTCGAATCTAATACACAACGTTTATACAAGTATACACTCTCAAGAAAAGAATGTATTTGTGTCAGACACTAACACTCCTTAGACACTCTTGGACGCGTGTTTGATAATCTTTTATCTGTATTTATAATTAAATGATAATATTTTAATTTCAGAAACATGTCCGACAATTTTTTAGACCATGTCAATTACTAAATAATAAACATTTGTTGGCATGTAATAACAAAGTTTAAAAATTTGACTAATAAGTATATTATATTATGAGAGAACATATAATTACCAAGACTAAGTATGTTAAAATTGTACTCAAAATATAATAATAAAAGTAAAGGATGCATAAAAGTTTTAAAAAAGAGGAATTGAGAAAATGAAAGCAATCATTTAATTATATGTGTTGGGTATACGTTGTTTACAAAACAAATTGATGATTATTAACTATTATGATACTTTGGTCCAAAAATTCACACCACATAACTACACCTAGCATTTACCTATCATAAAGCATTGAGTTTTTTTTTTTTATGAATAATTGTATCATTATTATTATATTTGCGATAAATTATATAGTTTTATATAAAAATAATAATTATCTATAGTGTGTTTATAACGTGTCCATGTCCTACTTTTTTAGAAAAGTTGTGTCCGTATCCGTGTCTGTGTCCGTGTCGTATCCATGTCCCATATCCATGCTTCTTAATTCCGAACTAAATAATTAATCAAACATTTTTTGGTATTGGATACCGATTAGCACCCTTTGAATATGAATACCTCCGGGACAGACCCATGCTCATTGTATTTGGTAAGGTGATTTGTGTTAATTTAAGTTCACCTTTGTCCTTAGTAATCCGGTAGTTTAAAAGCTCCCTATAGATCTTCCATGTAAAATTGCTTCAACACGAAAATGAGGGGTTTCGTGCACCTTGAGGGTGGAGTTCGCTGAAATTTTGAGAATGGTTCGTAGCTTGCTTGAGTTTAATAATCATGTGCTACGGCTTGTGTTAAAACCAATAGGCCATATTGCAATCAGACATAGTCAAAGTTGGGACCTCTTGAAGGATGACATATGCCAAACTTTATCATTAAGTAGAACATTTGATTGAACATGCCATTGTCATGGTCCCTATGTGATCTATATACATTTGTTTAGTTTGGAATGGGTTTTTTCCCTAGCTTCTCGGATTGTAAAATCCTATTTTTCACGGATAGGCTATACTTATTCAAAAGAATTTTATAAATATTTATCAACTAGATATATCCTAAACATACCCATTTCCTATTTTTTAAGATTATATCATATTGTCATATTCGCATCCTGTCGCACTATCCATGCTTCCGAACTGGAAAACCTAAATTTCTCCATACCAAAAACCCTTAAGTTACCATTATAACACAAGAACAAATCCAATAGAAACGCCCACTTATTTATTACGGCCTTTATAATAACTATAACTTTGTATTAGATATCCAATAGAAACAAGAAGATAAAGCACAACACGGAATAAGAAATTTGAATTGTTAGGTATTAGATACTTCAAAAAAAAAAACACAGAACTTTCATCAACTAATCTCAGTACAGAACATTTGAATATCATTTTATCTCAATCTTCTAGGTCTTATTGGCAACTGAACAGAGGGTATTCCATTCCCCATACCAATTTAGAAGGACCATATTCAAACTGTAATTCATATACGTGTTTGTGTGGGTGTGGATGTATTGTGTGTACAAACGGCGGAGTACTTGCTCAATAGTGTTGTACTGTCATCTCCTTGGGAAACCAAAATTTCAATCACAACACAAATGGTTCAAAATTCATTACTTCATCCTATTTCCCTCAGTTTTTTCAGCAACAATGCCACCACCCGAGTCAGTAATATTTTGTCAATTCAATTATATTTCCATCTTTTTGGGTATCCAAGAGACTATTAAAGCTCATAAGATTCAAATTTGCCACTTCATCACACTTTCCCTTGAATTTTCTCATGAACCAAACCAAAAAATTCCATGCCACCAACAATCAACAATAATCAAACAAAAAAATCCTAATTCTATAAATACAGAATTACACACACACAGACACATAATAGAATTGGAATATACATGATGGGGACGGAAGTGGAGATCTCCGGCCAGAAGTAGTCAACGAAAGCATTGAGATTGGAGAGAGCGTGAAGCTTCAGCAATGGATGGCTCTCGTTCAGCATCGCCAGTAGCCCCCCGGCCGAGCTCACCATCGTCGCCGCCGATGAAGTCATTCTTGTATCTTAGTGCTTCACCACCACACTCTGCCGATTCCAGTTCGAGAATATATGTAAAGCTAGGGTTAGGATTTTGGATCTGACAGTGTGAGGCAGGGTTAGGACTCTGATGAGGAACCGAAACCCTAGGGAAATGGTGGAGAAAGAGAGACAATGGAAGAAGAGAGTGCGTGTTGCTGAGGAGAAGTGTATGTGCTTCGGCTTCGGCTGGGAAAAGTGCACGACACATAATCGGGGTTTTTCTAATTTCTTTTTGACGAATTACACTCTATACCCCCAAAAATTCCCAAGTTTCTCAATTTACACCGTATACATTCACATTCTTACATTGTACCCTGAAGGGGGTAAAAAGATGGACTAGTTAACAAAAGGATATATATATATATTTTTTTTGGTACATAAAAGGATATATATATGTCACACACGTGTGTTGCTCTAAGACAAAAATATAAACTCACAATTTATATCTTTGGGTGGCACTAGCAATGCACGACGTACGTTATACGTAAATAAATTTAAATAATATTTTTTTATAAAAAATATGAATTATATGTGTAATTAAATTAAATAATAAATTAGAAGTCAAATAATTAATTTATATTTTAATTATTATTAAATTTAATTATTAATTTATTTTATTAAAATTTGAATACATGCTCTGTCATTTATTTAGATATCTTTCCAACCCTTTTAGGCATTTGCACACTAATTATATTGTAAAATTATTAATTTTTATTTTTTAAAATAGATTGATTAGATCGCTTATAATACTATTATATTATTGCACACTAATAAATAAAATATAAGATACATTTAACCATGAAATTCAATTTGATAATTACATTTATATAATACTTTAACATATATTTACGATTTTATTTTTTCATATAGATATAGAAAATTTTTTGTAATTGTACTACTAATAAATGAGTTCAAAAGAATTTAAAAGTCCTTATAAAAGAGTCCAAAACATGTTAAAATATAAGTAAAATAGGAGTAAAAATACAAAATATATATATATATATATATATATGCATCAGTTTTTAACGGAGTCTGAAATAGATGGTAGTTCAAGGGTTACATTGAAATTAATTTATAACATTCAGGGTACGATATAAAAAAAAAAATCTTTCGAGATATAAATTAAGAATCAAGACATCTTTTTAGAGTATAAAGTCCAAAAATCCCTTCTATCTTTCATTGATGATATTATACAAGAGAATCAAGCAAGAGTGTCCGATTGTTGAGAATCAGGATAAGAATCAGTGATTACCTGGAAAATATTTCGCTGGAAATGAGGAACTTCCCACGAAAATCTTCGCTGCAAATAGTGTTGTAGGGCCTGTCCAGGTAAGAAAATAACTAAAGGAAATTTTTTTGAACACAACACTTACACAACCTCTTAAAAGGGGAAATGCAAGTGAAGATATTTAAATAACACACACACCCAAAGCAATCCCGATGTGGGATTGCCCAGTCCCCCGACACCCCGGTGGATTACCATAACCGTAGGGCCTTTGGCCCAAAGTGTGGGATTCCAGCCCAACACCGAAACGCCCGCATAATGTGCCCCGAAAGATTTTTTCAATTTTTTTGAACACAACACTTACACAACCCCTTAAAAGGGGAAGTGCAAGTGAAGTTGAAGAGTGCAATGTAAGTAATCAAATAAAAGAATATTAGTTGTACTTATTGAATTACTGTCATTACACTGACAAGATAACTCTAATAATATATGAGACCCATTACCAATTTAATAATGTGATGAATCAGGTAATTGGTAATTGGGTAGTTGTGTACACTTCTGTCATTCCTTCTGTGGGTGGTAATCGTGTCGGATTAGGTCGGGTCATATGGAGTTCGTGTTGAGCACTAATCAATCTTAATTCAACTCGTTTAACTAATTGTATCGTGTCGTATCGTATCGATTTATTTATTTTCATGTTGTGTTCGCATTCATGTTGACTTATATAATCCGTGATAAAAAATTTAACGCTCAGTTTTATGTCTAAAATTTCATTATTAGAACCTATGCTCATAATTTTTCTATAAACTAAAAATTAACTTAGTAAATATAATAATAAAAATATTGTTTTTTATACAAGAATTAGGTCACTACTTGATAAAATATAATAAAAATTTAACATTTTATTCTTTTAATATTACTTAAAAAATATTAATCGTGTCAATTTCGTATTATTTGTGTTTGACACTAATCCACCCCATTTATTACTTATGTTAGCGGGTTGTATCATATACAAGTTCGTGTCAAAAAATGATAAACCCTAACCTGCTAATTTCGTGAAAATTTCGAATCGTATTTTTTTGTTGCGTCAAAAATTGTCATCTCTACTCCCTTCCATATTTGGGCTAACTTTCTCGTTGAAAATGTTCTGTATGGCACCATACTAGTGGCTGTTAGCTCTTCCATTTGGCACGGATAGGTTGGGACTTTCCCACCTATGAAGGATATGAGTACTACACACCATCAGTGGGCATGTTTGTTTG
This sequence comes from Ilex aquifolium, assembly GCA_951799425.1. NCBI lineage: Eukaryota > Viridiplantae > Streptophyta > Magnoliopsida > Aquifoliales > Aquifoliaceae > Ilex > Ilex aquifolium. Next base: position 9,943,377 of record OX637397.1, on the reverse strand, counting down.
ATAGGTTTGGAAAAGTTTGGAAGGGTAGGTTTAAATAAAATAGTTTGATAGATGTCTTAATTCTATATTTGATTAGGATTTTTCACATCTTGGCCTTAAGTGGCCCGGAATATTAAACACATATACATGGTTGGGCAAACCCATAAGAGGGGTGGGTTTCATATATGCTAGTTTAAGTTAATTACGTCAAATAGGTCTGACAATTGTGTCAAGTGGAACGGTTTCGTGTCGGGTAGAACGAGTTTATGTCAAAAACTCCTTCATTCATATCTCATTCGTTTATATAAACGAGTCCAACTATCACACTCATACACGAATCGTTTATTCGACGGGTTACCCGATACAACCCGTGTGTCACCCGCTAAATAAGAGAATACGTTAGGGTATTTCGAATCCACACGAAAAATCATCAACTTATTACATATTACACATGTTTGACCTGTTTACTATAACAATAAATTATAGTTGAGCAAAAAAAATAAATACAAAAAATAAACATTAAATGATTACTAAATTTGAATGAGTCTAAGAGATGGGAGGTGTGAGATGAAGCAGAGGCTGGAACACCTAACTTTTTTAAAAAAAATTTATAGTATCATTGTTAACGAGTTAAACGGATTGAAACGAATTTATGGGTTAAACATGAAACCGGTTCATTTATTTTCACGGGTCAACCCGAACCCGTTAAGATTATATTCAAATCCGCTAAATCTGTGTCGGGTTCGTGTCGGTTTCACGAGTCATGTCTAAAATTGTCAGGCCTAACGTCAAATGACCCTTCTATCTCTAATAAAATATTCTATTTACTAAATTACATTTGAACCCTCCCAATTACTCTTCTTTGTAATTAAACAAACAAGAGTATGAATTGGATTGACCAATGAGTAATATAATCATTTATAAAACAAATGTGTGGTGTTAATTGTGATAAATTTGTGGGTCTCACATTTATTTATATTACTTACCAAATATAGAATTGGATTGAATTTATGATTGAATCTAAAATTTCTTTTGGGTTGGATTTGAAGGAGTTTCTTAAAACTAATCCAATCATCCCCTTTGGATCATCCAAACATGCCCCATATGGACTAGCTATGGTGTGTGGTACCTAAGTATGGTTTTATTATAAGTTATTTGATGTTAAATTACAACTCAATTGGGAAAAATTATAACTTAAACAAATGTTGGGATCGGTCTTAAAATATCATTATCGAACTTAAATGTTAGGACTAATTGCAAAATCTATGTCTAAACCATAGGATCAGCAGGTTCCTCAAACTCTTGCTAACTATTCAATAACTATCATTGTGACACATCATTTGGGATCCTAAAATTTGATAAAAAATTTGGTGGACACATCTTATACCATAGAGTCCTATTCAAAACTTCTTTTATCAACGGATATTATTGGAGTTATAATAAAATAAATTGTGGTATCATATTGAAATTGATTCATAATAGTTGATTTTGGTTTTATGAATATCAATTTATATTCAAAAACATACCTTTCATGGTGTTGGAAAACAAAACCTTGCTGGTTTGGTTAGTCTCTAGGGTTAACCGGTTCTGTCATATTACACTCATAAATATTTTCAATCTCTCTCTCTCTCTCTCTCCTCTTCTGTATCTCTCTATATTGTCTCCAGCTTTTACAGTCAACAGTAAAGCAATGGGTTCTGATTACAAGTTCTTCAATTTCTCTGAAGTCTCTGTGCATAACAACGCCAAAGACTGTTGGGTGATTATCGATGCCAAGGTAATCCAAATAGTTCACAGCTTTCTATTTCTGCTTCTTTTGCTCAATCTTCTCTCTCTCTCTCTCTCTCTCTCTCTCTCACACACACACACACACACTAATTCTTTTGTTCACCTATACGGTGGTAGCATTAATTTATGAGTGGTTTAGGTTAAAGAGTTGGGGATTCCATATGTTTGATATTTGAGACGATTATACGTGGAATAAACATTAGTTGTATACTTGGGCGACTTGATTTGGTGGCCGAACAAAGGGCGAGGCGAAAATTCATACGTCCTGATTTCAAGTCCGATTGACGGCATGAAACCCCGTTTAACGACATCACTCATTTCAAGTCCTTTTTAGGATAATTGGTATTACACACTGCATAAATTACACTTTAATCCCCTCAGCGTTATTCTCATGTCTCACATTGTTTCGGTGGCTACCAAATTTTTTTATATTGTATGTTCGGTTATTATAATTGGTTGCACATCAAGCTCTTAGATGTTACGTTTCTCACATTACACTAGCAACTATGATTATTAATTTTACTTTACTTGAACTTCAGACATTTGAAACACGAATTGTACTACATATTTGTATTTTTTTTGTCAAAAACATAACTGAAGAGAGATTCAAAAGCAATTTAAAACTAATTTAAATAGTTGAGATGATAATTAGTGTGAAGAACTCAATACTTGGAGATCACAAAGTTAGATTGGAACAATAGTTAAAGGGATCAAAGTATAATTTATTTCTATACATGAAATACGGTCGTTTCTTGTTCTTATTGTTGTTCTATGTTTTGTGATTATTGAATTGATCGAAGGCCTCGTTTGCAGTCCTTTGCTTCGATAAAAGTAATGAAAACCTTGTGTCATTTACAATCATATGATTTGGAGATTTTATATTTTATGTGGTTCTGTTTGGCAGTCCCATTCTTAATATTTGTTTAATAGATACTTAATTGTCCATTATTAAGTATTTTTAATTGTCAATTATTATAATTGGGCTGGTGGTCCAATGACTTGTCGTGGCCCGTTTAGGGTTCTCCCCGATTCCCATAAGGTTGACAAGTAGGATTTGATTCACGGAACTTTCGTTGCTCCCACCGATAGTTCTGCTGGGTTAGATTATGACTCATATCGACTTTTGGGAGCGTTTGTGGTTTTCCGTCATCTAGGTCCCACTGGTGGGTTTCTTTCATAGACAGGTTGCTATGATCATGCTTAGACAGGGATTCCACCCAAGTTGCCCCTTTGAATCCTTTCTTCGCCCAAAAAATAATTGTAAATTATTAGGCATTTTTAATCTATTTATTTTTTTATTTGTGAGGTTGTGATCAACAAAAATATCTAGGGGACCACAATTATATGGAAATCTAATAAGGACCACAATTATATGAAAATCTAATAAACTAAAAGTTTAATTATTTAGGGTTCCACAACAACTTGCATTACATTAGATTGAAATATTTTTATTTCGGATAAAAAAATATACTAATTAATGTGGATATCGATGGAATCGTATCATATTATTGTTAAGTTATGTCGTATACAACTTAATTTTAACAACTCTCATTTATATTATTTATATTTATATTACTTATAAATGTCCGCATCTGCGAAAAAATTTTAATTTCCTATTTTGACCTTAATTATTATAATAAAGTCAATTATACCCACCAATATATATACTTTCATCTAATTTTTATTTTTTACTCCTATTTGACTTTCCATTTATTTTGGACTTTTTTATAAGGACTTTTAAATTCTTTTGAATTCATTTATTAGTACAGTTGCATACAATTTTCTATATCTATGTGAAGAAACAAAATCATGTATATATGTTAAATTATTATACAAATATAGTTATCATATTGAATTATATAATCAAATATATATTATATTTTATTTTTTTAGTATGAAATAATATAATAGTATTATGAACGATCTAATCAATCTATTTTAAAAAATAAAAAATAATAATTTTATAATATAATTAGTGTGCAAATGCTAAAAAAAGCCAGAGAGATACTTAAATAAATGATAGATTAAAAACTCAAATTATTTAATAAATTAATAATTAAATTTAGTAATAATTAAAATATATTAATTATTGAAATTCTAATCTATTATTTAATTTAATTATACATATAATTCAGATTTTTTATAAAAAAAAAATATTATTTAAATTTATTTACATGCAACGCACGTCGTACATTGCTAAATGTTTTGAAGCTAAATATGTACACGGGTTTATTAATCGCATCATGTTTGACTTCACAAGCACAAACATGGATCATCTTTGAAACCTAATAATCAAATATTCATTTTTTTTATATAAATGATTCTTTTGTCTAAATAAAGTACTTAAAAAAGCATTACCAAGAATTTTTGAACTGACCTTCAGAAAAAAAGAATTTTTGAACTGAAAGCATCAGACACGAGACACTAATGTATTTATATTTTTAACGTCTAAATGATTTTAGGTGTTAGACTTTATTTTGAGGACTTATAATGAATCTAAGGAGATGATTACTGAACATGCTTACTTCACAAAGTCAAGTATTGTTGAATATAAAGAGCCCTTTCTCAATTTTGGAACTTTAGGTGTACGATGTGACAAATTTCTTAGCAGATCATCCTGGTGGTGACGAGGTCTTATTGGCAGCCGCAGGTATGACACCAATTTGAGCATGTTTCTTCATTAATTTTACTATTTGCTGTCGTGTTACAAGTTACAACGTATAGATATTATAGATATTACAAATGGGTTTGTTTTATGATCTCCTCGTGAACCGACATGCATGAACTCAATTCATGTTCAGTGTCATGAACATACAAAAAACCATTCCGGAAATCTTCCTTGATTTCTAGAATAGGAAGCTCTTTGATCTTTCCTTCGAGTTCGAGCTTCTATTTTTTAGAAGAATGGTAACAAAAAGAAGAGCATCAACTCCAAAAAAATGGGTTGTTTGCATTACAAAATTGTTGACTCTTAGATCTATTCCAACATTTCTAGAGGATTACATTAAGCTTTGGTTGAAAGATGCAATGTACATCAAAGATTATCTCTTCAGATTCGTTAAATGGTTTGTGACGAAGGATCTTTTGAAAATCAGTTTAGCCAACCTCTTCTATATATGTTACACAAACTTGGATGAGAAATAGAATCAATTTATCCCTATCCCATGCCCAAGTCCTTCTAAAAACTTGAGCTTCTTATTCCGAGTGCAACTAATTAGGATTTTTTCTCTCGGATAGAAAGTGTATCACTCACATGTCACACCCCCACCCCGGATCACAAAGGTTGGGCGGCGGACCGGCCACCAAGGCCTTAACCAACCATACATGTGCATAATAAATGCAAAATACAGCGGAAGACAAATAATAAAGTGATCCATTCCACCGATCTAATGAATACCAGAGGAATAAGCTAACATCACCGATATTATTATTAAACTCATATAAAACAATAATTAATCCATAAGGTTCACTATCCTAAACATAAGCAACATTGTTCACAAAACAATTGAATACTTGTCTGAAAACTATAAAAGACATTTATTCCTGAAGACCTATGATAAAATAAATCTTCTATTCTTCTAATCCCTTGTCTATCCGAGGACTTACTCCTCCCCCTGATCCTCACCTGAAAAATGTTAAATGTTTGGGTGAGCACAAAGGTCCGTGAATAGCAACCACCTCTAATGAGGTGTGAAAATAAATCCCACAGTTTATATACAAAAATAAACTTTGATACATACATAAGTACAACAAATTGTACCCAAATCCATCACACATAATCATGTAAACAAAATAACCTCATGATCACAAATAACTTTATAAATGAAAAGACATTTATAACTCAAAACACCCACTCATTTTCACAAATAATTTTATAAATGAAAAGACATTTATAATCCAAAACACCCACACAAATTCAGTCTCAATTACATTTGTCAAATCATGTTTGTTACCACTAGCCTGGTAACTGGCCCCGTCTCTTGTCATCACTAGCCTGATGACTGGCCCCGTCTCTTGTTACCACTAGCCTGGTAACTGGCCCCATCTCTTGTCATCACTAGCCTGATGACTGGCCCCTATGTGCACATCCCTATACCGACCACGCTGGTATACAATCTCGTTACCATTTAGACCTGGTAATCCAGTCCCCGTCTCATAAACATGATTTTCACACACACACCAAAACTGTAGTTTCAGTCCCAACACACACAAAATTTCCCTTTCATCACCAAAACAATGATATAAAATCATCCCACAAATTTTCCAAAATTCACATGTATAACAGTTCACATTTGCAAAATATTTAATTGCAACCCCAAACATCAACACATATATCATACATATGAAAAATCCACACACACGCACCCACACATTTAATATAGAAAATTCTCCCAAAAGAAGTAGTAAACTACTCACCTTGATTTCCAAAATCCAATTCAAAGCACTCTTTCTCAATTTCAATGCAATCACCACCTAATCCAAAATAACAGATAACAATCAAGCTCTATTCCTAACTTCGTCGTTTCGCGATTTTATATTTAATTTTTATACCTCCTACCCCTTGATATATACTTAGTATATCTTTTACTTATAAATATCCTTTCCAATATGAGGTAATAGGGTATAGAAGCATTCTGGGCTGTTTAGAAAAATTTTCTAAAGTTTTGGGGTCAAATCATAATTTTTGTAACTTTTGGGGTCAAAGTGTAATTTTCTTAAAAACGAATTTTTCTATTTTCGAGGCTGCCACAAAATTTTCAGAATAGTGCTTAAGGTTATAGAGACCCATTTTTCAATAATACAACCTCAATTTGACTTATTAGAGTAACCGTTGATTATTTAAATACTTAATCGAAATTTATAGGGGTCGTTTCAAAATTTCAGAAGTTTTTCAAGACTCGGGGACTGTTTTGAAATGATCATATTTGTTTCAAATATATTGAGTCAGTTCTATAAATTACCAAGTTCCATGGTAGTCAAAAATTGAGTTTATAAAAGTATAGGGATCAAAATACAACTACTTAAAACTAAGGGGAGCTTTCTGTAGTTCTAAAGAATTCCATCTTCTTCACCAACGTAAGTTGCAGGTTCTGCAACTTATCTTCTTCCTCCCTTTTTGTTTTCTTTTTGCTTTGTAAGACATAAATAAATTCTTTAAAGGCCTCAAAACAATAAATCTATACTAAGTCTCAAAACACTTAAATTAACAACTTCCAATAAAACTCATTTATACATTTATCACTATTCTTCACCATGAACATATATATATTCTTTATCACTATTTATGATAACCTTAATACTATGTAATTGAATAACTTACAAACCTACCAATAATTAATGAATTCATACCTTAAATGAGTCCAAATCTCTTCTTCTTCTTTTTCCTTCTTCTTTTTTTCTTCCTTCTTTCTCTTCCTTTTTCTTTACTTGAAACTCTAGCCTCTCCCTCATTTTTCTTATTCAACGTATGTATAGGTGTTGGGAAGAGAATATATGTATATATATATCTATACATATATATATGAAGAGTTTGACTTATCCCACAATACTACCATATTTAAAATCACATGTATAAGAGTCCTAATAGGTCTCTCTAGGATAAGACTTTTATTAGAGACATATTAGTCTTCTTTAATTATTTTTATCCTTATATATATATAATTACTCCTAGGTAACCAATGCACCAAAATAAAATAATAATTTTTTTTTTTCGGATAATTACATCACATTTTTTATTCTTCAATTTTTTCATTCATCCTATCAAACACACCATTAGAGTGGGTCCACATGGGCATCAATTAATTGGATTTGACATGTATCACCCGTTTGTTGAGAAAATATTGGGTGTAACAGTGACAATACGTCACCATTGTTATGTAGTGTCACAATTTTTATCTATTTTTTTAACTTTTTATCATTCAATTTTTCCATTATATCAAATAAAGCATAACTCATGCTCTATCTTTGTCTTGTAGGCAAGGATGCAAGTGAAGAATTTGAGGATGCGGGTCATGGTAGTGCTGCAAGGTTAATGTTGGATGAATTCTATGTTGGAGAGGCTGATTCATCCACCATCCCGAAAGCCACCATCTACATACCTTCAAAGCAACCTCAACAAATACACAACGATGAGGATAAGTCATCCAATCTCATCATCAAGTTTCTGAAATTCCTCCTACCTCTTGCAATCTTGGGTTTGGCTTTTAGCATTCATTTCTACACAAGATGAACCTAAGATTTGCATAGTGCATTGAGAAACAAAATGACAGTCATTGTATGTCTATTTTCTATTTGTAGATTACCTATTATGAATTCAAGTGGAACCCACAATTTATTTGTGGGCTCCTCACTCATACACGGTGGGTGTCTACCGTTGAGTGAAATTAAGTGAAAGTGTGTGAAAGGGATCTAGATCTATGTTTATATACGATCCATGTTGGTGCTTGTGACTTGGAATTTTTGCATTGTGGAAATTGTGGTTATTCTTCTTGTGCTAGCTCCCCCCACCAATTATGATAATTGCCATTGCAGATGCATTTTCTTGTGTATCTTTAACCAAAGCAAAGTATTATATCAAGTGGCTTAGTTAGACTTAGAAGCTAGAACAAAAGACTCATTGGGTGTTATAAGTGTAACAAAATGACTTCATTTCTATGTATTTTGCCAGTTGAAAACTTGTGAGTAAATGTCAAAGATGTCATCTGAACTTTGATACGACTTTCAATTTGCCCCTCGACTTCCAATTATCTCAATTTAATCTTTAGACGAAGTAAACATTTCATCAGTCCATCCCATCCAATTTTTCCATGAAAACAAATGGAAAGAGCCAAACAAATAGAAGTTTTTAGAACTAAATTCAAACAGGTATTATAGACTTTTCCGTTTGTTTTAATAGAAAATTAGAAGGGGTTGATTGTTAGGATTCATATAGTTTGAAGACTAAATTGAGACAATTTGACAATGACGATGCATTTAAAACCCGGAGGCATAGATCTGGGCCATGTAGGATAAATACCCCAAAACTTAAGGTGTTCATCAGCCCATTTTTAACTGTCACAAAATAGAAGATTAAGAACTCCCTAAAAGTCCTGTTAGCAAAGTACCCTACTTACATGAGCTTTCTCTTCCCATTGGGCTCCATGTCTTTTTGTTGAAGAATCAAGATGATAATCACTGGGTTGTTCTTCTTTGTCAACACTACTAATGACCTCTAGGTTCCCCTATTTCACTTATGCAAGATAATAAGAATGAGTTATTCAAAAATGGCCCTCTAACTGCTCGAAGACTCGTATCTATTTTCTCTGTATGCTTAACTACGACCCGTTGTTCTACCCAGTGGGGTACATACCCTACTTACAGTTATGTACATGTTTGTCACATGCTCACAACCTCAATGTCAAGGTTCATCTGCGGTAGAGAGCAGCACTCCATGGTGGGGGTGGAAATCCTCTGCAGTACAATCGGGATGTTGTTCTAAAAAATGACGTCGTTTCATACACAAAATGACGTCGTTTTTTTTTTATATATATGAAACGACATCTTTTTAAGAAAACACCACCTTTGCGAACAGAGGAGGAGCTTTACCTGTGGATGGTAATGCTTAAAAAAAAAAAAAAATTTCTATATGATGATCTGTTATTACCTCAGCTTCTTTGAGTTACAAACACATCATGGTTCTGTTTCTGATTGATCACTGCCAGTAGTGTTTCTTTATCACTACCTCATGTCAATTTGGTTTTATTCTTTCCACTATAAATGTTACTGTAATATGGACCACATGTTGTAGCCAGTCCAAACACTTACCTTCAATGAACAAGACAAAAACATATATATATATGTTTAATGAAGTTGACCAAAACATTTCTAGTGACTCTATTTCATTTGGACACTATATTTGACCCAACCTCCAATTATGTCTCATCTCCGAGGTATGTTTGGTTTGGATATTAGGAGAATAAAGTAACTTAATACTATATTTGAATCAAGTTATAGAGTTCGATCTTTATAACAAGAGTTAATATTAGCCTGATATTATAATGTCACGTAACACCATATATATGATACACATTAATCCCATATGATTGGAGGTATAAAATCAATCATGGTTGGGATTAGGGTTAAAATAACAAGAACACCCTTGACTTGGTTTTCAATTTGATTAGATGAAAAGATGTTTGTCTTTTTCAATGTCATACCATACATTAATATCTAGTAATCTTAGAATTAGTATTAGGATAATAGTCTCACTTTATTCCAACCTTGAATCAAACATGATATAGATGAGATGGGGAAAAAAAAAATTATATCGATTATTACCACCGATATAGATTGAATCAGAATCAATTGTCTAATTTATCCTATATTTTTTTAACCAAACGTCCCTAGAATGCCATTATGTCGCCCGACTTAAGTTGAAATCCTTTTTTTTTTTACATTTTTTTTCCTTTTTCTTAGAGTTATAGTTCCATAACGGTTCATGTACAATATACATGTACAACAACTAGTATATGCAAATGTATATACCTACCCATGCCATAGCTTGAAAAGAAAGAAGCAAGCCCCACTAAAAGTACTTCCAAAAGAAAGAAAACAAAAGTACTTTAAAAACCGATGTTTACCCTTTATATTTTAGAAACAGAACAAATTTACAATTGTATGGTACAAGGGTTAGTTGCAGAAAAAACAAGTACAAACTAGTGATGAAAAAAGTGAACAAAAGATTCTTCCCATACAAAACCACCAACAAAAGCTACCCCACCACTACTAGCAATATATCACCAATCATTCTCACAAGAGGCCAACACTGGGAGTTCATTGAGCAGTGTGCCTCTTGCAACAGTAAAGTGCAACAACATCTAGAGTTGCTGAAAGGTGCATTGTCTCCCATGAAGATGAACAGTCCAAAATCTAACCATGCATAACACTACTCAATGATTGAAATATTGTTATTTTTTTCAATTTCTTTTTGAATAACACCGTCTTTTTTAACTTATTTATCAAACTATAATAGTTATCATAAGTGTGCTAGTTACTGTGAAAACATGTTTGCCAAAAAGGCTCAAGTTCTTTCAATGGATTCGGGTTGTGCAAACAAATTTTTACATATTTTTTTGGTCAAAAAAAAAAAAGGGAGGAGCGACCAATAGTTAGTAACCCCATGGGCGTGACCATGAGGGTCTTTCACTAGAATATCCGGTTTGAGTCATAACTATTAATCCAGAAGATCAGTCTGTCACTACAACACCACCAAAGTCAAGTAACAAACCACATTGCTCTTGTGAATCAAACTCTACTTGATAACCACATGAGAGTCAAAGACGACCACCCTAAACAAGTACGATTTACTACTAAACCACCGGCTCGGGTGGTAAACAGATTTTTACATTAAAATTTCATAAAAACTATTATAATTTGGCGAATAAGGTAAAAATCACAGAAAAGGAATAAAGATGCAAAACTGTTGTAGATGGGTAAGAAACTCCGCATATCACAAAAGATTGTAAAGAAAAAGACTACATGAAGAGGGGGAAAATGGGTCATATTTATTCAGAAGAGTTCTTTCAAGATCCATCAGTACAAGTATAGATAACAAAGAAGAGGAAAATTCAGGGCAACAGAAACAAAGATCTAACCAACTTCTGCACTACTTGCACCAACCTCTCTCTTCCCCTGTCAGATGATCTGTTAGACAAACGATCTTCTTCTTGTGGCTGCTGTTAAACTTATAAGCTTTGTTATGTTACAGATCATTAGTCTACAGTCTACAGTCTACAGTCTAAAGTCTACAGTCTACACAAATCGACGGCTTTAATTTCTTTACAACTAAAGAGAAGGGTGATGGAAACTGGAAATACCCCACCACCATAAAAACTAAAAGACAATTTTTCAGTTGATCTCAAGCTTAGGAAGTCATGATGGAACACTAACATCTTTCAAGGATCCAGTTTTACCCATTCAAATCGGCCAGGAAGGGGCTTGTCCTTCACGGGATCGAAGTTGTACCTGCAAAAATTTCCAAGTGGGAGATTTTAAGTTAGCACATAGTCTGTAGATGACCTCTGCAGTTGGTATATCAAAAGAATAGAACCAAAATTTGAAAAAAAAAAAAAAGAAAAAATAAATGAAGAGAATTGGTGTTACTTCTCAACAAATTGTCTTTGCTGCTCTTCTTCTGGGCCGGAAAAGAACTCATTCATTTCATGTGCCGTTGGAATGTGTCTTCGCAATGAATTTTGTACACTACTATTGGCCTGAGTTGAACTGGTTGGTCTAGTAGTAGAACCAGGAGTTCTAATGGTGTCTGGATCCCTTATCAAACTACAAGGTGTGGTCTCCCTAGCACTCCTGTCACAGCAGATATAGTTGATATTAGAAACACGTTACAGAAATCCGATAGTTAGAGAGGAACAATAAAACAATCTGTACAATAAAATGTCTCTAACTAATATAACTTTACTAAACACTGTAATTAACACTACCATAGCGAGAAACTCGTGCAGCATGTTAAAAAATTAAAAGTTAAAAACAAAAATAAAAAGAATGAAAGCAGAAAGTGAAAAGACTTCTTTTAGCTGCAATCAAAGGCTTCCACACATTTTTCATCCTCATCCACTTCCCCAATCATGCAGAGTAACCCATCTAATATTCAACTAGGACATGTCCCTACCAATCATTTATAGCTTTGAAGCTGCAAAAGGGCTCTGCAGACCGGGAGAAATATACATATAAAACTGCAATTTTTTTGGGTCACACATATCATCTGCAGTCATTCACACCAATCAGAGATAAGCTCTCTGCTCATTTGCCATACCATGCCAAAAAAAAAAAAAGCCAAAAAATGGAAAACAATTTGCACTTTATCTCATACACCACAAAGCAAACAAAATTCCCAATAACTAATTATGGGATGTTTTCCACACACGCATGTGAGTTGGTTTCCTTAATACACAATGAGAACATAAATAATCAGAAAAGAAAGGTGAAGTCATAGCAGGAAATAAATAGTTCCTGTGAAATAAAACTCTTCCCTAGAACCTATAGCCTGAAAAGAAGCAGCCGTTGCAAGATAAGATGGGCAAATTTACGCAGAGGAACCAAAAAGGAATAAAAATACAGCAATTAGATGAGAAGTAACATAATAAAACTTGTATCCTCAAGATAAAAGGCTTTAAAGAGCTCAAAGAATGGAGCTACACATACTTTGAACACAAAGGATCTTCTATAAATCACAAAAGAAAAGGAAGACAAAAACAATGAACATCATTTTTCCATCTTTTCGAAGTTTATGTGCTTCAGAGGTTTCCCAAGCAAATATGAGAAAACCTTTTTGCTAGAACTACACAGTTCCCACCACAAATCACAAAAGCACAAGCAAAACAGAGCAGGGCATAGGAACAAGCATAGATAAGTTCAAAATATAACATACAAAACTGTATCCTTTCACTGCCTAAAATTTACTGAGAAACAATACTGATAAAGAGAAAAAATTCTTAAAGCAATTTTAAAAAGCATTCTCAGCAGAAGTTAAAAAATTGTTACAGATGTGGTGAAAATTTATTTCTCCTGCTCCAAACAAAGCGTGAAAGAGATCCCCTCATCCAGCAGTGGAGTTTAAAAGGGGAAAAAACTACTCATCCTTAAATGAATAAATTGAAAAGAAAAATTCCTTTTCCCCTCCAACATTTCACAGAAACCAAAAGATAAAAAGGGACAAATAAAAAAAAATCTCCAAAATCCATAACTCCCCGAAGCACCATGGCATTTCTGGACACCAAACAAAGTCCAAAATTCATATTTTTTGCTACTTTCTAACAGTTTTCTCAACAACTAAAAAGAGCATTCTAGAAAAAATCCAATTAAAAAATCCACTCGACAAAACGGGAGGCTCCAAACGGAATTTTAACCCACCTATATTCATTCAAACTCCTAAACATTTCCTCCAAAATAATAAAAACCAAATACACAACATTTTGATGTTCTTACTTCCCCCACGTTTTCTTACCCATCAAACAGACTATGAGAACAGAACCAAGAAAAAGCTGCCTCTATTCATACTAATTTCCTCCAAAACTTCACAAATGAAACACTTCAATAAAACTTCAACCAAGAAAATTGAAGTCACCATCAACCAGAGCATATTAAAAACTTTTTAAATAAAACTTCACCCAAGAAAATTGAGAATTCAAACAACCTAAACAAGAAAACCAAGAAAAACCACCTTTCAGACTCAATTACATTTCCCCAAAACAATGAAATCATAAAATTTTCCCTCAGTTTCTCACAAACTAAGACAGCATAAAAGTACCCCATTTCCGAAAGCTCTCAATGCATGATTGAGACATTTTTTTTTTTTGGTGGGGGCTAGAACTAGTTAACACTTCGAAAAACCAAACCAACACAAACACATAAAATCCACCTTTATTTAGTCGCACTCAAGAAAATTTCCTCAAAAAATAATTTATTTACTTTCCCACAGTTTCTCACCAACCAAACAGAGCATGCAAAAAACCCCTTTTACGATAAAGCCCTAATCGATCAAATTTAAGCTTGAAACACACGAACTAACAAAAACCCAGAAAACCCACCTTTCTCTACCTTCAAATTCCAGCATATTCTCTCCAAAAGAAGCTTCAACAACCCCATCACAACTTTTCTCTTCGTTGTCGTTTTCGTGATTCTCTGTATCCCCCACTTTAGCCACCACCTTTTCTTCTTCCTCCATGCAACCCTCCTCATTGTTCAAAGACCCAGAATTTACAGAAGACCCAATTCTCAACCTCGAACTGGCTCTAAAACTATGGTTTGGGTTAGGGTTTTCAGGTCCAGGGCTCGGTAAATTACTCTCTTTCGGAGGCTGTCTCTGTCTTTTCGTATCGCTGTGGGCCACATGGATTGGGGGTTTTACAAGTCGTCGACTTCTCAGCTGAAGGTATGACCCGCCGGAGTTCTCCACCGCCACCGTCGCCGCGGCGGATTTCTGCAAGCGTTGCAAAGCTAGGGTTTTAGCCCTTGTACGAACGCCTAGAGATGCCTCCATGAGAACCACCTCCCCTGTTGTCTTTGACTTCCTCATGTACTTACCCATTTGCTCTGCATGTGTGTGCGTTCAGCTGAGAGTCTAACACAACGTTCTAATGGAGTTAAGAGAGAGAAGACAGGTGGAGATTTTAGGAGAGAAACAGACAACAGGTGGATGAGAGAGAGGTGGGTGGGTTTCTGTTGATGGTTAGAGGGAGAATTGAGGGGGAGCGGTTTGCAGTTGTTGGTCAGAGAGAGAGAGATACTAGCTTTGTGCAGAAGAATGGAAAGGCAAGGACAGAAGAGTGACTGATCAAAAAAAAAAAAGGACTGAAGAGTGAACACAGAAGGAGAAAAAAAACAGGTTTGTGGCCTGAGAGATTGTACTTCCAATATCTCATGCTATATTTCCTCTAATAGGTATTGAATTTATCATCTACTCATGACACTGTTTTCCTTTCCTTTTCTTTTTTCTTTCTTTGATTTATTTGCAGGTATTTTTCCTCCCTAAATTTTGTATTTTGTATTTTTTATTTTATGAATAACATTTTTTTTATTTCAATTTTATGAATCAGTTTATTATTGTCGTTGAATTAGTAACACTTTCCTATATTATTGTCTGTAAATTTATTGTCAATTACCAATATCGGTTGCTAGAATCAACGAATTGCGTTAATAAATTGAGTTTATTATGATAGATGTGGTAAAGACATTTTGTTTAACTAGCAATAACTTTATGTTTGAAGACAATTTATAATACCAAAAATCAAACATTAATTGTGTAATATTTATAATTTAAATAATAATTTACTATTATTTTTAATTACGTAGTTTAATATTAAAATGAATAGACACGAAATAAGAGATAAGTAAGGAAAAGAAAAATATTGAAGAGTGTGTTGATTGAGTTGTTTGATATTGGAAACAGAGTAGAGAATATGATATTTTTAAGAGGGAAAAAAAAATTAAGATGAAGTTTACATCATTGGATCGAAGTATATGCAAATTAAATCAATTTTTCACCTTTCTTTTACTTTTATAAGTTAAAAATTCAACTACCTAATTATAATATTATATATATGTCGTGGGATCTATCATTGATTTACAGATTATTGAAACACATCTAGTGGTATGTTGCGAAACGCACAAAATGCTACATAGATGAAGAAGTTAGACACAACGAGAGATTTAGATCGTGAAACGATACCAACCAACATTGACATTGAATCAAACCACTCGGGATGACACAGAGATATCTAGGACGACTCGACTGAGTTACGTGATATTCGAAATCTGTAAAAATATCGAATCAAAAGATGTTAAGTCAAATATGAATCAATTCACTCATACCTATAGTGGCAAATATTTTGAATCATAAGCAAGTTTTAAAAATATGGTACACATGTCTTGATGAGAAAATAGATCTTACTATATGTGAGGAAATCTTACTATATATGAGGAAAGTTGAAACAAGCTATGTTAAAACAACACCCTAAGTAAAAAGAGAGTCAATAGTTGTTGTTAATCAACATACCATTCCATGCTTAGTTGACCAATGAGTAAATTGAATAACTTTGCTTTTCTTAAATAATTTTGCTGGTCTTGTTATTGTAAGGAATAATTAATGTTACGCTGACCAAATTTACTCGTCAAATTTAGGAACCAAATTTGTTATTGCCATTGAATTAACATTGGGTCTTCATATTAGATTTGATCAAAAACTTGTGTGTTAAAACTGATGTTCTAAGCGTATTTGCACATCAAGCGGGTCCTTTCGAATATTCATCAAGTTACTACTTTTATAATATTTTTGTAACAAAAGTGTGTTTACATATTATTTTGAAAAAGAGTTGATCTCAAACTTATTCAGTAAAACATAATATTACTTGATATTTAACCTGAATATTAAACGAGATTAAAAGTGATGATGCACAAATTGAGTTTGTACACCACCTGTCAGATGAGCAATAATAAATGTAGTAATTAAGAAGTAAGAGATGGAGACAAGAGCAAAACAAGGTTTATAGTGGTTCGGTCAACGTGACCTACGTCCACTTTGAATGGCTAGGGTCGCCAGGTACTTTATTACTTCAAGTGAGTAGGGAGAGCAGTGAGTTACAAGCTTAGAGAGATAGGAGAGAGTTATGCTCGACTGAGTGTGATCTGCCCCCCAAGTGTTGGTGGAACTTATAATTTATAGTTGTCCCCTAACAGATTAAGGCGACTTAATAGTAACTAAATAGCTATTCTGGTGGAGCTGACGACCTCTTCTCAACGGGCGAGGCAATTGCGGTGCTCTCCATGATCTTCGGTCAAATGATGAGGTGAGAGTTGACTCTTCCCAAGGCGGCGAGGATGAGGCTCTGGGATGACCCTGCACACTCCTTGGCGATGTAGCCCTTTGAACCTGATGAGCTTGACCGGGCGTAGACCACATTGGACTTGCTGGGTCTTTACAAGCTTGGGCTCTTAATTAAGATCGGGCTTTCAACATGAATTGGGCAATATGGCCTGGTTCATCAAAAAGTAACCTATGTGTGAAGATGACTTATTTGTTTTATTTCATAACTTTCTCAAAAGTTTTCTATGCATTTTTCATTTTGAGAAATTGTTGCCTTTAGCAATTTTAGTGTTCAATTGTACCATTCAAGAGTAATTCAAGGGTAAATAACAAACAAATATGTTATTTCGGTTATATGATTCGATCCCAAAAGGGTTATGAGTCTTTCCTTTACTTAGAATCACATGTGTTTAATTAAACTCGACAACATGTCTCTTTTAACTTTTAAAATTAAAAGTCATTTGTTTTGTTTAATAACACTACTTAATACTTAAAATTGAATACTTTAAGAATTTAATGAATTAAACCTGTTGGTAACCTAAAACTCATACCACTTAATATTTTAAATAATTCTTAAAAATAGACTAAAATTTTAAGTAGCAAATCACTTGTTTGTTACTTAATACTGAAAATGTTAGTCAGTAAGATTTTATAAATTTCTCATAATGGACAAATGTATACTCAATGCATTTTACACTCTTAACTTTTCAATACCCTCCATCCACCACCACCTACACTGTGCCGTCGTCATTACCACCATTGTGCCCCTGTCACCATCACCGCCGCCGCCACTACCATTGCCGTTACCCCCATTGTGATGTTAGTTGTAGGAATAAGATAGTTGTGATGAGATGGTTAAAAATCATGACAAAAATTAGAATACAAACAATTTTTCGACTTCAATTCTTTTATATTTGTCAAACAATTTGATTCAATTCAATACTTAAATTTTAGTAGATACTAAAACAGTTTGCGAATTCAAAAATTCAGCATTTAGTTTATAGTATTCAGCTTTCATTTATCAAACACCACCTTAGTCCAATAATCACTTATGACACTCTAAACTGGGAGAACACATGATGAAGCCTTTTCTTAATATGGTGATGAGTTTTCACATGTCAACTACCTAATTCGATCCTCTTCATTAACCTAGATTTGGGGTCGACTATGCAACAAATAAACACTCACGACACATGAAAAATTGCTTGCAATGAAAAGATTTGTTGCACTATCAATCAGTTTTCATACATATATAATTTTTCAAAAAAGCAATGACAGAATTAACTTAAATGTTTTTCAATTTACTTCCAAGCTTTCCTTAATCCATACTTGTGTAATCATGTAGGTGACTTATGTTTATTATTCAAACAAAAACATATACACATAACAACGAATACATGAGAGAAAATGTCCCTTGGGTATTTAGGAGAAGAGAAAGTGCGGCAAAATTAATTATCTATAATATAAAGTAGGGCATACTTCAATAAGTGCATTTGACGGTCTCAAATAGACTCATCTAACGGCCACCAATATCCTTCTTAAAATCAATCATATTGTATCGTGTCTTCAGGCATGGGTTACTCCTAGTTAAAAACAAAATGACACAATTTCAAAGATGAAAAGTGTCTCACACAAGTCATTCTTCTTGATATTTTCTGCGTTTTCTATCGGACATGTAACTCTCTTACTTTATGTATTTAGAATTAAGATTTCACGTGCTATAAAGAATATCATACATACGCAAAATAAAGGGTAAAGGTTATAGAATGTTTATTTTGGATACGACACCCAAAATTATTACAAAGTAAGTGTAAACTTACAACTCAATAGAAGATCCTTGGATCGCTCCTAGCATTGCGATTATTTCTAATATTTTAGGATCATAATAACTTTTTTTTTTGAGCTAACATAATTTGACATTATAAGTCAATAACAAGACTCAAATTGATTCATAACCTTACCGAATTGGATTATAACCTTATCCTTGTTTTGTATCTTTCGCAATAGCACCAATTTCAATATAATAGTTGCTCTCAATTAGAGTTAAAACTCTCTTTTGCAAGCAACATGTCTTAGATTCATTACTTCTCACACTGTCGTTGGATCAGTCCAGGGGCGGCCCAACAGATCTAGAGGCCCTAGGCGAGAATATGATGTGGGTCCCTATTAATAGGTAAGATATATATATATATATATATATATATATATATATATATATATATATATATATATATATATATATATATATATATATATCATACTAAATAATCATTGAAATATATTCATTTAATCTTGCTTTTTGAGATGCAAAAATATTGATTAAATTTTTATATTCAAGTTTTGTTAATATATTCTTTTCAATAGATAATATATCTAATCCATTTAATCTTTCTTGTGACATAGTTGATCGAAGATAAGTTTTTATTAATTTAAGTTTTGAAAACTTCTGTCGGCCGAAGCTACTGCGTTGTTAATAATATTATAAAAGTTATACATGCATTTGGAAAAAAAATCTAATCGTTTTATATAAGTTAGGGTTTCAGCTGAACTGTTAATTTCATATTGTAAGACTTTCTTAATACATTCAATTCTTGAAATAAATCTAAACCATCTATATCAGAAAATAAGTCATTCTTCAAAAAAATTTCAAGGTTAAAGACAATACATTTTCAAACTATCATTATCTAAAATTTTAATTTTTTAAAACAAAATGAAAAACCAAAAATATTTTCATATATTTGAAATTTTCAAACCTACTTTGGATTGAAGAAATAGCTAAATCAACTACATATAAAAAACACTCAATCTTAAAAGGTTCTTTAGGTGATAGTGTTATTGCATTCTCAATTACATCACCAAGTTACTTTTTCCTCAGAATTTTATGGTTTTCACAAAACACTGGTTCTATTTTCATTTCAAGTGCAGTCTCTTTTGATGAAATCAAAGCAGAGTGAAATCCATTTTCTCTATATGATTCTAAAAAAGAAAGAAGTCATTTTAATTGATCAATAGCAACATCAATATGCATGTCTTTGGATTGTAAATTTTTACTAATTGTGTTAACAACAAATAATATATCATATCAAATATTCATACCCAATAAAAATTCAAAAATTTCAGTCTCATATGTAGCTAAGCATGTGACTTCACTTCTTGTTTTAGGATCTTCACTAATTTTTGCTAATTGAATTAAAGCATTTCGTATTTTTGTTAATTGAATTCCTTTTTTTCATAGACAAGAAAGAGAGAGACGTTGTTGCTGAAGTCTAGGCGTCTAATACGACTGGCAAGTGGAGCAATTTACTAGGTAAGTTGTTATAGAACTAATGGGCCTATTTATAAATTTTGGGCCTATTCAAATCAGTCCATTCAAAATATATGTACACATAACTAAAAATATAAATTGGGGGCCCCAAAATTTTACAAAAAATGGGGGCCCTAGGCAGCCACCTAAGTGGCCTAGGCCTAGGGCCGGCCCTGGATCAGTCCCACTTGCTTCTCCGAGAACATGTCCTTAAACTAGTTCGAGCTACTGTGACTGGTCTCAGAGCTGGAGATAGTAGTCGGCGCAAACCTGAATACCCTATAACAAAATAAAAAATTAGAGTTAAATTTAGGGATGATAATTTCTGACACAACACGAAAATACGACTCGAACTCGAACTCAAACTCGACACGAAATTAACGGGTTAGAGTTGATCATTTTTCAATACGAACCCGATAATATGAATAATAAATGGGTTGAGTTAGTGTCAAACACGGACAATACGAAATTGACACGATTAATACGTTTAACTAATATTATAGAAATAACATGCTAATTATTTGTTCTTGTTTATTAAGCATTGACATAATTAATGTACAAAAAATATATTTTTACTCATTATTATTGTTATGTTTATTAAGTTGATTTTTAATTTATAGAAAATGTATGGATATGGATCCAATTAATTGATAATATAATCTTATACTTAAATATTAGCGTTAAGTTCTTTATTTGAGATTTATATGAGTCAATACGAACACGAATCCGAACTCCACACGAAAATAAATAGGTCAGTTGACACGACACGATAATTTAAATATTACTTGACATGAACTCGTAATAAGCCACACCAAAAAGCTCAAAGCCCAATGAGCCGCCCACGGCCCAGAAGGCCAACGGGCTAACGGGCAGCCCGACTCGTACACGTGGTAGGGCTTGCGTAGCCCGCTAACCCGACGGGTAGGGCTTGGGACCGTGTTTTTTAGGGTCGAGGGCCCGCACGGGCCCGCCCGTTAACAAACCCTTTAGCCCACCATTAGCCCAATAAAATAATTAGATTATATTTCTTATTTGTATTGTTTATTTGATATTTGATTTATAATTTTTATAGGTTGAGATTTGCAAATGATTGACAATTGTGTCGGTGTCGATCTAATTAGGATATACTCAATTTGTAGTGATGCAAAATAGTCTCACCCGTCAATCAATTTGTAATGTAATATTGTAACTCTATATGAATATTTGTTAAATTCAATCAATATGAATAATTTTGTTGTTAATTTATTTTTTCATACCAACTTCATGTAATTGATGTTTTTTTGTATTTTTTATATAAAAATAAATTAGTCGATCTCTTTTTGTATTTTTTACATAAAAAATAATTTTTTAATAATGGGCAGGCCATAAGGCCCCGGCCCGTTTTAGCCCAATATGACAGCCCATAGTGCGGGCTATGAGCTGAAAAATATCAGGTAGGACCGGCCCGGTCCGACCCGTTGTCGAGACCTAACTCGCAGTAATACAATACGATACGATTGATACTTCTAGATAAATTTAATCATGATATCAATTATGTCCAATCATAAAGTGACACATATGAAATTTATTATTTTCTAATTATTACATTTTTTATTTGTCATAATCAATGATTTTAAATCACTTAAATCAAAGATTTATAATTTCAAATAAATTTTTGGGTAACTTTTCGATTTCACATCGATATTTTCGTCAAGATATATACATAGTGTTTTCGTGAAAGGTGAAACCCAGTGACATCATTAACTCGCGATACGATATATAGCCGACAACTTCTCAAGACTCACGAAAGAGTTAAGCATTGGATACCCTTCTTTCAGTGGCCACGTGGAAAGTTCAATTAATTATTTACACCCACAGCAATCAAAAGGCCGTAACTATCACGCTCCTGACCACGTTGGAATTAGGGAGAATTACACCTAGGCTCCCTGAAGTTTGTTACTTTATCACTTAGACTCCCTAATATTTAAAAGATTACATACTTACCTTTTAAAGTTTGTACGCACGTAACACTTAGACTCTTGTTATTAATGTCCGTTAGTCTATCCGTTAATAAATTGCACTCAAATCTTCTGAAGTTTTTAGGCATATAATATTTAGACTTATCAAGTTTAAAATATTATATTTAGAAAAAAAATATTCAAATTAAAGATAAAATATCAAATATTTTAAATTTTAAAACTAAAATTTATGTTCTATTATGTCATTTATTGAAATAAAATCAAAAATAAAAATTTATTTTTTTCTTAAAAAAATTATAATTAGTAAAATTAGAAAATCAAATAAGGGGTCAAACTGTAATGAATATAATATCTTCTATCTTTAATTGAGATCATTTAGTTGTTTAATAGATTTCGTTAATTCTGTAACTAATAAATAGTCTAAGTATAATATTTTAAATTTAAAGGGTCTAAGTATTATACCCTTATAAACTTTAGGAGATCTGAGTATAATTTACTAACAATTTAGTAATGAACATTGCCAGTAGGAGTCTAAATATTACGGACATACAAACCTCAAGGGTTTGTGTATAATATTTTAAATATTAAGAAATCTAAGTAATTAAGTGAGAAATCGCAGAGGATTTGGATGTATTTCTCCCTTGGAATTAAGATGAAGTTGAGTATTTCTACTTAACAAAAAAAAGTTCAAAGAAAAAATTGCACTTTGCTGCCTAAAAAGATTTAAGGATTCCTATTTTGTACCTTTAAAGATAATTTTTTTATACTATACCCTAAATGTATTAAAAATATTATAATGTGACCCTTATGTTAACGTCTGTTATTTTGTTCATAAAAAACCTTCTCATTGAAACTGACGGAATAAATAAGGAAATCTAACAGAAGTGTCATATTACAACACTTTTGATATATTGAGGGGGTAATGTGAAAATTTTAATCTTTAAAACTATAAAAATGAGAATTCTTAAATCTTTTAGGGTACAAAGTGAGATTCTCCTTTTTTTTTTAAAAATAAGTTCACAATTTCTTGTCTAAAGTAGACAAGCATTTCAATTTTTCATTAATTTTAATAATTTTTTACTAATTATTAAGTAAAATTATAATTCAAGAATTGGAATTAGCAATGATTATAAAACTGTCATAGCCCAAAAAGTTTTATATAAAAAAAAAGATTATTTTTCCGGCCTCTGACTCGAGATTTGGCAAAAAAAAAAATTGGTGGGACACTCTTCTATACAAAGGTCTAAGGTTAAAAAATATTTTACTTATATCCGATGCACTTATACTTAATTCATTTATTAATCTTGTCATGTCTAGTTCACACGTTTATTAAACGGTTGTCTTAAAAAAACTCAAACTCTTTGATTTCATATAATATTCGTGTTATGTAAGATTTTGACACCCTTAGTCCACAATCATCCTTGGCAAAACAATTACTTAGAAAGTGACTTAATTCTACGACTTTATAGGTGGAGGACAAAATCCCTTGTTAGAATTGTGTTTGACAAACACAACTTGACTTTGACAATAAATAAAATCAAGATCTGTTGGTTTGGAAAACAAAAATGTCCAAAACTATTGTAAAGAAACTTTGAAGGGACCAGTGGTACAATGACTCTCTCTCTCTCTCTCTCTCTCATATTCAGTTTTTAGGACTTAAATGATCCTTGTACCATGAAAATAGGAACTCATAAATTAAAGTGGTCACGAAATTCTTTTGTAAATAATGATGATGGATTTAAAGTCAGGGCCTTCACTTAGAGCCCAAAATACTCAATGGGCTAGTTAAAGAACAATCCAAATGACCCATCTGCATAACACCCACCATATCATAAGACTGGGCCGTAGCCCAGGGCCATGGAAGCACAGGATTGTCCAACTCGGGATATATACCAGCTTGGTCCCAGCAAGCTCCACGGTAGGTACCTGCTCAAGGATAAAGAGCTCGGCACAAGGCATGCCTCAAGTAACCCCGGTCGCGTCACGTGGCCAGAGGAGAAGAGGACAATGTCTGACAACTCTAATGAACAAATATTACCTAACAAAGGGAATATCCTAACAAAGGGAATATCGCACACATTCTGTTTCAAGGATCATGGGCGTGGAAGACGTCAAACTGGTAGACCCCGTTACAGGACAAAGGATGAGGGGACCACATAATCAGCCAGAAAATGAAGAATTGCAGAAACCCTACACGGCCAAATATATAAATAGAAGATGAAGCCACTGTAAAAAGGGAATCACCATAGACAGTCTAAAAAATACTCTGTAAAAAGCTCTCAGTCAAATTACTGTAACCATTACCTCAGGAGCAATAATCTTCATTACAGTGGACATAACCTTAGCCTTTCGGCTGAGATAAACCACTTATATTTTTGTCTTTGTTTCTTCTTCAAGCGTTTACCTCACACTGTCTCAAGCACACATAGAGCCCCCACTGGGCCCAAACCCCTTCGCTGTTCTGTAACTGGGTGAAAGGATTTTGAGCATTATCAGTAAACAATGAACTGTAGTTCATAAATGGTTTTGACACTCTGAAAATGATAGGGAAGAGTTGTTTCTTTTTTCACAAATCTATTTCATTGAATTTCTCCGGGTAAGGACGATTTGTAGACCTATAACCTTGGCTGAGTTGATGGGTACGGTTCGCTAGCTAATTTAAGCCTTTATAGAATGCATCGTTTTTTATTACAGTTTCACGGCATGGCGTAAGGGAAGGGGATCTTGAATCAAAGAATTCATGTCCGGCAAGCGAAGTAGAAAAAATATGATTTTTACTCTTCTCTAACGGTATCGACTTTCGGGTGGTGGTGGGTTCACTCAAAAGTATTTGATAACAACTTGTTAAAAACTTGGATTGAGAGAAATGTGGTTTTGTTCTGTTTTATGATGAACCATGAGGCATCAAGCATAATTACAACCTTTGCAAATGTAACATTTGTTTCTGTCCAAAAAAAATTACAATCTAAATTGTCACTAGTCAAACTAGCACCTGAAATGTGCCCAATTGGCTCATGTACGTGTGTAATGTGCGTGTAGTGCCAATGCAACTTTGGGCGTGTGTCGGACTTAGCTAGCGGTACAATTTGGGTGGGTCAATTCAAATTCAACCCAAACTCAATCCAAGAAAAACAGGGCTTAGATTGAGGTTTTTAATACTTAGATTGAGCCTGGGCAGAAAAACACCAACCCAAATTGAATTCGGACAATACCCGAGTTGTGGCCTCAGACAACTGGATTCAACCTGAATATATAAATCGGGCTCAACCCGAATGTATTTAAAAATAAATATATAAATCAATATAACAATATAACTTACAAGTTAAAATACTATGAATCAGTCTTCTAGTTCAGACTTATGTTAAACATTTGTTTATTATGTCATTATGTTAAACATTGATTTTTATGTTTTAAATACTATGGTCTTTAAGTTAAACATTTGATTGAAGTTGATGGTTTTTACTTTAGGTGAATACTACATAGTATGTACCAGATTTAGAACAACAAGTTGATTTCGGACTTGAATGAACCCAACTAGAATTCTAATCCGAAATCAGTCCGAATTACGTAACCCGAACCCCACCTGAATTTCAATCTGAAATTTGTCCGAATTACGTAACCTGAATTTAACTCGAGCCAACCCGAATTAAACTTGGACAATACTCGAGTTGGGTTAGAATTAACCCCTCAACCCGCCCAAATTACACCCCTAGACTTAGCCACACTAGCATCTATTATGTTCTTCTTTGTGCCAAGTGAATGTGTAACGAATGTCTCTATGTAAGAACCACTTAAAGAAATTATCTTTAACCAATGTGATCAGACCAAGACTTTCTTCAAATTAGACTGACTACACTTTTTGGAGAAAAATTTGAAAATACCTCAAGATATTAATTCCTTTTGAAATAATCCTACAAATATGTATATGCATATGTATGTGTGTGCGCGTATAACAGAAAACGATAAAAAATGTTATATGGGCTCACACACACACAGAAAACGATAAAAAAATGTTATACGAGCACACACACACATATCGAATGAAACTAAAATGTGTGTGTGTGTGTGTGAGAGAGAGAGAGAGAGAGAGAGAGAGAGAGAGAGAGAGAGATCTTCAGAAAAATCAGTAAGTGGTTATGGATACATTTTGATAAAACTATTACAAATTAAATTATAATTAGAAAAGGAGAAAAAGCGCTCATTTATTCTGAATAACAATCATACACCTTACTTGGTAATATGATAATTAATTTTGAGACAATTTGGCAAAACAACATAATATAACACGCTATAGTGCCCAAAAAAGTATCTCTCACCCTGCTTATTAAAAACCCAACATTTTATTTTTAAAAAAAACTTAATTAAAGCTTGTGTAAAGACACATTTGCCCCCAAGACATTTTACATCCACGTTGATAAACAAAATTGTTGCATGCAACTTCTTACTTCATGGGCTATCTTGTGATTCTTTCATTCATTTGTTGTATCTTACTACTTCCCTACTTTTCCATTAGCCAAAAAAATACTTCTCACTTGATGTTTTAACAAATTCAATATGTTTTTCACATATTTCCATCACCTACTAGTGAATGATGCTCATAAATCATAATCATATGAAAATGCAAATAATAACCAAAAATGTATAAAATATCTTTTATTTTTGTTAATAGAGAACTAGTATATCAACCAAAGCTGATGGGTCCTCGGAAATTAATCCCTCCGGCCCAAGTGGATCTTGTGTTTTTGGGTTTGTTTTTACGAAATTGGTTCTCTAAGGAGATTGCTGTTAAACTATGGCAGGCAACTGATATAAGTGGTTCACCCTAGCCGAAGAGCTTGGGTTACGTCCACTGTAATGGAGGCTCTTGCTCCTTGACTGTGTATATTGAATCTGGCTGACTACCAGGAAATTATAGGCGCAGGGCCATATACAATGTTTTCCGTTTGTCTGGTCTAGGGTACTGGGGAGGAAAGCCTGGAACTGGATGCCTCCCTCTCTTCTACTGTTCTATTTATATCCCCCCTTTTCTTAGGGTTTCTTTTTCTTCCTCTCTTTGATCTTGTGGGGACCGTTCGTCCTTTTCCTGCAAGCCATTCTGACCGCCGGCGATGCTGTGCCCACGACTGCCAGTGTTCGTTCGGCTCCACCTCTCTCTGTTTTTTGCAGGGAGTAACTCTGAGAAATCAGAGCCGGTTTCCTTTGTCCTTGGAGCACGTGGCATAACAGGCTTTAACTCGGGTCGTGGGCTAAGAGACGAATACGGGCCGGTTGGGACCATTCCTTCTTGGGTTTTGGAGCTTTCACCCAACATTTTCCGGAGGTCTTTGGGCTTGGTCCTAAGGGCGGCCCAGGCCCAAAAACCTATCCTCATCAGTTGCCCCCCAGCCCCTGGTCACGAGAATGACGTCTTCTCTGACCTGGGGATAGAGAGTGTCTTTTCCGAATTCTTCATAGACATCATACGTGGCAGAATGCGTGGTCAGGAGGCTTTGCGTTGGTTCGGCGTGCTTCGGTATTTGCCGGCTGTGATGGGATGGTTTTTACACGTGTCATCATCGGGTGAACCCGACGGTACGGTTCCTGAGGCGAGCCCTGTAGTTTAGCTTTTCAGGGCATTGAATGTTTCGTATAAAAGCGGGGAAGTCCCCTTGCCTTTGTCATTCTTGCGCTTTTTGAATTTCCTTACGTTTCTCTCTCTTCCATTGGCTCTCGAGGTGCTTCGCTTCAGACTTTCAGGCGATTCTTAGGGTTTCTGCGTTCTCGGTTATTTTCTGCATCTAGCACCTTAACTAGGTACGTCTTCCCCCTTTCTTTATTCTTGCTCGATCTGGATCCCTTCAACCCTCCATGGTGGGGTTTTGGGTTTCGTTTCTTGATATGGAGGTTTAGCTACTTCAGGAACCACTCCGACGACCTTTCTCCTCTTACGTGTTTCGTGGACCATCCTACTTTGCTTAGGGTATCCTTCCTTCGAGGTTGGTGTTTGAGACCGCTATTTTTGACGGACTGTGCTTTACACTTTCCTTCCCTCCACTCCGGTTTACGGCCCGAACCTTTGATGGGGAAGCGGGTCGTTTCCTCCTCAGAATCGGATTCCGAGGATCGAGAAGTTGAGGAGGTTGAGGTAGGTACTCCAGGTTCTCAGAGCGGTAGTTCTGTTGATAGGGCCGCGTCGGGATCCGCTCACGGAGTTTCTGCCTCTGGGTCCGCCCTTGTAGAAGAAGCTCATCCTCTTTCCTCGCTTCCTCCAGATTCTTTTGTTGCGTCGGAGACTAAAGAGTCAAAACCAGTTCCTTCCCCTATTCCTAGGAAAAGAGCTCGTCGGGACCAAGCCGACGTGGCCTGTTGTGCCGCATCGACTCCCAGTTGTCTCAGCGATGAGGACTTAGACGAACTGAGGCGGGAGTATTGTTTCCCTGACTCCGTCCTCTTACATTCTCCTGAAAAGCAAGAGAGGTGCAATTCCTCTATTCCTGGCCTGGTTTGCTTTTACGAATCCACTTTCCGAGCTGGTTTGCGGTTTCCTGTTCATCCTTTTATCCGGATTGTTCTTTCTTTTTACAACATATACCCTGCCCGGCTATCTCCAAATGGATGGGGTCTTCTGATCGGACTTCTCGTTCATTGGTTGAAGAGTGGGAACGACTCTCAGCCCTCCATTAATGAATTTGCCTCCCTTTTTCAACTCAAGTCATCCCCTTCCGCGGGTTTTCTTTATTTTTCGAAAAGGGTTAAAGCGAAGAATTTGATCACCGGGCTTCCTTCTTCCAACAAAGGGTGGAAACCCAAGTTTTTCTTTGTTAGGGGTGATTCCTGGGAGCTTTCCGGGAAACCAGGGGACGTTCCTCTCATTCCCAGGTCTTGGGGGGCCCCAAGGAACATAAGTAAGGCCTTTTAATTTTAGCTGCGTCTCCTACTTTCCCTGCACTTCTGTTACTGACTTTATTTCTAATTTGCAGATTACCGTCCTGTCCTTGGGGTCGAGGAAGCGGCGAGGGTTGCTAGAGCCGAGGATTTTGGGTTGCAGCCTTTCTTCGATTTGGTGACGGACGAAAATCTAGCTCTCTACGAGCTTGGGCCTCCAGTTGAGCAATCCTCAGTACCTTCATCACCCCCTGCTCCCCCAACTGCCCCTATGAAGAAAGATTTGGTAATGGCGGTATTCACTAATGCCGAGAAGTCGAGGAAGAAAAGGAAGGTGGTGACGGGTTCCCATCTGTTACCTACTGGTGCGTCGGTTCCTGACCTCCCACCTACTACTTCTGAGCAGAAGGGAGAAGTCCGCCTTCCCCGCGAGGATGCGCCTCTCCCCTTGCTCCCCGTTGAAGCTCCTAGGGGCGAATCATTGACCGGGGGAACTTCGGAGAAACAACACGAGGCTTCGGGAACTCTCTCCCGCTCCGTCCCTCAGGAGGGTGGGAAAACGGGCCTGGCTCGATCCCCGCCTAGGGATAAAGGGGATGGTTTTCTGCGTGATCCCGAGGTTGCAGTCGCTGCGCTATCCGACCTTGTTCCAATTCCAGATCCCGGGGTAGCCACGCGGGTTCCTTTTGACAGGAAGGTCGATCGCGCTATTCGGGGCATGGCAGAGGTATCTTCTATCCTTGTCTTTTCCTTTTCTCCTGTATTTCTTCATACCGAGGTCTCCGGGGAGGCTATTAACTGACCCTCTTTTCTTCTCAGACGCTCGCTTGCGTAAAAATGCTTGGGTTCCACTACAACGAGGAGCTTTCGAAGGCAGAGGGGTCCAGGGCCGCCCTTTTAGTGAGCAAGGAGGCCGCCGAGGAGAAGGTGAAGATTCTGACCTCAGAGGCCGCTGAATTGAAGAGGATTAACGACGAGATGGATGCTCGCCTTCAGGATTTTGTGAAGGTTATGGATTCCAAGGAGAACAAACTCAAGACCGCCGAGGCTGACCTGGTTGCCAGGGATTCTGAGCTGCTGTCTTTGCGGTCTCGTGTTTCGCAGCTCGAGGAGGACTGCGCCTCCGGCTTTGTGAAGGGTTTTCTAAACCTTAAGGATCAACTTGAGGAGGCTCATCCTGAGCTGGACTTGGACCCTTTCGTACCAATGCTGGACTCCGAGGAGGCTGTCGTGGCGGCTGAGGAGGCCGGGACCTCTGATATCCCTGAGGGTATGGCTCCCGATGCCGAGAAGGTGCCTGGGCCTGTGGTGGCAGCGGTGGAGGGACCATGTACGCCAGCAGAGGCTTCTGGTGAGGGGGCAGGTGATGAAGAGATTGCTTCCTGAGGTTGATTTGAGGCCTTCCTGCTGTTTTCAACTTTCTTGTGACTCTTCAAGTAGTCTTTTTTGCGGAACGCTTGATTGTAATCTCTTTATAAGTTGAAATGAAAACTCTTGTAGTTTTTCCCTTTTCTTTTCTTATGATTGTTGTGTAGTGCCTTTGCTACAAATTTCTTTGACCTGTTGCTGCGTTGTATTTTCCTTTAGCACTGACTTCAGCTTCTCTGAACCGAGCTGACCTTCACGCTTTCCCCTTGGGTCCTTTGAACTTCTTTAAGGCTATTTTGGTCCTTTCCAGATGCCTTTTTTGTAGTGGTGATCCGACGGTTTTGTTTGCTTGAGAACGTGCGCCGTCAGAGGGTTTAGTGGTCCCTCGATCGTGGCGCCTGAAAAACCCCACGACGCCACGTGTTCACTTCATTAATGGCGAGAGACGTGCATTAACTCCCTTCGGCGTCAGTGGCAAGGCTTGTCCTGCAGTGCCTACAAATAGGCCTCCGGGGAATGATTGTTCTTCATTAACCGTGCAAAATCCCAGCTTCTGAAAAATCTTCTCTGATTCCTACATTCATGGCTTCTCCTTCTTCTTCATTCGAAATCATGGAGCGAGTCTTCGGAAATGTTGAAGCAAGCGAAATTGACGGGGAGGAGGCCCAGCTCCTTGCTAGGCGCTTCGTTTTTCCCCCCGGCGTTATCGTGCGTTCTGCGGACTTGCGCAGGTTTCACAGCTTGGTGGTTGGTGAAGCTTGCTTCTTCGAGGCCCCCTTTTCGCTAGGACTTCGGTTTCCCCTGCCCAGTTTGATACGAGAGGTCCTTCATTTTTTCAGTTTCTGTCCCGCCATGCTCCTCCCATCTGGCTGGGCGGTGCTACTGACCTTCATCGCGGCATGGGGGAGGATGTTTCCTCAGGCTAGGGCCAACTTGAGGGAGTTTCTTCACTTTTTCCGCCCCGAGGAGGTATCCGAGTTTTATCACTTCGTCCCCAGGCGAGGGGGAGAAATTCCCATCCGGGATCTCCCGCCGAATCCTGAGGGGTGGATAAGGAGATATTTCTTCATCTCTGGAGATGGCTGGGAGTTTGGTTCCCAGTTTCCGGGGTCCGCTAGAGTTCCTACCGCCTGGGGGAGCCGCAGAAACTTAAGTAAGCTTTTTACCTTGATTTTTGGCGGATGCTTGTTCTCGTGTACTAACAGTGACACCGGTTCCTAATGCAGGAGAGCTCCCGCCCCTTGACTCTTCTGAGCAAGCCCGAGTTGACCAAGCCCGCGCTCGTCTGCCCTTTTCTTATGTTGAGCTGTTGCATCCCGGAGTCCCCTTGGCGCCAGGTGATTGCATATAGACAATGCCCTTTATCTCTCTGCTCCTTAGTTCGGAACCTTGCTAATTTTTTGATCTTTGTATGCGTAGTTCCTTCCTACTTGGTGATGCAGCGCCACATGATCATGGAGCGCATAGATGAAAGAAGGCGGGGTAGGGCCGTAGGACCCCCGGCGAAGAGGACGAGGTTGGAAGAGGGTACCACTTCTGGTGAGGTCCCTGTTCCGGCCGCCGAGGCTCCTGTTCTTGGATCCAGTGCTCCTGCTCCTTCTCCCGAGGCCCCGGAGTTGACATCTGAGCCGGTCGTCAGTGAAGCCACTGCGGGTACTGTGGCGATTGACCCCGTTGGAGGGCCTGTTCGGCGAGGCACTATTTTATCTGCTGCAGCTGGTTCCAGCTCGCTTCGTGCCCCCCGGGCCTCTATTGCTGACCCAGAGGCCGGCCTACTTCGGGACGTAAGTTTGAGTAGCCGGGCTCTGATGGAATTGATTCCCCGAGCTGATCTGCGTCGCTCCGTGGATCTTCCATTCCAAATCCGGAGCCGTGACGCCCTTCATGCCCTGCTGGAGGTACGCCTTGGTGTTTTTTTTTTTTTTTTTTATCTGTTTCGAACTTCTCGGTATCTTACATTGTCCCTTATGTTTTCAGTCGGCGACGCACGTCTGCGCTCTTGGGAGGGAAATCTTTATGCTGAGGAGCGATGTTCAGAGCAGAGGTGCCGAGGTTCTTGACGCCCGTCGGCAAGGCAACGAGCTGTTGCATTGGGGCTTGGCCACTGAGAGGGAATTGGAGCAGGTCCTCGAACAGCGGGCTCGTACTTTCAGACAACTGATTGCCAGTACATCTGCTGAAGTGTCTCTAAGGGACGAACTCGCCTGTTTAAAGGAAGAGCGGGAGGCTGACAAGGAAAAACTACTGAATGCAGCTGTTGCTCGCACTCTTATGGGAAATGAGCTAAGGGAGTCCCGGGCTGAGGCTGCCGAGCTTAATAGGTCTCTAGCTGCCGAACACCAGCTTGTAGAAGATCAACGACAAGAGCTTGAGAAGGCGAGGCTGGAGGCGGCCACGGCTTTTGTCGACGGGTTCTTTAACTTTGCCGACCAGGCGATGGAGAGATATCCCGATCTAGACCTTGAGCAATTTCAGCCAAGGTTTGATGCTTCTTCAAGTGGCGGGGCTCCTGATGTTACTGATGCTACCCCTCCTGCAGATCGGTCTTGAGAACCGGGATCTTCATAGCTGATATTTTTTGTAACCTTCTTCTTTAGTTGACGTATTTTGTAGTAGAACTTCCCTTTTTGGAATGGAAAACCAAACTTGTGGTGTTCTTGTTAGTTGTTCCTTGTGTTATATACTCCTGTGCCCCCCTACTCCGAGGAGGCCTTGGCCTGTTTGGAGTAGTATTATTTCTTGAGGTCTGGGCTTCCTTACTTGGATTTGCTGCAAGTACCTGCCATAAGTTACGTATGTATACGTTTTTTTTTAACAATATTTGACTTGGATTTAAGCCAGCCCCCCAGGCGGCTTACCAACTGCTTCGTAAGTTGAGCGAATATTCAATGCTGCTTTCATTGCGGGATCTCAACAGTCATCTTTGGACACTATTAATACCTGTTTGTCTTATCGCTTTTCAGAAAGGCTTTCTGTGTTCTCGTACTTTTGCAGCGATGGATTCTTCTCCCCTTTTCAAGCAGCGAGCCCGTGAGTCACTCAAGGGAGACTGGTGTTCTATCTTTCTTCTTCCTTCTCAGCTTACGGGCGCGGAAGCTGCTGATTTGAAGGAACAATACGACCTTCCGGCGGATCTGGGAGTTAGGGCTCCTACTCCTGATGAACCTTGCAGTATGCCTATTCCGGGCGAGGTCTCTTTTTTTGTGGATGCGTTTGAGTTTGGTCTTCGACTCCCTCTTCATCCAGATTTCGCCCGGATCTTGTCTCACCATGGACTGTGTCCTTCTCGTCTTTCCCCCCAGGGGTGGGCTACCATGGTCAGTTTCTTCATTTTCTGGCGTATGCAAGGTTTTGAAGCCTTTCCAACAGTTTCCGAGTTCTTCTACTTCCTTGATCTCTCTTTCGACTTTCCTCCTTTCTTCAGCTCTCTCTCTTTTAAGTGGTATTTTCATCCACCATTGATTGCTGATATTCCCACTTCCCCTGAGGGGTGGTCTAGACGCTTCTGTTTCGTCTCGGGGGACTCCTGGGAATCTGCCGTAGGGACTGAAGGACATGTTTGGGTTCCTCGTTCTTGGACGAGCTTTCGGGAGAGAGGTAGCCACAAACGGGCTAATCCACTTCCTTGATCTCCACCCTTTTTTTTTGTCTGAACAGTAATCAACTTTGCTAACCTTTTATGTGCTGTGCAGGTATTCCAGCTCTTACTCCATTGGAGACCTTCCATGTTGGGATGGTGGAGAAAGCTTCTCCCCGTCCTTACTCTGCTCTTGCTACTCCCCAGAACCTAATCCGTTACGGGATCGGGGGAAGCTCAACCAGGATTCAGTGCTCGCTCTCCTTTGTTGATGAGCCTGAGGAGGCGGATCCGGAGGATACTGAGGTGGAGGTCCTGAAGAGGAAGTTGGCGGAGGTGGAGAGAGAGAGAGATCTTCTGAAGGAGGAGAATGCCAGGCTTAAGGTGGCGGCTGTTCGACTTCAGAAGGCGGAGGAGGGAGATACCCCGATGGAGGGGGTGGCTGAGGAAACTTTAGGAGGGGTAGGAGGCCAGGGGGCCTGATTTTTGTATAACTTCTATGTACTTGTTCCTTTCGAACTGTTCACTCATGGTGAAATAGAATTCCGGGCTTTTGTTTCCCAGTTTTGTTTGTTGTTGTTTTTTTTTTTTTTTTTTTGCTAAGTAATGTGGTCATCTGTTGAACTGGGAAAACTGCCTGTTTTGAGTTATCGAGCTTTCAAACTCGTTGTCTTTCTGTAGAACTTGAGCTTACGAGCCCTTAGGCTTACGAGCCCTTAGACTGAAAAGTCTGTAGTTCCTGAGCTTACGAGCTCTTGGGCTTACGAGCCCTTAGACTTGAAAAGTCTGTAGTTCCTGAGCTTACGAGCTCTTAGGCTTGCGAGCCCTTAAACTGAAAAGTCTGCAGTTACTGAGCTTACGAGCTCTTGGGCTTACGAGCCCTTAGACTGAAAAGTCTGCAGTTTCTGAGCTTACGAGCTCTTGGGCTTACGAGCCCTTAGACGGAAAAGTCTGCAGTTCCTGAGCTTACGAGCTCTTGGGCTTACGAGCCCTTAGACCGAAAAGTCTGTAGTTCCTGAGCTTACGAGCTCTTCGGCTTACGAGCCCTTAGACTGAAAAGTCTGCAGTTCCTGAGCTTACGAGCTCTTAGGCTTACGAGCCCTTAGACTGAAAAGTCTGCAGTTCCTGAGCTTACGAGCTCTTAGGCTTACGAGCCCTTAGACTGAAAAGTCTGCAGTTCCTGAGCTTACGAGCTCTTAGGCTTACGAGCCCTTAGACTGAAAAGTCTGCAGTTCCTGAGCTTACGAGCTCTTAGGCTTACGAGCCCTTAGACTGAAAAGTCTGCAGTTCCTGAGCTTACGAGCTCTTAGGCTTACGAGCCCTTAGACTGAAAAGTCTGTAGTTCCTGAGCTTACGAGCTCTTAGGCTTAC
The DNA here is from genome assembly GCA_951799425.1 of Ilex aquifolium. Lineage (NCBI taxonomy): Eukaryota > Viridiplantae > Streptophyta > Magnoliopsida > Aquifoliales > Aquifoliaceae > Ilex > Ilex aquifolium. Next base: position 9,907,810 of record OX637397.1, on the reverse strand, counting down.
GAGCCCTTAGACTGAAAAGTCTGCAGTTCCTGAGCTTACGAGCTCTTAGGCTTACGAGCCCTTAGACTGAAAAGTCTGTAGTTCCTGAGCTTACGAGCTCTTAGGCTTACGAGCCCTTAGACTGAAAAGTCTGTTGATACTGTGCGGTGCAAACTTTCAGAAAACTTTAGTATCTCTTCATTGATAAAATCGGATCTTTTTACAATAACTCTTCTTCCTTCACGAGAAGGCTCTATTGGTAATATCGTTTCAAGTGGTCCGCATTCCACGAGTGCTGCAGGTCCCTGCCTTCCTCAGTTTGTAGCTGGTAGTTCCCAGGTCGGATGATCCTTTTCACCACGTATGGCCCTTCCCAGTTTGGTCCCAACTTGCCGTGGGCCGGGTCTTTCCTGGCTGGGAGCAATTTTTTCAACACTAGATCTCCTGGTTTAAAGCCTCTGCTTCTTACTCGTTTGTTATAGTACCTTGCCGTACTCCTTTGATAGGAGGAGACTCGTTGTAGGGCCTCGTCTCTCTTCTCGTCCAGGAGGTCAAGGTTGACCAGCAGGGATCTTTCGTTCTGTGTTGGATTGAACAATTCGGTTCTCGCGGTGGACACCCCTACTTCTACGGGAGCCATTGCCTCCGTTCCGAATGCCAGACTGAAAGGGGTTTCGCCAGTCGCAGTTCGGGTAGTTGTTCGGTATGCCCATAACACTGCGGGGAGGTAGTCTACCCATTGGGACTTAGACGCCTCCAACCTGGTCTTGAGTGCCAGTTTGATGGTTCTGATGGTCACCTCGGCTTGCCCGTTAGACTGCGGGTGGGCTGGTGCCGAGAAGAAATTTTTGATTCCCAAATTGCTACAGAAATTTATGAACATAGGATTGTCGAACTGTTTCCCGTTATCCGAGACCACTGCTCTGGGGACTCCGAAGCGGCAAATTATGGATTTCCAAACGAAACTCTTGACCTTCTGAGCTGTGATTTTTGCCAGAGGTTCGGCTTCGGCCCACTTGGTAAAATAGTCTACTGCGACCACGACAAACTTGCACTGCCCAACTCCTACTGGTAGGGGTCCTAAGATGTCCAATCCCCACTGTTGAAAGGGCCAAGGGCTGACCACCGGGGTGAGGAGTTCAGGTGGGCAGTGTGGCAGGTTCCCATGAAGCTGACAAGCTTGGCATTTCTTCACTATTTCTTTGGCGTCCTTGGACATAGTCGGCCAGAAGTAGCCTTGCCGTAGGGCTTTGCTGGCTAATGTCTTTGCACCAATGTGATTGCCACACATGCCTTCATGGATTTCTCTCAGGATGTAGTTTGCTTCCGTTCCTGACACACATTTCATTAAGGGAAAAGAAAAACCTCTTTTGTATAGATTACCTTGGATCAGTGTGAACCTTGCCGCCCTGGTTCTTAGTTTGGAGGCGCTTTTCGGGTCCTCTGGCAGTACTCCGTCCTGTAAGAAGGATATGATGGGGTCCATCCATGAAGCCTCTTCTTCAACTGGCATAGCCTGGGCTTCCGTGGTTGCTTCGTCCTCAGGCTGAATGCTGGGGCGAGCTAGGACTTCGACGGGCGTTTGCCCTGGTAAGTCTTTACTGCCGGTAATGGCCAGCTTGGCAAGGGCGTCCGCCCGCTGATTGGCTTCTCTGGGGATTTGGATGAGCTCGGCTGAGACGAATTTCCTCAGTAGTCTTTGCACTTCTGTTAGGTACAGCGCCATCTTCTCGTCCCGGGCGGCATATTCTTCTTCGACTTGCCTGACTACCAGTTGCGAGTCACTGTACACCACGATCTGTTGAGCTTCCATTGAAAGGGCCAAGTTCAGACCCGCTATGAGGGCTTCATACTCGGCTTCGTTGTTGGATGCCTGAAAGTCGAACCTCAAGGCATACTCCAGGTCATATCCTTCTGGTGATGTCAGGATGAGCCCGGCACCACTTCCCTGCACGTTTGAAGCCCCATCTACGCTTAATTTCCAGGTCGGAAGGTCGGAGACATGGTCTTGGCTTTCTTCGTTCTCCTCGGGTGGGGAGGTAAACTCGGCGAGAAAGTCTGCCAGGACTTGTCCTTTGATGGCGGTCCTAGGCTTGAACTTGACATCAAATTCGCTAAGCTCCATTGCCCACTTTATCAGCCGTCCCGAGGCTTCGGGTTTGTGCAGGACCTGCCTCATCGGCTGGTCTGTTGGGACTTCGATGGTGTGCGCCTGAAAATATGGTCTTAACCTCCGAGCGGCGACTAGCAGGGCCAGCACGAGCTTTTCCATCTTTGGATATCTTTCTTCGGCGCCTCGAAGGGCTTTACTGCAGAAGTAGACCGGCAGCTGGATCCGGTCTTTGTCTCTGACCAGTGCGGCGCTGACCGAGAAGTCTGAGACCGCGAGGTAGAGTGTCAGAACTTCTCCCTCTTGAGGGCTTACCAGCACGGGTGTGGACGCTAGGTAGACCTTTAGGGCCTGGAAGGCTTCTTCGCATTTTTCATCCCACTGGAAGGCTGCTTTAAGAACCTTGAAGAACGGCTGACATTTATCGCTAGAGCGCGATACGAAGCGGTTGAGCGCGGCTATTCTCCCTGTTAGGCGCTGGATTTCTCTGGTGGTGGTGGGGGGCTTCATTTCGAGGACCGCTCTCACCTTTTCTGGGTTTGCCTCGATGCCTCGGCTGTTGACTATGAAGCCCAAAAACTTTCCTGCTGACACCCCGAAGGCGCATTTTGCGGGGTTCAGCTTCATTCGGTATCTCCTCATGATCTCGAACGACTCCCTGAGGTGCTGAATGTGGGCCTCGGCTTTAAGCGATTTCACCAGCATATCATCTATATATACTTCCATGGTTAAGCCTAGTTTCTCTCTGAACATTCGATTAACCAACCTCTGGTAGGTGGCTCCCGCGTTTTTCAGTCCGAATGGCATCACCTGGTAGCAAAAGGTCCCCTGTTCTGTGACGAAGGAGGTCTTTTCTTGGTCACTTGGGTCCATCCGGATTTGGTTGTATCCTGAGAAGGCATCCATGAAGCTCAGGAGCTCGTGACCGGCTGTCGCGTCGACTATGAGGTCAATCCGAGGCAGTGGGAAACTATCCTTTGGGCATGCTCGGTTGAGGTCCGTGAAATCGATGCAGAGCCGCCATTTGCCGTTCACTTTCTTCACCAGGACGACGTTAGCTAGCCAGGTCGGATAGTCGACTTCTCTGATGGCATTGGCGCGTGATAGTTTGTCTACCTCTTCATTGATCGCCCTTTGCCTGTCTGGCGCAAAGCTTCTCCTCTTCTGCCTTACCGGTTTGCAATTGGGATCGACGCTGAGACGGTGCACGATCACAGCGGGGTCTATCCCCTCCATGTCTTCTTGTTTCCAAGCGAAGGCGTCGGCGTTTTCTTTTAGGAAGGAGATGAGTTTCTCCTTGATGACTGGTAACAGCGTGGAGCCCACAAAGACCACGTGCTCCGGGTCCTCCCCCAGCTGCACTGGCTCCAACTGTTCTGAGGGGGAAGGTCGGGCTTCCACCTCATCCCTCATATCCAAGTCCTCCAGCTGCACTGACTCCACCTCCTTCTGCCGCATGGAGGCCACGTAGCATTCCCTGGCGAGGCGTTGGTCCCCTCTCACCACCCCCACTCCACTTTCGGTTGGGAACTTCATCACCAAGTGATACGCAGAGGGCACTGCCTTAATGGAGTTGAGGGACGGCCTCCCCAACAAGACGTTGTAGGCAGACGGGGCGTCCACCACTAGGAAACGGGTGGTGGTGGTGACTTGGCAGGGCGGGTCTCCTATGGTGAGGACCAGCGGTAGTGATCCGACTGGCAGGACTCTTTCTCCCGAGAATCCTAAGAGGTGGGTTTTCACGGGTTCCAGTCTCGACCTCTCTATTCCAAGCTTCTCGAAGGTCGCCAAGAAGATGATATCTGCTGAGCTGCCGTTATCAACTAGCACCCGATGTATGGTCTTGTTTGCTATGATTGCTTTTATGACTAAAGGGTCATCGTGAGGGTGCTGGCATCCTTCTAGGTCTGCATCCGAGAAGGTGATTTCTACATCTCGGCGGGGCACTTTGCTGACAGCCTGAACCGTGAAGAAGTCGTCTGACCGGGCCTTTCTGGCGTGCGCTCTCCGAGCTGAGATTGATTCGCCTCCGCCGGCGAAACCTCCGGAGATGACTCGGATCTCTCCGATGGCTTGTTGATGTTGCGGTGGCTCGGCTACAGCTCGGGCTTCTCGCCCTTGATTGTTCTGTGCTCTCTGCTCTCCTGCTATGTAATGGCGGAGATGGCCTCTCTGAATTAAGTATTCGATCTCCTTTTTCAACTGGATGCAGTCGTTCGTCTCGTGGCCTGTGTCTTTATGGTAAGCGCAGTACTTGGTGGCATCCCTTCTACCGGGGTCGGACTTCATCCGTGGTGGCCACCGTACGAACCTCTCGTTCTGCACCTCATGAAGAACCTGGGCTATTGAGGTGACGAGGGGTGGGAGCCGTGCTGGCGCATACCGCTGTTGCAGTTCCTGGGGAGGAGGTCCCAGGCGATCTCGTACGTTCCCTCTCCTCTTAGGGGAAGGTTCTCTCCCTCTTCTTGGGGAGCGATCCCTCCTCGGAGATCGGTCGCGTCTCTTTTCCTTCTTGGGACTGTGATCCCTCCGTCTCTTCTCTCCGTCCGTCGTCGCCGTACTCCCCTTCAGGCGGAGGGCCTCTTCGCCGTTTATGTACTTCTCGGCTTTCGCCAACACTTCGGCCATGGTGGCTTGAGGATTCTTCGCAATCGAGAAGAGAAGATCCTTGGACTGGACCCCAAGTCCGGACATGAAGGTCGTCAATGCGAACTTGTCGTCCACGCTTTCTACCTTCAGGCACTCCTGGTTGAAGCGTTGTACGTAGCTTCGGAGGGACTCGTTGGGTCCCTGTTTTATGCTCAGTAGGTGGTAGGACGGCTTCCTATAAGTTCTTGCCCCGATGAAGTGGGACACGAACTGTATGGACAGTTCTCTGAAGGACGAGATCGACGCTGGTCGTATCTGGTTAAACCAGGCTATGGCCGACCCTCTGAGGGTGATGGCAAATGCCTGGCAGCGGATAGGATCCGGGTATCCTTGAAGCTCCATCTGATTCTTATACAGGTTTAGATGGTCAACGGGGTCTTTGGTCCCGTCAAATGCCTCTATCGAAGGGGTCCGGAATTTTTGAGGGAGGGGGAAATGGAGGACTTCTGGGGCGAATGGTGACTCCGTTTGCTGAACCAAAGCGTCCATGGTGTCGGGGGTCCGCCCCTTAACCACTTCTTTCATATTGCCTAGTTCTCGCTGGAGCTCACGGATTTCCTGCTCCCAAGCATGGTCCTTCATGTTCTGGGGGTAGGGCCTATCTTCTTGGTAGGCGGCCCTTGCCCTGCTCTGAGCTTCGTCGTCCCGCTCTTCGGGATGTCTTCTTCGGTGGTTTTCGCCAGAATGGCTGCGCTCATGGAGCTCAGTTATCCCGTTGGGCGGAACTTGTCTTTCTTGGAGCGGGGGATCGTCGCCGTGCTCTTCTTGGAGCGGAGGTGGCTCTTGTCGAGCCGGGGGAAATCGGGGAAGAGGGAACTGATGAGCCTATATCCAATCCATCAGCTCCTGGTTTTGTTTCATCAGCTGTACTGTAGTTCTATGGTACGTTTCTAGTTCGTTGAGGGGTGGGAGGTTCGTCGCTGGGGGGTGACCCTCAGCGTCCTCCATGTGCGCCGGAAAGTTTTCCGGCAAGTTTGGGTGGCCTTGAGGATTGGCTGGAGCTTTACTCATATTCCGAGTGGAGACCATCAAGTATATAAGATTCACAAGAGAACGATGAAAACCGTTCCCACAGACGGCGCCAACTGATGGGTCCTCGGAAATTAATCCCTCCGGCCCAAGTGGATCTTGTGTTTTTGGGTTTGTTTTTACGAAATTGGTTCTCTAAGGAGATTGCTGTTAAACTATGGCAGGCAACTGATATAAGTGGTTCACCCTAGCCGAAGAGCTTGGGTTACGTCCACTGTAATGGAGGCTCTTGCTCCTTGACTGTGTATATTGAATCTGGCTGACTACCAGGAAATTATAGGCGCAGGGCCATATACAATGTTTTCCGTTTGTCTGGTCTAGGGTACTGGGGAGGAAAGCCTGGAACTGGATGCCTCCCTCTCTTCTACTGTTCTATTTATATCCCCCCTTTTCTTAGGGTTTCTTTTTCTTCCTCTCTTTGATCTTGTGGGGACCGTTCGTCCTTTTCCTGCAAGCCATTCTGACCGCCGGCGATGCTGTGCCCACGACTGCCAGTGTTCGTTCGGCTCCACCTCTCTCTGTTTTTTGCAGGGAGTAACTCTGAGAAATCAGAGCCGGTTTCCTTTGTCCTTGGAGCACGTGGCATAACAGGCTTTAACTCGGGTCGTGGGCTAAGAGACGAATACGGGCCGGTTGGGACCATTCCTTCTTGGGTTTTGGAGCTTTCACCCAACATTTTCCGGAGGTCTTTGGGCTTGGTCCTAAGGGCGGCCCAGGCCCAAAAACCTATCCTCATCAGTTGCCCCCCAGCCCCTGGTCACGAGAATGACGTCTTCTCTGACCTGGGGATAGATAGTGTCTTTTCCGAATTCTTCATAGACATCATACGTGGCAGAATGCGTGGTCAGGAGGCTTTGCGTTGGTTCGGCGTGCTTCGGTATTTGCCGGCTGTGATGGGATGGTTTTTACACGTGTCATCATCGGGTGAACCCGACGGTACGGTTCCTGAGGCGAGCCCTGTAGTTTAGCTTTTCAGGGCATTGAATGTTTCGTATAAAAGCGGGGAAGTCCCCTTGCCTTTGTCATTCTTGCGCTTTTTGAATTTCCTTACGTTTCTCTCTCTTCCATTGGCTCTCGAGGTGCTTCGCTTCAGACTTTCAGGCGATTCTTAGGGTTTCTGCGTTCTCGGTTATTTTCTGCATCTAGCACCTTAACTAGGTACGTCTTCCCCCTTTCTTTATTCTTGCTCGATCTGGATCCCTTCAACCCTCCATGGTGGGGTTTTGGGTTTCGTTTCTTGATATGGAGGTTTAGCTACTTCAGGAACCACTCCGACGACCTTTCTCCTCTTACGTGTTTCGTGGACCATCCTACTTTGCTTAGGGTATCCTTCCTTCGAGGTTGGTGTTTGAGACCGCTATTTTTGACGGACTGTGCTTTACACTTTCCTTCCCTCCACTCCGGTTTACGGCCCGAACCTTTGATGGGGAAGCGGGTCGTTTCCTCCTCAGAATCGGATTCCGAGGATCGAGAAGTTGGTACAAATGCATTGTTTTGCATTCGACCTTATATTTCAAGTTTTTGATACATTCTTGTTTTCAAGCTACTCCATAATTTTGAAGTTCTCATAGCATAATTGGAGAAACATTGTATAGTTTTACCAAATGAAGCAGAAGCAACGATTATATGTGAGTAGACACCTTTCCGATCAACAAAATGGGATGATTTTGTTTATGGCTCTGATAAAAGATATGTGAATTTATCAAAATTGGCGAGTACCCGGGCAAGAAGCATAATATAAAATTAGGTTCTAATGTTCTTTGAATGTTGACTTTGAAGACTTGTATTCACACATTAATACTTAAATAATGTTAAATGTTTAGGTAAGCTCATTTTATTTTCTCCATTTGTTATAAGCGGATTCTAAAAAGAAATGACTTATTTTTCATAGTATTTATTTCTCAAAGAGAAAATGAATTTTATAGGTTAGTTTAGTTGAATTAGACAATGCCTTCCATAGAAAAAAACAAAAAACAACATTTCCTACTTTCCATTTTAACACAAACATTTTAGTCATTCCCAGATCAATTGTAGTAGACATTATTGAGTAATTTCAAATAAATTTTCAACCTAAACTGTATGCCATAAAGAGCTTTTTTTTAAAAAAAATTATTATTATTATTATTTTTTTTTTTGGGGGGGGAGGGGAAGGGGGACTTGAACCCTTGACTTCAAGAAAAGAAAGCCTTCACAAGGCAAAGAGTACCATTGGACCAAAGGCCCATTGGAGCCATAAAGAGCTGTCTTGGAAAGAATTAGACAAAAGATCATAATCCCAACTCTTAATTCAAATCTTCAAGCATGGCAAAAATATCAATTCCATTAATATTAGAATGACTAAAATTGACACAAAGCATAATTCTTGAACAACATGCACCTTTATAGTTTTTTCACATAGGGCAAATCAACGCATAATAATATCGGATTCCTCATGAAATCTTTACCATGACTGACACCTACACATTCTAACAATCACATTGGATACCAAATGCATAGAAATTCTTAAATTAGCAAAGACAAATTAGTTTTTTTAACGGGACCCACTCATCCAAGGATCCCTATTCATTTGGGACTCGAAATTAATATTTTCCTTACTCAATTCTTCGAGAAAATTTCATGATGACTGACGTCTATCCAACACACTCCCAACACCAATCATAATTTACCATTTGGAACTGCAAATAGAATCTCAAGAAATGCACCCATAGCATGGAGAAACAACAATTATGAACACGAAAGCATGCTTCTTTGTTTCTTTATTTTCCTATTTGGCTATGTTGCATCCCAAGCAAATTGACTGGAAGACTTCTTTAATTGCAATCTCAACTTCTTTTTTATGATAACATTGGTGCTTCTCATCCGTCCATCAATTCATTTGATTACTTCTTTTAAATTCTTGAGTGTGGACCGATGACTTGGCTGGTATTATTAATTTTGACCACATGAATATCATTTATTACTTCAATCACTTAAGGCGAGACCCAAAAGTTCCCTTATTTCTTGGACTTCATCTGTTCTTAAATTCTCTTATAGGATGATATAGACTGTCTGAAAATTAATATTACGATATTATACGTTTGTCAGACTTGTAAAAGCATTATATGACAATATTTTACAGAAATATCTAAAAATCACCAATAATTCCATGTGTTTTGCAGCAATTTTTTATTTTATTTAGCCTTGTTTGTTGCGGCAATTAAAGGACCATAACTACAATATAAAGAAACAACAACCATGCCCGCATTAATTACAATACTATTCTTACCGTCATATTTACAAGGCGGATATGCCATCTAAATGACCCTTACACATTAGAAACTAATTTTTTTTTAATCACATCCATTATACTTTTATTGTTTCACACATACTTAAATTCCATCTCATCTCATACTATTTTATATATTGCTTCCTCACCCACATTCACGCTCTCACCTAGATTAGTTGTAGATCTAATTTGGCTATGTGAGCAACCATGTTTCCACATAGCCACAATAAGAATGCTAAAGCATCAGAGAACCATAAAGTTCGATTTGAGACTAAAACATATACATGCTTCTATTATTCTTCTTGAATTTTGCAAATTTCAAACTATATATAATTATTTTATGAGTATACATACATAAACACAAGGAAAAATAGATTTTTTGTACCCTAAACACATGCATGTGTACAATTTCCCTCACAATCACCATAATATTGCCCTAGCCAATCAACATATTACCACATTTTCAGTAGGTCTTCTTTTGAGGAGAATCTGAAGATGGTGACATACTGTTCACTTAGAGCCCATTTTAAGAATACATGAGATGGTTCAGAATATAATTATCTTTTCCTCCCTCCATATCACAATGACCAATAACTATGCAACTCAGTATGCAACCAAAAAATCTGACTGCCAATAGTGCATGTGTAAAAAGTAAAAATGAATAAACAAGAAAAGTTTGAGAGCAAAACATTACTTCCCAGACACAAACTCACACTCAAACAATTTTTCAATTTTTTTTCTATTTTTCTAAATCTTAAACCCTAAAAAGAAGATTAATGATTAACAAACATAACTTAAATTTTTATTCCATCGTGCGGAAGGTGGCGGAGCTCCAATTAATTCATAAGGCAAAGCCTGAAACAAAACATTTAATAACTTGATGGGGCCACTTACAGCAACTATCTGGCTCACAAGTAGTAGTTTTTAGTTTAATGACATTCTCAAGAATTGATTAGATTGGGTCCAAATTATCCGTAGCATTACTTTTATGTTACAAGAGTGAACTATCTATCTTAATGGAGAGACAACACTCTATTTGGTCATGGTAAATTGACATGGCCTATGTATAAGACTTGGAGAAAAGGAGAGAGAGAGAGGTCTAGGAATGGGACACTTATTTTCTTAATTTTTTGTTTTGTGTAAAAATTGGTCCCCATTTTTCTTACTAAGTTGATCAAGCCCACATTAAAAAGCAATTTAACTACAGATAAATGCATTCTTAATTCCCACATCCTCCTCCAATTTGAGGAACATGAGCTATAGGATTATGCCAAATATAACTAAATAATTTTGGAATCCAAAGATACCAGCCTCAGCTGCATCACAAAAACTGCTAAAAATTTAAATGAACCAGACCTGAATAATTAATGACAACCAATGAAATATGCAACTATGCCTTGTGGTTGTGTGAATGTCAAGTATAATATTACATAATTAAAAAAATCGAACACATTCCACCGAAACGAAAAAAATAAAAATAAAAATGTAGTAGTCTTTTTTATCTATAACAAGAAGCGAAGGAAACATGGCATCTCAATTAATATAGCCCTCTCTTTTCTCCAAATATCATGAAGAATAACAAATATTGTTTTTCATTTTTGTGGTTCTTTCTTAACGCCATCATCACATAAGTCTTCAGCTTGGATCATGACTTTACACCTGCTTGTGCTCATTATTAAACACTTCAAATATACTCAAGTTGTTAAATGAAATAGAGCATGAAATCATAGTGGAGAACTTGATTGCCGGAAATAGAGCATGAGAGGATAGTAAGGAACTTGATTGTCGGATATGTTAAAAAGGTAGCAATGCTCTTTGAAATTGCAACTAACCCAAAAGCTGAAACGGCGGAAAGGGCATCGGGATTGATTCAGTTTCCGTATTCTCTCATTCCCCTCCAGAAGTTTCTGTATGAGATGATCAAAAACTATGCTTGTAATGTATCAAAACATAGGGTCGATCAAATGATCCCTATCTAAAGGCAAAATTCGATGAATGGAAGCACAACCCAGTAAAATTTGCTCATGAAGATCATGATGAATTGTAAAACATACTATATTGAATTGTAAAATTTTTAAAACATATTATATTCAATTATAAAACGGAGAATATAAGAAGCCGCTAATAGAAGAAAGAAAAGCTATAAAGAGAAGAAAGCAAATTGATTTAGAAAAATTAAAATTCAAAGGAAGTAACTTGTTACAGAGGATATATTTTTCTATGGAGGAAATCAATCAATCAACAAACAAAGAAAAGTTCACACATTTTATTATAAAGAATAGATAGTGTACCTCATAGAAGAATTTTCTATAATTCCTAAGCAGCCTCTGGAAGAGTTGCCTTCAAAATCTCTTGTGCTGGTGTTCATTGCCATTGGTACTGCCATGGTAAAAAAAGGAATATATCAGTAAGAAAGCTGGAGGGAGGGAGAATCTGGAAGAGTTCATAACTGACCGATCATTGAAAATGTAGCAGCAGAATCTGTAGAGTTTTTTTTTTGTTTCTAACAGATGAAAGAAATAAGTTCTAGCTGTATAATGGATGTTGGTGAATAAATGGGAGAGAGAGAGAGAGAGAAAGAGAGAGACGGCTGAAAATAAGAGAGAGAGAAAGAGAGGGTAACGGTTGAGAATTGGGAAGGCTTTGGACTGAGGTAATATAGGTTTAATGTGGAAGTAAATTTGGAGGATAAACATGTCATATGTGTATTGTTGGAGGGTAAAAGTGGGATAAAAATGTTTTTCATGTATTCTGATATTTTAAAGTAGTATAGATTGATATTATAGGTGACGGGACATAGAATGATTGTGCACGATTGAACCAATTAATAAAGTCACGTGTTCGAAGGCACATAATAAAATATCACACACATGCGACACGTGGGGGAAGTAGAATGCTTCTCCCAAAGTCGGCAAGCTTGCCAGCCGAACCAATGTCACAATCAACCGAGCAAATAGCGGAAGTGATCTGCTAATAAGGCCAAGTTGTATGCTTAACCGAGCTAGAGTAGTTAGGATTATATTCAGAGTCAACCTACAATAAAGGTGATAGCTAGGCTATCCCGAGGAATCAGAGGTGATGATAAACAGGTAGGAAAGTTGCCTAAATTAAAGTTGGACTATAAATGTGGCCTAAAGAGTAGACGAATGGTAAAGAAGATTGGAAGAGAGCCCAACATCAATTAAGAAGGATTCGACTGGAAAATAGGTGTGCCACCTACACAGTCAGTAGCAGAAACCCTAGAAGAAAGCTACCATGTAGTATTATAAATACCGGGTAATACTTAATCTAAGGTACGCACTCTCTTTCCTATTAGTTGGTTTGCTTATTCTTAGAATCCGACCTGCCTACCTCCAGTCTTTGGCAGTTTACTCGTTTTACAAGGAGAGCAGTGCAATTTTGTTCATGTTCTTAGTCAATCTAAATCCCACATTGTCACATGTTGAAGGTACGAGATTTTTCCTTGAACAATAGGCAATTATGGTATTACCCTACAATCATAATAATATAAAAATAAATAAGATCTCTAACAATGTAATAATGTAATAAAAGAAAGTTGATACACATGCTTCCAGGCAAATGCATATTCAGTGTTTTTCTAAACATTTAGCTAACCTATTCGAACATGACCATAACTGTAAGGCTACTGTTCAGTGGGCAGATGTTGGACATGACAGCTACCTAAAATCCAGACATAAGTATTTTGATTTTTGTCGATCAATCGTTTACTAGATGTTGGGAAGTTTTACGGTGTCATCGGTGGTACCGGTGCCAAAAATTATAATTTTTTAAGGTTAAGTTATAACTTTTTTAAGGTATAAATTATAACTTCAAAAGACATGATCGATTATAAAATGTTGGAATCGATATTGCGTTTTTCATGATCGATTATGAGTGTCTGTGATCGATTATGACTTCTCTTAAACCGTTATAACTTCTTTTTTTAAAGTTATAACATTACCATACAAAATAATAACCGACGGTATTATAACAAATTTTTTTTGTGAGTATCGTAGAGTTTCCCCTGGATGTTAGTACACCTACACAACTCAGTTTTGCAATTTGGCAATATCTTTGACTATGTCCATTATTAAATAACAGCCTATCATGTCCATTTTATCTCATTGATTCGGCCCATGTTATTTTTTTTGGCCTTCCTCCGGCCATAGTGACGTCTTCAAGACTGTTCAACTAAACAGGGGCGGCCAACTTAATTTGGGGTTTTAGGCGAAAATATTATACGAGATCTTATAAATATTTATTCAGTATGGCCCTTTTGTACCAGGTCGATGCGCTGGCCGAATTTTGCTTCAAAAATATAGTAGTCTAATAATGTCTTTATAAAAAATATGCTACAATCTTCAATCATCGTTTATCAAACGTTTCTCTCATCTGTTTTTTATGTATGTCTTCATGGTCGTTAACACGAGCAAATAAAGAGGAGCACAAGTAATAATAGTAATATTTAATATTTAATAAAATATGTTTATTTACAAATTATTTGTTTTGTCTTTTGAGATATTTAATTCAAATTTTAAATTTAAATTTTACAAATAAAAATTGTGTGAGATCAAATACAATAATCCATACTATTTGTTTAAGATAAAAAAGAAACATAATTGAAAATTTGTTAAACTATTAAAATGATTTTTTTTTCTAAATGTATATAAATATAGGAATTTATACAAGTTTAGTAGTCCTAAAATAAATGAGACATCTATATCTATAATATAAAACATGACAGACTTCAATAAACTCATCCAATGGTCTCAAATAGACTTATCCAAAGACCACCAATATCTCTCTCAAAACCATTCAAATTGAATTTCCCCCTAAATCCATCATTTCTCACTTACGTTGCACCATGTCTTCAAGCATAAGTTACACCTAATTGTTAGATATCATAGAGAAAAAGAATTGTTTTTAAATAAAAAACATAACTAATGCACTACTTATACTCACTCTATTTTATAGTCATCTTATGCATCATAAACAAAGTTATTAAAAAATTACCTCAAATTTAATTTATACAAATGTAAAATTATTATTCATACCTATCATACGATAGACAATTGACTTTAATAATAACACTGATAAAGTGATAATATATATAATATAAATATCGGGAGAGATAAAAAAATAAGTTGAACTTTAGGGCCCTAAATTCTTTTGAAAGAGGTTCTAAATTTTTTTACAAAATAATGCTAGTTGCACTTAATTTGAGGACCAAATACATTAAATAAATAGTGAATTTTGTTTAAAATTAGCACTCACTATTAATTCAATGATTAAAATATATTGAGTATTTAAATTATATTCTAAAATTTTAATTATATATCATTGTTTATTTTATTTTTGAGCCGCAATTTTTTCTTCCTATTTGGGGCCCTAGGCGATGGCCTAAGTGGCCTAAAGGTTGGGCCGGCACTGCAACTAAATCACGAGTTTAGTAGTCTAGTGGGAAGATACCATCCCGTAAGAATCGTCCTGCTAATAATTACTTAGGTTCGATTCACAGGAAATATATTGTCGATTTGCTTCTAGTGACTTGGTGGGGTTAAGGTCAAGCTATGACTCTAGTTGTTCTTTGTTAGATCATTGAACTGCCAAAAAGAGGTCCAGTTTGCCATCAACCTTTTGCTAGCATTGATATTATATGGTTGTAGATCCATGATTTCCCTATTTTCCCAAGTAAATTTTGACATCTACTCCCAAGTTTTGTGGTATTGAAATGGCTAGGTCTGGCTATTCTAGATCATACTCTAGCTAGATGAATGGGGCATCTGGTACATAGCAACAATTCATGGTAGATGAGATTTGAGTGTTGGGATGTAGGGGAGTTGGGGAAGTAAGTTTGGGACTTGGGAATTTGAGCTAGGACTTTCAGAGTTTGAGTTGATTCTGTTATTGTGTATTTGGTGGTTTGATATTAGAATTTTTTAGCTATACCCAGAATTCTAATAATAAAAGATATTTGTACAATTCGATAGTTTTTTTTTGACATTTGTGCTAAGAAAAAAACAATTTTGTGACTAAAGCGAAAACATGTTTGACTACTAATATATTATTTCGCAAAAATTATTTATATGCATCAGAGTACATAAATAATATACTTATATACATGCAAATATGTATTGTAAATGCGATTGCAAAAGAGGAATGGTAATCTTTTGCACTACTGCTTATATTACTTAACACAAACCCAAAAATAATAGTTCTAGTTAACAAGAACTATAAATGGGACATTATAGCTTCAAATAGAATAACTCAATTTTGACACCATATTGGTGTTTTATTGGTACTGTTTGAAGAAAACATTTAGTTTTGCTTTTGTTATTTCTTGGTTTAGCATACCAATTTGTATAGTTAAACAAATGTTGGTTTTACGCGAACCAATATGCGGTGGATTAGGTTAATAGAGAAAAACTTCATAATCATGCACTGTCAATCCAACGACATTGATTCATTAAGGTCCGTAAATTAAGTTCATGTAGCATTGCTTAGTAATCACAATTTATTCAGACATACAACTGTCTTAACAGTAACCCCAATCTTATTCGAAGAAGAAAATATTCAATATAAAAGGGGGGAAAGATTCAAAAACACCATTTCTTATAACCAACAATGTATGTTTCAATTTCCCTTTTTTTTTTCCCATCACTCCATTAGTCTTATGCAAATGCATTGAATAACAATATTGTCCTCAGAATCACAATTGTTTGACATTAAAGCTGCTTCAGTTTCTTGAGGACAAACCTTCTAATTGCATGAACCCAAGTACCACTTCCAACCATGTGGTATGCTTTATCCCTAACCCTTTTTCAAATTCTTTAGAGGTTTGTCTTTGGTTTACTAGTAGCGATACGCCTTGTCACTGACCTCATTGTCACAAATTCTTCTGCAGCAGAAGGGTGAATACCCACCTGGGATAGAAGTAAAAATTATTCAGCAACACAACACAATAAAACAAGAGAAATTACTGAAGAAGCTATGAAAATAAGTTAAAGATTGTTACACACACTTCTCCCAGTAAGTTTGGAGTAGTCTACGATACAATAAGCACAATAAAGAGATGATTACAAATGAAACTGGAAGAACTGATTTCAAACCAATTTATACTCTGGCTTCCTAAATATACGAGGTAGCGTTCCTCCAATGGAAACACATAAAGAGTAGCCTGACTTCATCTGAACAAAGTACAGACCACTAATAGGGAGTGGGACACATTTGCCACAACCCCTTTTGTATAGCAAAACTCCAAACAATATTTGTAGCAGTCAGCAACTATGAAGCTGTGATGCTAAGCTAGGAAGCACGGACACTTCATTTTGGGCAAAGTGTCGGTGTCGGACACGTCTGGGACACGGACACGCTCGGACACATGCCGGACACGTTAAAATGAGTGTCCGATTTTTTTATTGCTAATTTTTTTTTAGTACACGTTGGGGACACGCGGCCGACACGTTCAGGACACGTTGGGATACGCTGAGGGACACGTTTTGAGATTTATTTTCCATTTTTTGAGAATTTTTTAGATAATTTTATAATTAAGATTTATTTTTATAATTTTAAAGTGATACGAGTCACAATCATAATATAAAAAAAGTTATAATCACTACATTGAACATAGGACATTAATTTAACATAATTTTGGATACGAATACGAATACGAACTTATATACAAATGGAATAGTCTTTTAATATGAAAGTAATGTGGAAAAAAATGGGATTACAAAATTGGAGCTCTTGGAATTTGATGAAAATTAGTATTACGAAATGGAATATTTTTTAAAATAAAAGTTGTAGAAGTCATTGATTATTGAATCATGGATGTTAATGTTGAATGTGTATCAATATATCTTATATTGTACATTTTATGCAGTGATATTATGATGTGAATTTTTAGAATTAGGGAAATGATGAATTAAAAAATTATTATTATAATATTTTTATTTTATCACATGATTTTATATAAATATATATATATAATAAATATTATTTAACGTATCGCTAACGTGTCCGTGTCCTACTTTTTTGAAAAATTTCGTGTCGGCGTGTCCGTGTCGTGTCATATCCGTGTCCCGTGTCCGTGTCCGTGTCCGTGTCCGTGTCCGTGTCCGTGTCCGTGTCCGTGTCCGTGTCCGTGCTTCTTAGATGCTAAGTACAAACTCTTACATGGGTAGTTGAAATATCGAAGATAAAAGCTAGTGATATGAGCTATCAACGCTATATAGTTCTGGTGAGTCAAGTCCAGCTTACCGTGCTGTCAAATTGTGCTTTGGTTGCTCCACACTTGAGTGCAATGCCAATACCCTGTTAAAGACATCCCCGAAACAATAAGGTAATGTATATAAAAACACCAAAAATTGATACTCCACACCCAAGTTAGCAGCAACAAGCTATCAAAAAATGGTGGTCCTCATTACCAATGGTTGAGCAGTGAGCATACAGTTACCAAGTTAACCTGGCTAGTTTTACTTGATCCATCAATGGCGTGAATTTTATAGCAGAATGTGAGTTTTATCAAACCACTACACTAGTGTTTGTAGGCCTCTTTCAATGACATTTCAACTGTCATTATTTTTCTAAACAATGTGGTAAGGTTGTTTAGTTTATAAAATAATTTTCTAATCAGCTGTTATTTAATTGAGAACTGTATCTCCATAACAAGTGGTTAAATAGATTATAGACGATCTCTTTCTTTTTCTTCTTCATATCTCTTTCCAATGTTTCCTTCAGAAAAAAGGCTTTTGTTTTTCAACTTTTAATTTAAACCATCAAAAAATCACTGCGCATGAACCCTCAAACCTTAGATTTCACAGACAAAAATTTGCTTTACATGGAGGGACTGGATAAAATTGATCCATAGGGTTAAACAAAGATTCAGAAGATCTTCCTATGTATATATGAGAACTTGTGATAACTTTCTCTAGAGGCCAGAACATTCATCCGGAAGTCGTGGGAACTAGAAAACCAATTAAGCGAACCTCATGCCCAGTATGTTCAATAATCTTTCTGATTTTTCAGAAAGTTGAGATCTATAATCTGTAGAATCATTTTGAATGACTAATGTAAAAACAACCCAGTGTAACATTATAGAGGAAACCATTAATGCAAACCTAGAATTAGCCGAATCAATGACTGATGTAGAAACAATCCAGTTTAACATTATAGAGGAAACTATTAATGCAAAAACCTAGATTTAACTGAATCAATAAACCTTATACAAGATTGCATAGTGCAAGAAACAATACCTGCATAATCTCGGCTGCATCTGGCCCACACATGGATGCACCAAGAACTTTATCCGTTTCAGCATCAACAATAAGCTTCATACCCGTCTTTTCTTGCCGTCTATAGGAACAATATAAAATTTCACACAATATTTTACTGATTAGACATGCTTAAAGATGTTCTACCAATCTATGGAAACTGCACGTGTTAATCAGGCTAGCAAATGATTGACAAAAGCGTACAACAATTGTTGACATGTTTTCAAGAGAAACCAGCTCATGCATAAAACTCAACCAAAATGCTCTAATATGCTGACATATATAGCTCTAAATCATTATAACCATCATCTGCCTGTTGTAGCTTACCATAGTCTACATGTCTGGCAACTTTCTATAGGTGATTTATTCTCCCAAGCAACCAGGTAAAGAAATTTTAGAATCCATGATTTTATGTTTCATTTCTAAACTAGGAAAATAAGATTGATGCCCAATCACATACCCTGAAATGGTGTTCTTCATAGGATTGAATGTTGATGTAAAAACCAAGATATCACCCTTTGCTTGCGCTATAGCCTCTTCTTCGCTTAGTCCAACTACAGAAAGAGGTGGTATGCTGAGAAGTAACAGAAGATAAAGATTAATCATTTCACAAACAACTACAAAACGAAAAAAAAATCAGAGGTGATACATTAGCCGGAAAAAATACATCTTCAGCATTCATGAGCAGCATAAGAGTGAAAATAAGAAAATCAATATATAGTGATAAATGTACTCTCAACCTTAACATCATGTGCATACAAACACTTAACATCACGTGCATACAAACAATATGAATGATATTCCTCAATATGACATAATAAAATTGATACAAACACAAGGAGTCGATGTGGGACATGATGCAAGGATCATGCCATGACCAAAATAGATGACATGAAATACACTTCCCCACAAACCAAATTTTATCCTCAACAGCACACCAAATTCAATCGGGTTCGAACTATGAGAGTGGGGGCCGAATCTGAAAATAGCCACTTTTTGCAAGTAACAACAAATGTTTGATTTTCATCCAGTTCATCCTAGCAGCACTCCAATGAAAGGGGACACATTGGGTAATGACCCTTTTGACCACAATTGATTTTACCTTTTTCGATTTTGTTAGCAAATGTACTCAATGTTCAACAAATGCACAAAAAAATATTTGCATGGAGTTTGGTATGGCAATGACAGATATTCATAATCAACTAGATTCTTTCAAAAGAGTTATACTGATAATCACTTCACACCCTCTTCCTAATCCCACCCCCCCCCCAAAAAAAAAAATTTAAAATTAAATAAATACCCGCGCACATACACACACACCCCAAAGAAAAGGGAAGGAAAAAACACTGAAAAAAGCAAATAAACAAATTAGTAGAACATTGTGTAAATAGTGTCAGCCGCTAGGTTTGTACTAATCAACCCACCCAGAACCCTATTAATGGGACTAAATTGGTCGTTATTTTTGGTGGAAAACACGTGAAGATGCATTACTAAACAAGCATGAAAGCATCGAATATTGTACTTGTCTAAACAAGTAAATAAAAGAATTGATCATAAGCAAAATTTATGTTTTTGAACTGTCAAAAAGGTCAAGGAATCAGAGGGTCAGGTGTCACAGCAATTACTGAAACGCATCCAGGAAGCATCCTTTCTTGACTGAGATTGTATTGACTATAGCCCGCCTCAGTCAATTATAAACATTTAGATCATAGCATTTATGCGAGTTTAACACAAATGTCAATAATTTTCAAGCAAGAGATGAATAAAATTCTAGAGCTCCTATTTACCCAAAAAAAATATTCTAGAGCTCTTATTCAAAATTTCCTCAATTTATCAACTAGCAAAGGATCACAAAGATATGTCTCCTAAACACACGACAGAATACAGTATTGAATAATCAAATTACACTGTAAATGGTCAATCCAAAAATAAATGAATGGCAAGTCTTAGAAATATTATCACTGTATGACAATCCTAACGAAAATAAATGGGCTGCACAACTTTAATCCCTTTCAACCATTAAATTAATTTCAGGTTTCAAATGTACTGCTACTCCACCACCACAGCAGTGGTCAAAAGGAAAGATTAATTCCTGAACCAACACGCTGATCATGTCATGTCATGTCATGTCAAGGTGCTACAGTAAAAGGTCTGTAACATGCTAGTCATCCATACTCCAAAGTCCAAAAATGGGGGTAAAATGTAAGTGAAAACAGAAAATAAAGTAGTGGTTTATTTAATTGTCTACTAGCCATGAAGATTCAACTATAATGTAAAAGAAAGACACTAAAGCAGACCAAGTCATAAAGTTCCCAAAGAAAAAGGATCCACAAAATGGCAGTACCCATTCATTGGTTATGATCAAGAGTGGAGCTACGTGTGTAGGTGTGGGGGCTGTTGCCCCCAGTTACTTTAGAGGGATTACCAAATATACACTGTTATGGCAACAAAACTATGACCAATTTACCTCATTGCCACCCTTAATTTTCTGGAAAATTTTAATAGTACCCCTAGTCTTTTTTATCTTTAGTAAGTTAGTAGTTCACTCATATCTTAATCTACTAAAATAATTAAATATTTCATTGTCTGTTGAATTAATTTTTATTTTAATTTTCATTTAGTCTTTGATCTTAACATAATTCTCATGGTGTGAACTTAGGAATTTTGTGTGAAATTTGCACCTAATTTAGTCCTTATTAATTGATATGCAGGAAATTTTTTTAATACTATCTGGTTATATTTTGTATTCATGTTTTTGCCCCCACTAGGACAGAATCCTAGCTCCGCCCCTGATTATGATGGTTTCCCAGAAACATCCCAAATAAAATATGGCTTTCAAACCTAGTTCCAAATTTGTGGACATTGCTAAAGGGAGTGGTACGCACCTTTTTTAAAACCAAGAAAATTTTCTATTTAGACGCATATACGGATCCATGCATCTCAACTAGAAAAGAATCAAGAGAACAAAAGAGAATCAGAATTGACAGAGTTTTTCTTTAAACAAACAAAAAGTAAGCGAAATACAAAAAATTGGTGAGTCAACTAAGCCCTCTAAAGGCCTTGCTTAAGACAAAGGTAAGAAAAACCTCTAGTAAACACCATCAAATAAGGTTAAATCCGAAAGCCGGGGTTCAAAAGCTAAAAAATTAACAATCCCATTCCACTAAGAGCTAAAAAATTAACAAAGAAACTAAAAATAAAAAAAAACTAAAGTTCCATTCAAAAGAGAAAATAAATGGAAAATAGAAAAAGATTTGACGCAGGGTGGAGATTACCCTCAAAGGTTACGAGAAATCTTTATGTGTCTCTATTTTGTGTATATGTGTGAAAGCTACCATACTAAAATGACAAACTTAAGTAATATATGTCCATTTAAATTTTTTTCAAATATACTTAAGGAATTGTCCACCTTAAAAGTCAACTCTACTAGAGTTGCACAAGCACTGACAATGGATGGGATCTTATTCCAGCAAGGGATATAAACAGAGTAGTCATCCCACCGAAAACAGATTGCAGTGGACGAAGAATATTTCGGTCTACAAATCACAAAGAAAAAATGACGAATATTTAATATAAGCACCTTCACCAGATGATGAATCTGACATGGTTTCAATAACAAAAGAAAAGGCAATAGAGAAACTGTGTAAGAAAAAGAGAGCTGGTACCAGAACACGGCACAAGGTACGTTACTATAGTCCGGTTTGCTAGGCTCTCCACCAAAAACAGTTTTCTGCAGGCAGGCAATGCCAAAAAAATGAATGAACATGAACAAACTAATTACATACCTGGCCAAACAGAAGATATCAATCAATAATAACATAGGCAATAGAATCTCAACAATGATAGTTGAAGAAGGTCCAGTAGGAACACATACTGCGAAACAGGTCCCTTCCATTAAGGCCACAGGAGTGAGATTTATGCGATTTGTAACATCACCGATGGCCCATATGCTAGGTATGCTGGTGCGTGAGTACTCGTCAACCTGTAAGAGATGATAAAAAAAAGGCCCCAACATACATAAAACTTGACGCAAACAATATCTTCACAATAATATCGCAAACTTCCTTGTGTCAATGTGAGCTCAACTCAACATAACATAGCCTTGTCCCAACATTTTTTGAGTCTACTACATCAACCCTCTTTCACCATTATGTTAAAGAATAAGCTATTATATCTTTCTTTACAAGTTCCTCTAAAGTTAATATTAGTCTTCATCTACCTCTACACTTGCCGTCAATAACTATCATATCACTCTTTCTCACCGGTGCCATAGTAGGCCATCTATAAATATGTTCAAACCACCTAATTCGATTCTCCCTTAATTTATCACCTATATGTATTACCTTTACTTTTTTTGGGATATATTCATTCCTAATTCTAACAGTAGGATAAAGCATAGCGGGTTTTATGGCCATTGTATAGAACCTTTCTTTTAACTAAAAGCATATGCGTCTATCACACAATACACCATATACTTTCTTCATTTAGTCTATCCTGCATTAATTCTATAGGTAACATCGTCACCAATCTCACGCTCGAATAATAGACCCCAAAAAATTAAAGTGTTCACTCCTCCATATCTCTTAATTTTCAATTTTTACTACATCTCAGTTGTGATACCTTCTTTCACCAAAGTTACATTTTATATATTCAACTTTAGTCCTAGTTATCCTAAATATTTTTTATTCTAGAGCTTCTCGTCATATTTCTAATTTATTATTAATTCCTTCTTTACTTTCATCAACTAATACAAAATTATCCGCAAATAAAGAAGGATAACAAATTTATATCACAATGGACAAACAATAAAATAACAATAAGAGAACCCAAATAAGAACTTAACAAGATACTCTCGGACAATGTATAGAAACCCAAACATGGCCTAACAATACAAGAATAGGAATAATCTCCATCTCAAAGTCAATACACAGCTTGACTTAAAAAGAGCAGCCGACGACTACTAAAAATCATCACTAGATGAGCCATTAAATGAAGCCAGATTTGAAGGAATGAGAATACATCGGCATTTGCGGAATCTGCAGTCCCTCCTTCACTGTCAGTTGCTGGTTGAATCAGAAAATCATCTTGTGCTTTACACAGCTTAATGGAGAAACAACAAGAAAAACTTGTGCTTTGGACAACTTAATGGAGAACCAACAACTACATAGGCCTGTGCATAAATCTGTTGTACCTTCTCCTTTAGAGTTAATACACAGCTTGACTTGGAAAGACTAAACAACAGGTAAAAATCGCAAATAGATGGCTCCTAAAACGAAGCCAGATGATGAACAAAGAACGGGAAACGCCAAAAATTACAGGTAACATGCCAACAAAATCCAATTAAACCAAATAGATATATGTGACATGGGATAAACCACTAAGAGCTGCTATTGAACCAACATGGCTGCAGTTCCAGTAAAAACTAATGGAAACAAGAAAAGCACGGATTTTAGAAGAATATTTTCAGGAACACTCAAGAGGATGCACCAATATGTTGAAAATTTTCAATGGCCAAGCATGTCAACTTCAAATAAAAGTTACGCTGGAATTTCAAGTGGAAGTT
Source organism: Ilex aquifolium (assembly GCA_951799425.1). NCBI lineage: Eukaryota > Viridiplantae > Streptophyta > Magnoliopsida > Aquifoliales > Aquifoliaceae > Ilex > Ilex aquifolium. The sequence continues at coordinate 9,883,943 of OX637397.1, read as the reverse complement.
CGGAAATCCAATATACATGCAAAAAAGGAATACTAAGGAGAAGCAAGAATTAAGAAAGACGGAGGGAAAAATGCATTGAGTTCATAAGCCAACTCATCAATCACCGTCTGCCAACTAAGATGCAGATGTGTTGGAGACAGAGCAAATCAACCACTTTATTATGATGTCAAGAAATGAGTTAGACATCCATTAACAAATGAAATTCTGTTGTATAGATTTTTTTTCTATTAAATATGGATGACGTAGTTTAGAACTTGACACCCTAGTAACTATTCTCGATTCCCATTTTCCCTTGTTCACATTTTGGACACTTCCTAGATTTTTGCAGATCATTCAACAGATACCAATCCAGAAAATGCTAAAGAAAAAGCTACCTTCACAGCTCGTGCCCTGTCAAGCTCAACACCTACAGCATCCAAATTTAGCCTCTTTGTGTTAGGAGCCCGACCTGCAACCAATGATAAAAGACTGTTAAAATGAAAAACTAAACCAGGAAAAAAGGGGAAGACAGAGAGAAAATTATTAATATCCTTAGATTATAATTAATGTGCCTACGCATCGCAAAGAAATCATTAGAACTCCAAAAAATAAAGTCAAAGCTTTTCTAACAATTAAAAAGAATATTACTGTCCACGGAATGGTAAAGATTCAAAACCAACCATAAATAATTTCTCATAAGCTTCACGAAGCAAATCTAGATATTGAAAGCGTTCACCATTTATTCTTGCATTGCCTTGCAGTTATGGCATGGTGGGTGATTCCTGGTCATTGTTTTCTTTGTTTGTTGGGGGATTTAAGGGGTTTTTGGGAGAAATAATAAAGGGATGACTCTGTAAAATTGTGCAATCTTCGCTACTGTTTGGGTAATTTGGAAACACAGGAATGCTAGAATATTTGAAAACTGATGTGAGTTGGTTGAAGGCTTATGGAATGGCATTCACTTTTTAGCAGTGTTTTGGGCTTCGGTTACCAAGGATTGTAAGGGAATTCCGCCTTTTTAGCAAAGTTACGGATTGGAATGCTTTATGTGATTCATAGATTTTATGTATTGTTTGTTTTGTTTTCTTTTTTTATTTTAGGTTGGATATCCTGTCCACCATTGTATATATGGTGATGTACTACTTTTAAATTAATATATTCAGCTTGTTTCAATCTAGGGAAAAAAAGAAGAAGCAAATTTAGACAGGTTATAATTCAATGAATCAATAGCACAAGCTGCAAGATTTTCCCACCCACAGTAAAGGACTTAGTCGGAGGCTAGAACTCAATAATATTTGCTTTCTCCATAGTTCCACATGATTTGACTAAATGAATTCAAGATATCTCCATTTTATCTTCTTGTAGAGATATAGATAATGAAGATGTTGCAGATACAGTTTTAATGAAGAAAACAATGTAGGTGTCAAGTAAAACGATCAAAGATAAGTCCATATTTAATGTTTCTAACACAATTTTATTATTTTTTTGTTTTGCAAAAAGAATGGTAACTAAAGCAATGAGCATCGAACACTAACTGCAAGCACCTTTCCAACCCATGAGTTTGTCAAATTCACAATAATTCAGAATCCTGCAATTCTCATCATAGAATAGACTGGGAAAAGAAGAAATAGAAATTTAAAATCCCTTATGCAAATGCAACAGCATCTATAAAGTTATCATGATATTTTTCCAGATCATTCAGCAGAGAAGTTAACAAACCAACATAAAAATCCAGAACTATATGACAAGATAAAATGTACTCCGTTGCTATTATCACAAAAAATAGAGATCAAAACGAATCTAAGTTGCTCGCTAAGTAAAAAAGGAGAGCAAATTACATCTAATTCTTAGTATTATGCTATTTTATGTATCTAACATTTAGATATGTTAGCCTGCTGAGCAACAACGTGATAGTTAGCTTTATCAAGAGGGTAATAATGCACATTAGCCAATAGAAGACAGAAAATGCCACCAGGTTATCAGTAGTTATATACTTTGATATGCAACTCTCTTGATCAGAAGTTAACAACCGATGCAAGCAATATCCATATTTGATGCAAGCATTCACGCATTACTTCTATGCAATACAAATAGAACAGGTCTTGGAATTACCAGTGGCAAATAGTACAACATCAGCCACCAATTCTTCACCGTGGTCAGTGAGAGCTTTTATGCCATCTTCTGTTTTAACCAGCTGAATAACCAATCTCATCATTAAAAAAATGCTTCAGGGAATAGAGAAACTCGTGATCAATGGAATGGCAAACAATAAACCTTTTAATTCAGAATACATGAATCCCATAACATCAAATGATACAAAAGTACCTCTGTCAAGGATGTCCGTGGGTGCAAATTAATTCCCCTGCCTTCCAGGTTTCTTGCAACCAGTGTTCTCATTTCGTCATCAAAACCTCTGCCATTGAAATTTTTTCACATAAAATGCATTAACAATGCTGTTAACATACACACTTTTCGAGAAACAAGAAATGTGCATCAAATACTTAGAAAGCAAATTGTTAAGAGTGTTACTTTCCTATTGCTCTACTTTTTCTATTATGTTACTCTACCATTATTCTATTCCTAATATTGTAATTGTCGTCAATATTAATTTAATATAAATAGATGATAGGGTGTCGGCAACATACACACTACACACAATATTGTTTCATAATCTCTTTCTTCCTATCTCCTTTCACTTTCTTTCTTTTCCTAAACCATAATACACAATTATTCAAGTTTCAACTCAAACTAACGTACAACACAAGAAAGTGATCTATAACTTCCACAAGCTATACATTGGCAAGATAAGGCCATTGTGCACAAGTTGAAAGATACATGCTTTCCAATTCCAGGTTTGGACTCTAGCACGATGTGATTGATAAAAGAGTGACAGGAAATATATACTTTGCCAAGAACACATAAACAGAGCTGCTATATACAAGTAAAAGGATGAATAAGCTGTAATATTTGACAAGAGCAAAAGTACCCAGGTAACAGAAATGAATAAGTGCATACTCTGTGATGGTTCACTATTACATTGTCACATCACGATTGTGTTAAGTTTAAAAAATTTAGGCACTTTTCTCCAAGTTGATAGCTATCCTTTTTTGATATAGTTACACCTGCCTGGAATTGTTAATTACATTACATGTTCATAAACCAAGTGGCATATACTAGCACAAAATGGAAATCACTAGAACCCATATATGCAAAACAATTGTACCAAGGCTTTGGTTAGTTGTGTTTAGTTTACAGTTTACACAACATAGTCAGGGTTATCCATTACAGGCCCTAAAAGCAAGGTATGGCAGTCTAACTAACATGAGTTTTCAAACTTATGATTCAAAGCATCTAAGATGGTTGACGCTGCCTTGACAAACTCATAAACAAAATGACCAGGAAAAGAAATGATGGTGTGCCAGAAGCTGAAGAGTAAACTGCTATTGGTCAAAAAGAAAAGGACAAATTACACTGACACCCCTCATGGTTTATCAAAATTTCAAAGGGTATCCCTGACATTTCGGAAATAACACTACACCCTTCTGATTTGGGTTTTATATTTCATACAATACTCCTCCGTTAGTCAACTAGTAGGGTCAAACTCTGAAACTACTAACACTGACTATCTTTTGCACAAAGTACCCAATTCCCTCAGTCAGGCCATCACCATATCTCCACCACCACAAAAAAAAGATACATAAACTGAAGGGAGAGAGATAGAAAGTTCCAAAGAGAGTGATTCATCTTTCTTATTCCACTTTAGGGAGAGACGAAAAGAGGGGGATAGAAAACATGGAGATCTAGGGTAGGAGCGGGGGAGAAAATTGGGGGTTGCATTGGGGGTGGGGGTGGGTGCCAGGCAGGATTGCAAGATCTAGGGAGAGATATAGAGGGAAAAGAAACTGAGAGATGTGAGGGTATTTGGGTGTTGGAATCATCCCGTTAACGCTATTGAGAGGCAAAGTCTAACAAGGTATGACAGTGTTATTCTAAAAAAACAAGGGTACCCTTGAAATTTGATAAAGCAAAAGAGATGCAAGGGACATTGGAGGTGGTGGATATAAATAACTACAACATATTACAGAAAAAAAAAAAAAGAAGTAAAATTACAATTATGCCCTCCATTACCCAATGTGATTGGCATGTTTTGTGTTTAGCAATAAAAAATCCAATGTTATTTGGCAAAGAGGAAAATTGCAATAGATGTTAAGATCAAAGATGTAGAGTGAGAGTTTTTTCTTTTTCAGGGCGCAGGCAAAGTGCAACTCATTGCACATTTTGAAGGGTAAAGTGTCATTAACCCTCATGAAAAGTAATTTACTTACATGCAAGGGAAAAATTGGGAACAAAAACGTTCTGTTAACTCCATTGGAGGAAAGAATATAATCAAGGATATTGGTATTATTTCAAAAACAACAACATAAACCACAAGTGGTGTTAGTGTAATTTGCCAAGAAAAACACAAATACAATCAAGAGTGTTATAACCTCAATGGAAGTTCCTTTCTGAAGCATAGATCCACTGTGGCACCCATTCCACGCCATATAGAAGCAAACTCAACAGCAATGTACCTAAATCAGAAAAGAAATGAGTAATATAAAAAACCAACCATGCTGAACAAAAGTAACATCACAGAGAGATGAAAAGTTAAGCACACCCTCCACCAAGTATGACAACATGCTTGGGTAACTCATCCAAGCTCAAAGCCTCATCAGAAGTTATAGCCAACTCCTGAAATACCAACCCAAAAAATGTAACGGATTAATAGGAGGTGTCAAATAGGACAAGTGGTGGTTTGGATGGGTTGGGGGGGGGGGGGGGGGGGGGGGGGGAAAGAGTGAGGTCGGTGAAAATGAGGAAACTATGGAAGTAAGATGACTAGTTAACTGCACCGAAGATGTTGAAAATGCAGTACAATTGAAGTTCTACTTTCTGTTCAAAATAATTGAAGTTATACTTAAAACCAAAAAAAGTATGTGCTAATGTTCCCAGGTAAAACGATGCAAATAGAGAGCAAACCGATTAAATTATCAACGCATTGTTTTAATTATGATAGTTTTGTTATGTCAGTAATTACAATTGGAATGAAATCAGAAACTCTACCTGTCCAGGAATAGGTGGACGTTGAGCCCTACTGCCAGTTGCAATCAATATGTGCTTTGCTGAATAGCACAATTTAGTGCCATCCAGTTGTGTCACTTCTACGTCATTGGGACCAACTACCTTCCCCTCTCCTTCAAAGAGTTTAACCCCTGCATTTGAAAGTAATCGCTTGTAGATTCCATTTAGCCGGACTATTTCCTCTGTCTGCAATTTTGGGAAAAGATAAAGAAGGAAAAAAGGTCATGAAATTATAGGCTCCAAAGCCTGTTCTACCTCACCTACTTATGAAGACAAGTGATAATACTTTTTACTGTATTTCAAACTATAAAGAATATGTATAATAAATAACCAACAGGCACGTTCTGTGAAAAAAACTCCATGAGGCAACTAAGATAATGATAAAAGCCGAAAACTGTCAGAGTTTGTATATAAATAAATCAAGCCTTAGTTAGCAATCCAATTAGTTTAGCCCTCAATTGGAGCTCAAAACACGCAAAGTACAATTGAAAATTAAACTTACAGAACTTTAACATTTGATAGTTCATTTCCAACTATTGAAATAAACCGAGCAGGAAAGTAGGTCATGGTTTCCTTAATTTTCTTTTCAAAGCCAGTGGGCAAGTTTTGCACCTAATAATTTTTTTCATAAGAATTACAAACAAAATACTAGTTGCTTTGTTATTGCATTTTCTCTCGGTACTGATGAAACAAGGTGACCACAGACAGTTGCTAACATAGGAGTCTAGTGAGATCTGAATGACAATACATTGATCCTATGCACAAAATCCTACACACAATTTGACACAAACCTTCTTTTGCAAAAGTTTCTTCCAATTGAAATCAATCTTCTCATTTACTTCCCACCCATAATTCCTGGCATCCTACAAAATGAAAAGTATAGATGGATCAAACCATACCATAAATGAATCTGAATCAAAAACGTTTATGACATTCTATTTCCAAACAGTTAAAATGAAAGATTAAAGTATAGATGCAAGAGAAAAATAAAAAATAAAAACGAACATCAATTCAAACTCAGAGATTGCGAACAGGTAACAACACAACCTCTCTTGGGGAGTTCAGAAAGATGCATATGCTTCAAACTGACATACAAACTCGTAAAACAATAAGAAATGCCAGATGTGTATGTCTGAATGTAATCTCATTTTCTATGGGTTCCATTACATGATATATCCCAGAATCTCAGTCTTCAGTTTGGGCACAGATTTCTTTGCCATGATGGTGGACAGGATAAGACACATTAAAATATAAGTAGGTAATGTAGAAGTTTCAGACCAAAAGAACAAATTTAATCATTAATCTATCTCAACAAAAATGTTAATCTTCCACCCTGCATGAAGTTATCTCTCTGCATTTTGGTTCAATTCAATCCATGACCATTTAGATACTTTCTACTTGTTTCACTTTATTCAACTGAGAAAATAGCCTTTGGCAGTAAATAGAAGAGACCTGAATACAAAACTGATATTTTCAAACAATCTGTCATATAAATCATAATCTCACCTCAAGTTCAGGCCCAAAGGAAGCCCCATACACCAAAATCTTTTTAGGAACACAACCACGTATGACACATCTGCACCACATGAGAAACATCATGATCATATGCTATTTCAGTATTTAAAATTACATCATGGATGTAAAGTCTAATAAACTGAAAAGTAAAATAATCGAAAACCACTGCACTTCAATAGCAGATCTCATTATTCAAGACTCCCTAAGCCTTAGAATTTGTGCAATGGCATGTAGGGCACAAAATAAGTAATGGGTGCCTATTTGAAGTTACCAATCAACAAAAAAATCATGTTACATAGGGAACACTTGCACATGCTCACTGACATTTGGAACCAAAGAAGTTACAATTGCAACCCACACATAACCTGAATAGCTCCATAATGGAAAATGCTCAGGTCTAAATATTTTTCCATTCCAATATTATCAGCACTTTTCCCATACAGCATGCATGCATGTACCTACCCCCGTCCATAATTCTTTCCCCTTTAACCTACAACTGTTAGCACAATGTCCATAAGTTTCGTGTATCTTCTACACTTAACAGGAAACGATTTGATAAATGCTTTAAGATTTTGTCATAGTTTGATTTTGCTCACACATCATATAATCACAACCGCCTCTTTCATAAGCAATTTTACTTTACATTTCGTCTTTCATATGATTTTCATTTCAGTGTCAAATACTAAACAAACCCACCTTCAATGCCACCTGAAACTGGAAAACCCCACCTCCAATTGAATGGAATCCAAATTGATTTTATGCCCACATTCTGCAATCTAATAAACAGTATGCAATAAAGCTATTCCCTAGACAACGTGTGGAATGCATCACAGCTAGCACAGGGTCTTCCTGTGGGGCCTGGGTTATTGCAGGCCATTCATATAGCCAATGCTTAATTCTATGTTAAGGGGCAATGCTTCGCCTTCATTGGTTATCGTTTCAACCTCAAAATTTAATATAAACGTATTGTTCCATTAGATGGAGAATATACATGTTACAAATCCAATTTAGGTGAAGTTGATACAGCTAAATCAAAACGCACAAAAGCCACCAAGAAAGATGAAAAACTTAAGAAGTGATGCAAAGGTAAAAGTAGCGAAGACAAAGACTGAAAAGACTAATTATCTGACAAACATACGTTCCACCAACTCCTCCTATGACTTCTGAACTGATTGGATGAAAAGGAAGCTCGCAAATCCCAACCTTAGAGCACAATTTCAAAATGGTTATAAATACAAATTATCAAATGTTGCTGTCAGATAACCGAATGAAACTATAAGTACAAATTCACAAGGAGTTAAATCAATATAATAAAAAACTGGGACAGACAAGAAGTTCAAGAAAACTGCAATCAAGAATGAGTTTCCGTATAAAAAATATACCGTCAAGCAGATCAATAACTTTTCAAATGCCAAACATTAGTAACAATAAGATCTTATGAACACAAACCATTCTGTGATATTTTTATAGCTATCATAGTGACCACTGTCCTCCCCTCTTGAAACAAATAGAACTAACAGTTCAGTTTGTTAGAACCGTCAAAAGAAATATTACAGTCTGGTATTCTTTTTACAAAGAAGACAAGATATATATAATCTATTAATATGACTTCAAAGACATCTTCTGCTCTTCTTTGAATGTGTGATAGTGAATCTGTAAATGATTCTAGAATCTAGATGCATGGGCTTTGAGTAACATTAGAGCATCCAATTTGGTAGATTATTCACCGTAAGAGAAGGTTCAAGTTTTCTCTACCTTAGAACTTATACATCACACAAATATTATATAATTTCATTAGCCTTCAATAAACCAAGATAAGAATTATTTATTATAGAGTCAATTCCATGTAAAAAAAATTGAAACTGCAGTTTACCCAGCTTTATTGTTTCAGTCATGTTTTGTTGATTGTTTTAATTGTTATCAAGTAAAAGTTTTGATCATTCAGCACAGAGCAGGAAGTCAGATGGCCCATACTACCTGTCTAACCCTTTGCGCTGAGTCACCCAAAGAGAACACCGCCTAACATAGGGGTTAGGGGTAAGGTAAACTCAGCCAAAATGACACGCGAAAGGACCACACAATCCTATCCTATACGAGTCCAAGCAAACTTTCCTTGCTATGAATCTTTTAACTACGGAAGACTGCGGAGAGGCTAGGCAACCCGATGTCTGTGATTTGGAGTATTTCAAGCTTTACTAATGAAGGGAAAGAAGCTTTGGAGACTAGGGGGGAGGTCACCATACTCCAGAAGGTCATAAGCGATGTACATGATTTCGATCAAGCAAATCCAAAGGCATTTGTTTACACCCAAGATGATAAGCTCAAAGACATGTGTGCGCAGGCTTCTTAGTCTATTGCTTCTTGCTTTCGAGCCCAAGCCTACCTTAGATTAGAAAGCTTGACACAATAAATATGTCCCCAGTAAAAGTGAAATCATTCTCTACTTCAAGAAAGAAGCTGGAAAGGGGTGCTGTACCATTCCACTAGTTTTCAAAATACAGAATGTTTACGTTTTGTTTTCAAAACATTTCCATTTTTTTGGCAAAACAAATCGTGTCATGGAAACAAAACTCTGAGCCATGATCCCGAGGTACAAAAAATACAGATTAGATGTGGGTCTATACCTTCTTAGCTCCATACTGAGATGAAAAACGCGCAGCCCGGACACCGCCACTTCCAGCCCCAATCACAAACAAATCAAAGTCATAGTGAGCCTCTTCTTCAGTAGAATTGCCTACCTCCCCATCAATTAGCATCTTTCTCGCCATGATTATAAATCAAAATCCACAACCTATAAACAAAATCAAATCTAAAATATTGATAAATGAATCGTCCCCTGTTTGGCCACCAAGGAAATAATGGAAAACAACAGAAAAGTAAAAGAAAATAGAAAATCTGGATCTGGCCTACATGAAGATCAAAACCCAGTTAAGGCTTTTAATGTTGAAACTTCAAATACCCAAATCATTTCAAGGGAGAAAAAGTTAAAATGGGTATGCTTAAAAATTGATTCTTTTAAATTCTTCTCTCCGTGATTATCACTGAGTATTGATATTTATTTCTCTTCAGATTTTTTCCCACATATTCTCGGCAACCAAACAAAGAACAGGTATGGAATTGGATCGTTGAATGTACCTATGTGATGTTAAAGCAAAAGTGCTGAAAATGCTCAGAGGGTACTCTGCTTATACTTCGGTTTGTTGCTTTGTTTTTCCAATAAAAGGGTTTTAAAGAGTGTTATTGATGAAGAAAATAGCCACGACAGACCTGAATATACGTGGATGTATGTGTATAGGGGAGTGAGTCAAAGGCAGAGCGGGTTGAATGCTAGAATGTGAAAACGAAGAAGCAGACTATCACCTCAGGGTGTGTTTGGATGGTCAAATGAAATCAACTCAACTTCTCTTTCTCCTTCTTTTTTTTGTTTTTTTTCAACCGTGCAGACTATCAATGGGACTAGGATATTCATGAGGAATAAATTCTTTGTAGGATATTCATGAGGAATAAATTCTTCGTAGCCTGACCCCAAAAAATTACTAAAATTCAAACTCAAAACGTCTAAGTTTATATCTCTGTTACTACTTGAGCTATCAAAGAATTTTCTTCTTTTTTTGGCTTCTCTCGACTAATCCCTCTTGAGTCCGGTCAAAAATAGACTATTCACACTCAAACTATGATATTCATGAGAAATAAATTACTTACAGTTACCTAATTCCAAAGAATTATCAAAATTTAAACTCGGAATAAATTTTATCATTGTTACCACTTAAACCACGACAAGTTTTCTTCTTTTTTTTTGGCTTCTCTTGTGTTGCAAATGATTTGAATATAGTTTTGGGTTTAACTTGTTGATCATTTAGAGTTGGCAAAAATATAAATAAAAAATTGATCAATTGGTATTATTTTTTTAAAATCTATATTAAATTAAGAGGGACTTAATTTTTTATTTCAATCAAGAGAGACTCAAATATTTAATAGTCAGTTCTTATCCTCTTCTAAAGATCTAATGATCATATTTTAATCTTCTTTAAATTTGACTTTTGCCTCATTTAAATTTGACTTCGTCTATTAAAGTGGTTTGTATCAAATTAAACTTTTTCTTAAATATTTACTCAAATGTTAGTAAAATTTTAAGTCAATGTTGTATATTGTAAATTTCATAATCTTGTTGAGAACTTAATTTTTTTTTAAAAGCATAAATATTTTTGGGTCAGTATATTTTATCATTTACATTTATTTGTGGGTTACTAACTTATCGAAAAAGAATTAGAGATAATTATATAATTATTTAAAAAAAAATAAGAACAAATGTATTAAATAGCATTGGTATTATCTTTAGTTATCATATATGTGTTAAGAAATTCACATTTATTTTACTCAGTTCTAAAATAAAATAAATGTGATACTAGATTAGGGAATAAGTGAACTACTAACTTATTGAAAATAAAAAATAATTAGGGTCACTATACAAATTTTTAAAAATTTAAGAGGGTAATGGAATAAATTAAACATAATTTTATTTTGATAACAGTCCATACGGGATAATACGGTTGTTACCCTTAACTCTCCTAGATCCATCATTTCATATAATGGCACATCCTATTAGTCATTGCATTTTAGTCCAAATAAAATCGAGATGATTATTATTAAAAAAAAAATTGGATGATCATGTATATTTATTAAACAATCAGAAGTTATGTACAACATAGCCAAAATCAGAAAAACTAAAATACGATTTGTAATAAATACTTTGAATTTGGGTTTTGCTGTTGAAAGCAAAAGAAAATATAGACTAATTGAAGAAATAGTTCAAATGATAACAGAGGCGAACTTATAAACTCAGATGCACTGAGTTTGAATTTCGATTATCCCTTACAGTCAGATCATAGACTATGAGAGATTTTTTCCTCATGAATACTCTAGTTCCGATATGAATGATTTATCTTTGACCGAACTGAAGAGATGATTAATCGAAGTATACATAAATTGATTCAGATACCCCTGACCGTAAAACAAAAAAACAAAGAAGAAAGTGCGGACTATTGTGCAGTGGTCCAACCAGACGTGTGTAAAGAGTTACCATGGGATCATAGACTGAAAAAAGCACAGAATAATCTTCTACTTTAGAGAAGCTCGTGTCTCAATTGATTATAACAATACATAAGGCAACAAATGCCAAAACGTGGCCTAGCTAACCCCAATATGGCTACAAGTTATTGTCGGATTTAAATTCCATTTAATTTCTTTTAATACAATGTTAGATGGGTGACATATATAAAATTTTAATTTCAATTGATAAGATATTTTATTATTCATTTTGTTGGTGGCGGTGTATTATCTATAGTTAAAGAGTTTTCTGATAAAGAAAAAAATCTTGTCTATTAAAATTAAAATCTTACACATGTCACCCATTTAGTATTATATTAGAGAAAATTAAAAGAAAGGAATAATAGAAGAGTTCTGAATTCGTTATTGGCAATCACTTTCCAACCATTTTTCCAGCAACAAAACAAGAGAGAGAGAGAGAGAGAGAGAGAGAGAGAGAGAGAGAGAGAGAGAGAGAGAGAGAGATTCTAGGAATTTTACAGACTCCTAATTTCTCCTTCAAAATTTGAGAAAATGTCAAGGATTCATCATCTTGGATTTTGTATTTTTCTCAAATTTTGGGTAATTTTGTTTATTTTCAATCATATGATAGTAACCAATTAGGCCTAACTTAGTTAGTTGATATTTTGAACTATGAGGTCAAGAAGTCGATCAATTTTTAATGTGTACTTTTATTTTAGAGTCATATTTGTATTAAATTCTTCTCAGCCTCTCTTTTTAGGGGTTCTGTAATGTTCTTCTTTCGAATTTGTGATTTATCAAAACTTTATCGAAAGAGTGATGTGAGACTGTAATAATAATTAATGATTGTATATAAAATATCATAGGATAACTAACTCTATTCTATAGCATCCCACTGTATGTTTGTGCAGCCTACAAAACACATGCTTATGTAATTAATAGATTTACCATTGGATTTGATTTGATGAAAATTGACAAGATTTCAAATTGAATATGCTTTATAATTTCTTAAAAGGGGGAACTTTGAACCAAATTCTAGAACAAAGAAAGCATTAGGAGACTTGTCAATATATACATGTGTGCCAACTTTTCATGTGATCAAAATATTAAAGTAAGAAAAAAAGGCGACAGTCAAGAATTGAGCTGATAATCGAATCGAGTTACTCAAGCTCGGCTCATTTGAACTCGTTTTAGACTCGGTTCGTTTTTCAAACGAGCCGAGCTTGAACAATTTTGCACTCAGCTCGAGCTTACAAATCTCGATTCGTTTATATGTAAAATAGTCGAGCAACTTGGGCTTGGCTCGAATTCTGCTCGTTTTGGGCTGGGCTAGTTTTCTAAACGATCCGAAGTTGAATAATTTTTTAAGTTCATTTAGAAAAACGAGTTCGACAGGCTCGATTCAAACTCACAAATCTCGACTCGATTATTATCTCTAGCCAGAAAACTCCTCATCACAATAACCAAAATACCTACATTAAATCAAGGTATGATTAGATGGTACGATTAACTTTCACTATAAAAAAAAAAATTGATCCAATCATACACATTGATTTGATATAAAAATTCACTATTCTTTTTTTATATTTCATCCTCTTTTCTCCAACAAAATCTTCTAACAAAAATTTGGCAATTCATTTGGATATTTTTCACCACTCTTTTAGATTGAGCCCCCCTTGATTAATGTGGTCCTTGTGGACCCATATCTTAACCATTGCACATAGACATCACTTTTGAAAATATACCATAAAGTTTTAAGGGGGAAAAGGACCTAAGCTCACTTTTCTCTCTTTTATAGTTTCATGTCTTTCTGTCATAATAAAAAGACAAAGAAAAGTATGGCATTATGACCTCTAAGCTTTGGAGGATTGCATAGAGCACATAACCAATCACCAATAGTGATGTTAAACCTCAATGGATGGCCTATGTTCTAGCTCATCTAAAACCTTTTTAAGCCTATTTGGTTGTCCTTCTAACATAATCTCCAACTTTAACTCAAATTTTTATTTAAATTTAAATAAAATACTTGATTTAATACGAAAATTTTCCAAATAACTTTAACGGATATCCATTTGGTTTAACATAATATAAACTAATCTGCCATTTTAAAATTTTCTTTTGTTTTTCACTTTACACCTTAGCTTTTTCCCTACAGTGGGGCTCGGGAGATTAATCAAGTCGAACCGGATTGGCTCTTCCAAAACAAATCAATTGGGTCAGGCAGGTAAGATTGAAATTCTGAGTGAAACCACAAGAGAAAACCCATTAAGCACCTGTTTGCTATGTTTTTTGAGAAGAGTTTAGATTGACTTGTCTAAACCCAAAGATAGGATTCAAATGATGGGATTCAATATTTAATGTTGTCCATACCCATGTTTGGTATGCGCAGGGATATATGACTATTATGATAATATATTTGTATATAAATAATTATTTTACCCCTTAACCAATTTAATATGGAGTATATAGAATGTATGAGGGGTATAAATATTATTTGGATGTTAAATCCATTAACCCACATATGAAACCCACCCCTCTCCCATGGGATTTCATAAAACCCATGAACTTGGGTTTCATGACCGGGCCTAAAGCGGGCTGAGTTTCAAACCCTGGACTAGATGTGTATTTGCCAAACATGGGTTTGAGAGGGTTTATTCTCCAACCAATATTTTAAAACGCCCCCAAACCCACGTACCAAACAGGCCCTAAAAATTTGTATGTTAGAGTAAATTAAATTTTACCTCTCTGAACTATTATCTTTATTTCACTTTGCACCTTAAAGTATCAATTTTATTTTATATTATTCAAATAGATAACAAAAAATTTGAAAATATGTCTAAAGAGGGAGGAAAACCCCAAAGAACTTCTCATCAATTGCCTAAAACCACTTTATTTTATCTCTTTTGTAACTGAATGGTTGTTGAGAAGAAAAAAAAAAGTTGGCCAGAGAAAGAAAATTTGAAGCTTAAGAAAAGTAAAGTCATGAATGAGTATTTTTCTTAATTTTTGACCTACACATGTACAATGAGCAATTGCTTATTGACAGTACAAATCACTCACAGAGTCAAAAATTTGATAGCCGTTATCTATTGAAGTAATATAAAATAAAATTGATAATTTAGGGTGTAATATGAGAAATTTTATAGTTGAAGATACAAAGTGAAACAAATGTAATAATTTGAGGGAATAAAATATAATTTACCCGCTATGATATTGTGTATTTATTTTTAAAAACTGGGGAAATAAATTTGATATATCCAGGGACTACAATTCACCTTATCTCATACCAACGTGCGAAGATCCCTTCTATTTTTTTCTTGAGATGAACCTAAAATGACATGACATGGATACAATATAACACGATTGTCACCCCTATCCTATAACGATATCTATTGTCCTCCTCCTATTTGTTTAAAGTTTAAACACATCCAAAATGGTGAACAATGCTTCTGTCGAGCATCTATCCAACGCACACAAGTCAATGATCGGGATGTGAACCTAACAGTTGGATAACATTGAAATGATCTAGTGTTGCAAAATCTCATTTATATTACATGAAAATGCACATCTGTATTTATAACCACCAAGTTACAGCCCAGATCTTTCTTCTTTCCCAAACCTCCCTCAGTTTTTCTTCTACTGAAAGACAGTTCGAGAAAGAAACAACAAATTTGATGGGAAAAAAAAAAAAAAAACCTTTACAAAGATTGAAAACTTACAAGTGAGAGTCAACATGCACAGTGAAACACAGAATTGCCACAGCAAGTTGCTTTGTGTGTGAGCTTTCTCACGCCAGTCTCATTGTGAGAAGATCTTGCACTGTGAGAAGACAAATGAATTCTGTCCATTATGTTAATCGTAGGGGCATCAAGAATAGCCTTAGGCAAGGATAAGGCGTACTGCATGCCCCAAATTGCAAGTGGCCTCATGTATAGCAGAGACCGGAAGTGCCCATCAATTGTCCATCCCTCCGGAGTCTGAAATGAGTATCTGCAGAATGAGAAAAAATAAATGACACTGCCCCCAAAAAAAAATTGATGAATAGAAGCAAGTCAAGGAGGAATAAGGATGGGAAAAAGTGACTGTATTGACCTAAAAAGTAGTGTTCCTTGTACCCAAAAAAAAAAAAATATGGCATGTAATTCAGCAAAATTATCAGTTGAGATTTAAAGGGGAATATCCTAAACAAGCTTTCTCATGCATGTTACCAGAGGGTAGAAACTTCACTAAATTACCAATAAAAATGTGTTTCTATTCCGGCTTCACTAATAGGTTTACGTGGACTTTGTTATACACTATTCTTTTATTTTCACATATACCACATAAATGGACATAGTACCTGCAAAATATGAATTATTGAGATAACAGCCAAGGATTACACACGACCTCATAGATACTGGATGGCAGATTTAGAACAGACTGGTTGGCTCATTTAAGGAAGAGTTCCATTCAACGGGACATATCTACTGAAATTTTAGCTAGTTCATAAATAGCGCTCGTTGAATAGCTTCATTTGAAAAGCCAAGCAGTCTTTATTCGAGGGAAAGAAATAGAAAGTGGTTCTGCTTCTTGGCAAGTTCTGGAGTTGCACAAGATGAAGATATGCATTTAACACATTATGATCATATTCTAGTTATTTCGTTGGCTATGCAAATATATATTTTTCTTGAGATCATCATTTTGAAATAATGCAGTTCAATAGAGTATTTGGAATTTCGAAAAATACCCAAGGAAGGAAAAATCGAGATGAGATTATCATTTATCTGCCTTAGAGAATTGATATGCATAATACTCACCCGTATCCCTCCTCTGACCAGCCTGCAATGAATATACCTTCAGCTGTACTGAAAGCCTGATCCTCCATCCCAGCAAGGATCATGTTAGCAGCAGCAGCATAGGTGACTCCAGTCCAAATCTCGCGTGACTGCATGCAAGTCTCATCCACCTTTCCATTGGGATGCATTCCATTTACAGCACCCATCCTACCTCCTCTAACTTTCATAACGTTAAAATCATAGATTTTTTGTAGAGCACTTCTGATTTTAAAATCATCGAAAAGATCAGGCAAGCCTGAAGATGCTGTATACCACTGTCCGGCTAGTTGATCAGCTTGGATTGATTTACTGTTGCTGCTTGACCCACTGTCATAGTTAAAATAGGAACCATTCCAGAGTTTTGCTTCAAATGCTGACTTAGCCTTTATAAATTTGCCTTTGCATCTTTCAGCAAAGGGCTTGTCACCCAGTTGAACGGCCATTGCTGCCGCAGCTTGGAGTGCAGCAAGCCATAAGCAACCGCAATAAGCACTTATGCCATGAACTGTCCAAGTGTCATATGTTTGATCCGGAAATCCATCATTCTCTATGAGACAATCATTGTCCCTATCGAATTGCTCCATGTATTCAATTGCAGCACAAACAGAAGGCCACACATCAGCTCCAAATGAGAAATCTCCAGTAGCAGCAAAATCTCTGTACACCTGAAGCACAAACTTCGGGTTCAGATCCTTCCATCTACTAGTATCGTGTATATTATATGCATTCATTTCATGCCACGGGTCATGAGTTCCAAGATCATGAGGAACAGCTCCCCTGACCTTGCGGATCCCATAATTTCCCTCTGCCAGAAACTTCACTTTTCTCCCATCCTCACATAAGACAGCTTTTGCAAAGTCCCGCTGAATACTAAGTTCAATTTTGGGAAACAGCTCAAGAAGGGCAAAAGATGCATAGAAGTGCACATCATATGTACACCACATAATATATTCCACCCCTTCCAAGTACAGAAACCTACCCACATCATCACTGTCAGTGTGTGGGTCCAACAACTTCATAGGATTTGGAGAACAATTGCTATCTCTTCTCTGAGGAATCATCGACTCATATTTATCAGAATATCTCATAACGCTTACTTCATCCCCAATCTCTAAACTCGCACTGGCAATATTATCATAACCATCAACTGTTGCCTGTTCAACTAGTGCACTCTGGCTGCAATTCACTTTCGCTTCATCTACTTCAAGTTCTTTGTTCTCTGCTACTGCTTGATGACAAACACTCCCCAAGTCTGCAGCTGGTAAGGGAGAGTCTACATAGAAAATTCAAATCACCCATAGTGTTATCGCCATCCCCTCACATATATGCAACACAGAAAGATAGATATATATATATAGAGAGAGAGAGATAATAGATAGACACAAAGAGAGAGAGAGAGACTACAATTATCCAATTAAACCAACCTCGATTCTAGTGAAAAAGGGGGTAAAGACTACATTTGTGGACAATTTAATATTGTTAACTCAATCATCTTCTACATAATTACTCCCGCATTTCCTTGAATTTTCAGCAGTTAAATCACATTGGGAATAACAGTGGATGCCACATAAGATGGCAAACGTACGCATATTACTACCAGCAGCAACAACCACAACAAATTTGAGACCCTATAGGCTATGTCTTTAGTACCAAAATACATAGTATCCCAAATACAGCTGCAGCAAGAAACTCCTCTCTATCTCGCTCTCTCCCTCCCTCCGTCCCTCCCTGCAACCCCCAAAATACACCCCTTTCCCTGTGCCCTAAACATCATGCCAGAATGACTATGGCATACCAAAGTTGCAAACTTACCAACTACTAGCAAAATGTAGAGCAAGAAGACTAGCGCATGTACTTGTATAAGATGCAATTGAGAATCTATTTGCAGTTAGAGAAGCAGTGGAATAACTAAGCAATTAAGTACAGATGATTACCAATCCATACAGTCCCACCAGCAACCAAGAAATACAGCTCATTAAATAATGTAAATTTGTACCTGCAAAAGAACAGATGGATCATTGTTAGCACATTAATGGAGTCAAGACAGGCTCCATACAGACCAAAATTGTGAAGATTCTCAGCATGACAGCCAAGATCTGTTCAGGGATTCGCTAATCAGGTTGTCCATATGCTCAGATCAGCAAGTACATATTGATGAGGCTACTTAGCAGTGCTAAAGTGAAGTGGGTACAAAAAACATCTAAACTGATGCGATTACTCATTTTAGAATAGGATATTGTGGAAGAATACGAAAGAGGGGGCTAAGAAGTGATTCTCGTAGTGCCCGAAAATATGAAACCTATGCAACAAGAACATGGATCTGAGTGTTAATATTCCACACTGACATGGTATCTTCATATAAGCGATATAGATGCCACAACGTGTGTGCATATGTGTGAGTGTTCACAGAGACAGGGTTTCTGTGATGAGAAAACATAAAGATGACACGCATGTGCATTTGGAATCATGCCAAATGATCTTTGATGCATTTAGATTCCGAGCCTTGACCCCTAGCAAACTAAGTCAAGACTGCGAGCCTGTGGATGTTATATAAAGCCTCAATTCATAATGAGTTTCAATTCACCAACGTAGCACCCAGCTAAAAACAAGGCAATTAACAGTTCCATCTCATCTTACCATTCTGGTAGCCTGTCGTCTCTCAGGATAGGACTTTGCCATTTCTCAATGTCCTCTTCCCACCGCTTGTAATCTGATCGAAAATTGAAGACAACAGCAGGTTTTAAATTGCAGTGGATCCTATGTTGAGAACAATTCTAAAAGAATGTACAGAATCCGACCTTAACCACAAAGATATAAAGATCACAATCCGAGAGGAAAATCTTGAGAAGTTATTATCTAATTTAGTTAATGCTAATGAGGTGTTCAATAGGGTAAATGCAGGGCTTGAAAGAGAGTTGAGCAGATGCGGGTGAGTTGTACTTACTCGCTAGTGCATCATGGACCAAGTGTAAAGCAGCCCTTTCAGAAGTGCCGTAGTACTTAGTGTACCTCCTGCAACAACCCCCCAAATTAATAAATGAAAAGGAAGAAGCCAAGAGAATATTCAAGAAGAAGAACAAGAAAGTTTACCACAAAGTGGGTATACTGGCAGTATCACGTCAAAATTTTATGGATATTATCACGTGTTTAGTGGCTAGGTTCCACAGAAAAGTATGCAAAAGAAAACCAAAATGCTTTACCCTGAGTGCATAATCAATATCCATAACACAGTCATATTTTCCCTGTTTAAAGCCCGATTTTTTGATGCATCTTGGTTGAGAGACTTTCCGAATTCTTGAATTACAAAATAATGAATAGAAAAGAATTATTCATGTGGTTCAACGTATTAATACCCCCTTTACTCCAACCTCCAAAAGAAAACATCTTATAATACAAAGAAGCAAACAGAATACTGAAATAATATAGATTTCTTTTATAACGATATGTACAGGAGCAAGGTTACAACTGTAGTGTATAGATATACTCAGCCATGTATAGGTGTATTTAAACATTATAAGTTCCCAAAAATTACCTATTATATGATTTTCCTTTCAAAAACTTTATTTCTGGAGATGACCATGAAAGCGCAAACGCAACAGTGCATTTTCCATGTGGTTCAACACATGCAGAAGCAGAAACTGCAGCACAGTGTGTCTCTCCAGGTGATGATGACCTGCTTGGTCCAGCACTGAAATTCTCCGGATCGAAGTGTCCATCCTTAAGACACATACACATAAGCCAAAAATTAGAAAAATATGTATGAATAAAAATTGGCAAGAGGAAATTTCTGATACAACAATCAAATGTTAAAGAAAATCATGACTCAGACTAGGTAAAAACATACAGCAACATGTAGCAAGTGCACAACAGTTCATATAGAAATCAGAAGAGTAAAAGTCACTACCTGTACCATTTTATCCCACATATCTTTTGCTGTGATGCAGCTGCCTTCAGTCAGACCAAAACAGGGCAAAACAGTAACATTCACATTTTGAGTTTCACATGCAGCTATCGCAAAAGTAACAGGAGGGTTGTCTTTTGCAGTCCTGCAACTCATGCATTATCATCAGTAAGAAGCAACCCATGTCATAGAGTTAATTGCACCAAGCAGAATGGTGCCTAACCCAACATGAAAATATACATATTGACTAGGTGCAAAAAAGTGTAGGGCGAGAGAGTGAGTGAGTGAGTGTGCACGCACGCACATCTGTGAGAGAGAGAGGAATAGTTTTCCCATAGAATTATGCACAAGGGTCACATGATATATTCCTATAAAGAACCTGGCTGGGCAAGGCACTTGAAAACAGCCAATATATCTAGAACCAAAATTTCATAAATAACACTAATGCGTCTTTAACGAGAGTAAAGGATGGCCTAGCAGTTCAATTAACTTGTCAGTTAGGAAGCACGGATACGGACACGGGTGTCGTATCCGATAGGGGATACGACAAAGTTCAAAATATAGGACACGGGTACAACAAGGATACGACTAAGTAAAATAATATTATATATTTTTTATATAAATAACATTAATAATAAGACCTAAAAATCATTGAGTAGTTAGTTAATATTTTATAATTTAACAACGGGCTAATATTAAATTGGATAGTCGACTAATATGTTAGAATTGGACAGTGGACTAACACCAAATTTGAATGTGGCCTTAGATCAAAGTGAACTGTAGGTGACAACTAAAAAATGAATTATACCAACAAAAAAAAAGAAAAATATTAAAAAAAAAACGTGTTTGTTCTCTTTTTTTTTTTTTGGTATCGTCTCTGTTCAATCGAGACTAGAGAGAGAGAAGAAAAAGAAAAAGAGTCCTAGGTCAGCCGACACTATCTCAGGATGCAAGAGGAGAGAGGAATAGTAAGCGGCAGATTCGATCATTGAAGCATATCGTTGAAGGCAGATCGTTGATGCAGATCCTTAAAGGCAGATCCTTGAAGCAAATCGTTGAAGGCAGATCGTCGAAGTAGATCCGGTATGTCCCTTCGCCTCTTCTTCTCTACTCTTTGTTGAAGCAGATCTGTCAAATCGTCGAAATTTCCTTTCTTTTTTCCCCGTATCCTCCAGTATCCCTACGTATCCGAGCCGTGTCCGGCCACAAAAAATCTCTGTTCACTGTTCAGGACACATTTAGAAGTGTCGGACACATGTTCGGCCGTGTCATACACGTATCTGTATCGAACACGTGTCCGACACCGTCACGTCGACCTCCCGCCGAGTATCCGTGTTTCCTAACTTGTCAGTGTTCTAGTTTGAGCCCCACTAAAGTTGGTGTTCTCCCCTCTCCGAAGCTATAATTTTCCATATATTTTAAAAAAAAAAGTAGCCACATCTCAATGCCATACTCTATGTTGATGTGCAAAAGAGAAAGAGAACAGAGAAAGCATGAATGAAGGAAATGGACCATACATAAACAAACTGTCTTGGGTAAAGTTGAAAAAGGTGAACTAAAAGAACCATGGTTTCAGAAGTCCAAGACACCCTTGAAGGTATAAGTATTTGCATGGTTACTTGCACATAAGAAACTCAGAACCAATGACATGATTCTGAAAAGAAGGCCATTGCTTTGCCTTTGTCCACAGTGGTGCATTAAGAGTAAATATGTGGGAGAGTGCATGGATCAAATTTCTTACATTGTCTGGCATCTTCACTTTTATGGAATATATATTATCAATTGTTGAGATTCTTTGGGTGAAACCGAGTAGTAGTGAAGAATTGTTCATTATAAAATTTAATGGTTTTGGTTCTACCAGCAGAGCTAAAATTTTACGGAAAAGTGTGGTATTTGTTTTGGGTGTTATGGTTGGAGAGCAATGGAATAACCTTTGATGAAAGAATGGATCCGTTGGACAAAAAGTGGGAAACAATCTCTTTTATGGCACCCCTATGGGCATCTACTTCAAAAGAATTTGAACGGACTCCACTATACTTGATAAAAGATCATTGGACACAAGTGTGAAAACGGACTTGGCACGGTGATATCTGTATTATTGTTTTTACCATGTTTAATTTTCCATATTTTTCTCTTCTTTTTTTTGTACCAGTAAAGGACTACTTGTCCTCATTTGAAAGCTTGTCATATTATTAAAAATAATCTTTGGTTTACGGCCAAAAAAAATCAAACTACTGTGATACAAAGCAGATTTTTGATAAAATGACCACTTACAACATGAAAGACAACAATGGATCGACATCAAATTTGAGGTCTTTGATATCAATTAGATCAACATACATCAAGCCAAGATGTTAACTGAATTTCGGAAGTCTGAAGTTAACTGAGTTAGAAATCAACTACTACCTTGAAATCAAGCTAGTCTCTAAATTGCCCTCAAACACAAACTGCTTGAGATAGATATAGGTATGCGACTCTCCATACTAAAGTTCCGGGGACACTTTTGCTTTTGTTATCTGAATATGCAGGAATATATTTAATAACTTGTGAAGCTTGTCATATATGTAAGTAACTTCAATTCCACTATCCATATTTGCATGTTTCTTTTGGAATATGGGTAGATCAGGTAGTTTATATTTGCATAATAGTTTCACTAACCAAAATGCCAATCATCATACAATTACAGTAAAGATACAATGAGGCCTCAGATTGATTAAATTATTCGAACAAAGGAGTTGTAGAAAACAAGAATAGAGAAATCCAAGAAAAATTCAAGAGAAACTAAGTTGTTGGTTGTATCCCCCAAACATGATTACCCACTTAGGTTAACAGGGTCATTACCTAATTCGATCCATCAGTCGATGTGGTTGGGAGGGTTGACGGTGTACAAAGTTACAAACTGAACCTTAAGCATTATTTGAACTTTAACATTATATACACAAAGTGGTAACCTAATATTAAAACCCACAATATTAGCTCGTCACCTTTACTACTACACCAGGCAATGACCCCAAACAAATTAATTTTTAATCACTTATTTAGAGATTTACCACAATAACCAACACCAATCTAATTTAATTTTGTTGTATAATAGACAGAATAAGTTTCGTACTCCACCCGGCCCATGACCTAAATGAGTCCAAACTATTCAAAGGTGTATACCATGTTTTTCTACAATCTAATATCACCTGCTATTAAGATGGTGGATAAATTTAACCTTCAAACTAGATGACTTGAAGCTGGAGTTCAGGTTTACAAATTATCTGGAATAATGAGACACTTTGTACCGGCTCGAGATACTTAAAGAATCCCGCCCCAAGTAACAAAAAGTATTTTGAGATATTTCGACATATTTCCACCAATGTTTTGAAGCGTTTCAAGATGTTTTGGTATATTTCGACCAATGTTTCAGAATGTGTTGGAAAACAGATTCCTAAAATTTTTATCCATTTCCATCATGCTTTCCGCAACATTTTCGAAACATTTCTAAAACGTTTATGTTTCCCAGGTGACCAAAATAAACCGTAATAAAATTTTAATCCTTGGGTACATGTGAAATAACATATACTTCTACAGAGAGAGAGAGAGAGAGAGAGAGAGAGAGAGAGATACAGGTCCGGTTCTACTCAATTCGAGCATCTTTGAAAATATTATATAATAACTGGTGCTTTGACAGAATTGGCTCCAAGATTCAAATCTGATGACTACTTAAACCCCCAAAAAAATGCTAAGACGAACACTTACATGCAGGCTGCTAAAAAAACTGGAATACATTATTTAAAATGCGCCAAGCCAAGCCTGACTCAGAGAAGAACTGCTACCGTACTCAACAGAACCATTCAATGATGCAAAGACTGACAAACATAATTTAACAAGTGTAGAGGTGTCCTCTGCCCAATTCAGTACGGGTACTTGGATGTTAACGTTCATTCACAATGTCGACCATTCCAGACCAAGACATTTCCATCAACCAGGTCGAATGAACATCTTAAGATGGACAACATTTTGGAAACAACATTATATTGGTAAATAGTTAGGATGCACACCAATCGTTATACTTGTTGAGGCATATTCATCTATCGTAAAAAGAGCTCTGTTTTATTTTATAGATTTCTATTCCATGTTTTCCTTTTTTTTTTTTGCATTTGAGATTTGATTCCAATTTAGCGACACTAATCTGCATGAAACAACTGTGCGTGCTTGACCAGAAAGTAGCCTATTCATCAATGGCAATTAAAAATTACCAGCTTCAATTGAGGAATCAGAAGGCATGTAAAGGACAACACCTTGCCTTTACTATCACCTATAAAACACTGAAATGACAAAAGAAAATCTACAAACCAACCATCATATTTAGCTATTAAGGTTTGATGACTTGCTTGTGATGTAGAAGTACACCAGAGACTCCATCTTCTCCTCTATGAGAAAAGAAAAGGAAAAAAGATAAAAGGAAACATCAAAATCAATAGTCAAACAGTAATGGAACTAAATACAAAAAAAAAAAAAAGGCACAAACCACAGATACTAACATGAATGGCTCATTCACATGATCTCCTGAAAGGTGTGATATTCCTCCAATTGAGTTCTGTGAAAAACAAAAAATGATGACCGAAGACACAGACTCATAATGCAATATTCTATGGCTTCAAGCAATGTCAGCATAGCAGCAGAAAAACTCACCGCCCACGTAAAAAGAAGGCTAACTTTTGCCCTTTCCTTCCCTGTATTCACCAACTGCAAACAAACAAGCAACAGTTGTGTAAGCAAAGGACAGAGTGAAGACATACAGTAGTAGTACCACAGCTCTTCAGGCCATTAGATTACAGAATCGCAGATGACCTATGGCAACCAAGGAGAATCACATGATAATTTACTGGGTTCAAACCTTAACGGCAGATAAGATGCAAAGAATGGATCCCAGACTTATAGTTCTTGATTTGCAATGCAAATTTAAGTTAACAGCATATTTCACAGGAAATTGAACAACGAAAACATCACATGAAATATTTACACAACTCAAGAAAAGAAAACATCCCCTGACATGTGGTTTATACAAAGAGGAAGGCATTGTATTAAAAAAAGTTGCAAGGGAGTCAATCCCCAGAAATGTAGTGCATAAAAAGTGGAAAGCATTGTATTAAAAGGAAATAGTTATAATGAAGTGAACAAAAGAACTACCATAAATCACACTTTTGGAGGAACTACAAAGGAAGGGATATCTAAGCAATTCGCGTATGATATAAGGTATATGCTCTTGTACAATGTTTCCCACAGATTTCACTGCCAAACTTATGCAAATAGAAAGCAAATGGACATTTATGCAGATGGTCAATAATGACAGACCAGTGGTACTATAAGCCAGCACACTGAGGAAAACAATCAATGCCCAGATATCACCGGCAATATGTGGAAAATTGAAGAAGAAAAAGAAGAATAGTATAATGGATATAACAGCTAGATGATTCGACTCTCTTCTCCGTCATATTTATATTAAATCCTCGTAGACAACTTCTATCAACTTAGATGGGAATGTAATACCTGATTTTACTTAATACAACCTATGGCAAATCTTAATCTGCACCCTTGAGCAATTAGAAATTTTAAACTAGTAGACACAGACTCTTTTTGCCAATCCTATCATATCATTAAACAAAAAGCTATAGACTATAACAAAAGGTGCCCCTCTTTACACCTTAAAAACAAGGGTTAATAACAATTTGCCCCCTTCAACCATGCCTTTGTTACAATCAGCTTCTTGTGGTTTCAAATGCTGCAATTTGCCCCCTCTAAGTTTCAAGTGGATTAAATTGACTAACAATGGTGGTTGAAACATGAAAGAACCATTACACCCTTCATCTTGTACATTATTTCCCATATTTTTTTTTCTTGAGATACTAATTTTGTCCCTAAAAAATAAGGAAACGGAAAAGTCAAAAGTTAGAACAAAAATTCCATCTGCTCAGCCCAAAACCAATACACTACACAACACCATGTTCGCCTTCACACCTTCGCATCCACCTTTTTAGAGAGAAGTGAGGGTTTCTACGGGAAAGAGGAAGGGAATGAGAGTTACGCGTCTAAGGGGAGGAGAGGATGGAAGGGTTTTGAGTGTGGGCAGTTGTGGTTCTAGTTGGAGTAGTATGGATATTTGGTACATGGAAAAAAAACCTCTTGCAGGGGTAATTATATCTTTTCAACAAAGTAGAGATCGCGTGAACTTTACATGTCTAACTTCAGTCAATTTTTATGGTTTTAAAATTAATTGTTGGAGTTAATTGCAAAGTATTCAAACTTAAAAGGGGCTATTTGCTGAAATCAAAACTTGAAGGAGTGAATGGAAAACTACCCAAATTTGAAGGGGGCATTTTGTAATTATCCATAAAAACAATCTAAGAACTGCATCAATCTTGACACCCAAGGAACCAACAGAAGGGCATGAACAAACCATCCACAAGAGCAGCAACTTGGCAAAATTTGTTAATAATGCAGACAGAGGTTTCTTCGAAAAATATTTACCTACATAGAAAATTTCATTTATAATTTCTATTGGAGCCTCTTCACCTTCTCTGCTTTTGCTGTGCTTGATCATCTTAGTTATTCTAGTACAGACTTTATAAGAGTCCATCCGGTAGCTATTCCATGTTAACATGCTCTCTCAATGTGACCAATGTTTGGATTTAACTACCACATAGTAGTCAGGGACTCGAGGCAGACAACACATTTCACTTGCATCATGCAAGCACCTAAATCATTGCAACCTAATCACAAAAATTATGAAACACCATTGGACTAACCAATGGTTCCATGAAAAAACTCTAAATGGAAAAGAAAGTAGGAGTACTATCATGTAACAAGCATATTTCATAAAAGAAGTAAAATTTGCATACTGTATAAACAAAAACAGCAGTAGGAAGACTGCTCTCTCGATAATTATGTGGTATGAATGGTGATATTTGCCGACAAGACACTTTTAACTCAGGGTCTGGTTCACCTGCAGTCAAGAAAAATACAATTAGAACAACATTGTGAGATGGATGTCTGTTTGTTTGGACCAAGGGATAGATAAAGCACACCATCATATATAGTCCATGCTCTTGGAAACAATGCATGATACGTGGAATGCTGACCACTCAAGTTCCAGCCCCATGATGATATATCATGATCCCCAGATTTCCTGTCAAATAAAGATGAACAAAGGCAACAATAAGCACCATCTTAAGTTATTTTCCATAGGCTTTTAACTCCAGAAACATTTCCTGATGTGTGTTTGGATTTAAATGTTTCCAATCGCTTCGCTCGTGCTAGGTATGCAATTTTCTTTGGTAGAAAAATTGCTGAAGACATGAGAGCCACAATGATCACAGACATTTGGCATTTCCATATAAATCCAAAAAACATCAAAAATCAATATCATCTACTTCGTTCGTGACTTCCCCAAACAGCCCACCCCAACCCCCAAAAAAATGGAAAGCAAACAACTCCATCACGATCATCATTTTAGACCTACAATTCCATGAAAAAGGCATAGGAGACAATCTACGTCTACAAGATATCCACATGCATATAAATCATAATAAATCTAATTTACTGTTGGTCACAATTTAATAAAGCCAAAAACAACAGATCACCTTTCAACTTTAGCATCACAACGAGAGCATGAGATGTTAAATTGATATAAGTTTCTTGGCTTGCTTTGTTCATTTTCACATACCCAACCATCTCACAAAAATGTTGCTTATGCATAGACAAGGTAGAATGCATCTAAAGCCAAAACATGTTTCACAAAGTAACTTCCTTGCACCTCTGAAAAGCTAATAACAACAAAAACACACCAGAGACGAGGATAGTAGATTGTATGTGACATAACCATAGAAAACCAGGGAATATACAATCGGTGCTGGTCTCTACAAAATACAAAATACAAAAATTCAAACACATTAGTTCAGAAGTCTGCATTCATATATGCTAGCTCATTCTGCTAAATTAATTGGATAAAGTTATAGCATTTGCTCCAGTAAAAGTTGAGTTCTAAAGTTACCAAAGGAATGCATTTCTCTTGGGTTGTAGAGATGAAATATTGGGAGTTTCAATACTCTTCTTTCTTAAACTAATTCACTAACTTATCAGAATGAGTTAACTTTGTAACAAGAGAACCAGAAACACAAAATTTATGCTTGTGAGTAGAATGTATTATGCAAACTTCAAAAAAAAAAAATATTACTTTAGAATTATCATGCACCAAACTTTGGCAGTGAAAAAGAGTGATAACCCATGGAACCAAACCAAAATTTTGCATCAGGATCAGAAACTACAAAAACAGCCAGAAGCAAACCTGGTGTCAGTCATACAAACAAATAGCACAATCACACAAAAGCTATTACAACTTTGCAATTAGTGGTAATTGGCATTTGTACTTATCTTACTTTGTTTAAATTTACAATCCCCCTAGTAATGATGGTTTTTGCAGTGAAACTTCAATTTCTCTCTAAAAAGGATTATATTTAAATAAGTTATGCATTATTCATCATGTCATATTGATGTTCTACTGTCAAACTAATAAAAATGTTTATTTTCCTATCAAAAAAACTCCTCACTTTATAAAATCATTTTTAAATCATCGTTGAACACAATACGTGACAAGCATAACATTTCAATATACTCAAAATACGAAAATAAAAATTTGTAAGTTATTTTCTTACCCTAATCCTTCATGTTGGCCCGGGGATAAAACTGATGCGTATCTTTTATTTCCACCATCTCGAGATACAAAAATCTGTAGTACCAAAAGAATGTAACAGAAAATTCAGATAAAAATTTTATATGCTCAAATATGAAAGCGTAGCACCTGTGTTTCATATAATAAGAAACAAACATAACCTGATTAAGTATTATAAACAATGGCTACTTTCATGACAAAACTGGCTATTTAAAAGCCGAAGCTGGTAAAGTGTCATTAGAGAATAAGGATTAATAAATGACTGCTGCTACCCTGATAAATCTGGCTACTTAAAAGTAGAAGCTGACAAAGAGGTGTGTAGTGTGTACTGATACAATGCAACTCTCTCCTCCACGTGTGGCCAACATGAATGGGCCAATCCACATAAACAAATTACATATATCAGGGAGACGAAAAGGTTTGAACACAAGGTTGCCATACTTCGATAATAAGTGAACAACGAGCTACTTTTATAATTTAAACTTCCTCAGCAGTCGTTACAGATAGATCCCATGAAATAATTAACATAAAAAATATTATCCTTGCACAAAATAAAAAGAGATTTAACATATAATTGAGCATGATTATAATAACTCTTTTCCGACGATGCCAAAAACACCTTGGCAAAAAGACAACATGAAACTTTTTCTGTTGGCCAATTATTCACTTCAAGGGATTCATTTTGACGGGCCAACTCAGGTTGTATAAAGAATTGCAAAACAAAAACATTTTTAACAGTTAATGATTTTCATAATTTAGTTATAGAATTGATATATAAATATAAATACATATATATATTCCAGATTTACCAACTTTCTTATGTCAAAAGAGGAAGGATGGGGTTGGCAATGGGTCAAGAGTGGATCAGGTTGAGCAGCTATATTAATACAAATGAGTGAGAAACCTTATAATCATATCCAAACCCACACACACACACAGAGATATAGATCCGAAGGATTTAATTTCATTCATTTAGGATTGGTCCAAGTAGCTATTAAACCATTAATAACTGCTGGGAAAAATTCTGCTATTCTGTTAACACTATGTGATGGCAGGTTCAGAACTTTTCAACCAAGCCTACTGGGCATGATGCAAGCAGGTTTGCATGACGGTCCAGTCTATTTTAATTGTTATCCTGATTTTACTCTAAGTCTTAGAGATAAAAACACAGTTAAAGCCCTCACCTTAGGAATTGATCTTACAGGTGACATAACTGATCTTGGAAATGATATTGATTCTATTGTTCTTATTTATAGAATCTACTACAAATGTTTAAAAACCAATTTAAATGTGAATGCTTTACAAAGAAGTCCTAAAGACACAACTCTTCTGATGGAACCTAGCACTACTAATGCCAATGTTCAGGTCCCTAAAAGACTTCACTGGAAAGATGTCACATTACCAACAAAATGGTTAATTCAAAATCCCAATTATAAGCCTGAATCTGAAGAAACAGAGTCTGACTTGGAAACAATTAGACAATTTAATGATGGTAGTGTGGAAATCTCCTTTAATAATGCTAGAACACATTCTAGTAGAATTACTGGATCACACTATAACAAACCCTTGATAATTAATGAAGGTAGAAAATCTGAATCTCATTCTAGAATCTCCCAGAGAGATAAAGAAATTGAAGATGAAATACAGCAGAGATTTAAAGATTTAAAAATGAAAATGAAGGGGGTTGATAATGAATCCTCTCCCCATTTGAGTAAACCTATGTATACTCATTACAAATCTACACCAATTAACACATCTAATTCTAGGTTTAAAGAAGAAGAAAAAGAAGATGATTTTACTCCATCTCCTACTGCTTCTATTACTCCTTCTGAATTTCAAAGTCACAAACCTAATTTAGATCATCAATTATATGTTATAACTAAAGAATCTAATACTCTATTCTTTCCTGATATGGCTAAGTTATTAAAAAACATGAAAAATAATAAAATCAGAGATAAAGAATTTTCTAAATCATTTGACCCTAAACAACAACAAAAAATAAAGGTTAAATGGGTTAAATTAATGCATAGATTAGAAAATGAAATAGAATTCTTTGATTATTTTGACTCTTGTCATAAAGATTTAAAAGTAATTACAAAGCACAAATGGAAGACAACAGATTCAGGTGCAATATCTGCTAGTCATCCTCCATCTCAGGCTTTTACTTTTAATGTTGCTGACAAAGAAGTTTTTGCAACACCTTTCAAGATTCCTTCTAATGAGTCTGATAAAATGACTACAGATCAAACAATGCTTGTTAAGATGGAAAAGAAAGTTGTTGAACAAAATAATTTTACCAACCAAAGCCTAATTACCATAGGAAAACAGTTGGACAAAATTGAAACAAAAATTGAAAAAATTGAAATTACTTCTAGTAAGAAAATAGAGAAACCTCTAATTCACTTACCTGAAGACAGATCAAATCTAGGAATTTCAGACCAACTCAGAATTGCTAAAATTGATCAGCTGCTTAAAAAACTTGACACTCAAACCGAAGAGTCAGGAACATCCTGTATCGGGGATGGAGTAACGGATCCAGCTGAGGAACTTGGGGATGATGAACTCTGGCTAGCAGCCTGTTGAATTAAGTCCTGAGCCATTTTAAGGAGCTCAGCGGCTGATGGTTTTGTTGGCTTACTAGAGTCCTTAGAGGAGGACTTTTTCTGCTTCAATTTGGAAGGACCTGGAGAGACTTTGGTTTCTTCTTCTGTAGAAACCCTCAGAGCTTGTAAGGCCTTCTTGGCTGGAGTAGAAAGAGGCAAGGCTGTAGGAACCGCAACTGGTGTTGGAACCTTGACAGGAAAGTCCTTCTGGATTAGGGCAATTATGGCATCATATTTGAATCTGGGCCACCATTTAACAGAAAATCTTCTGGTAACATAGTGATCAATTATCTGCCATTTCCATCTGCAAATCCAAGCTATCTTGTACCTGCAAACAAATGTTAGTAAAATGGGGATAGGGAATAAGGACTGCTGTTTACTAGGAGTAAAGGCAGAATAGAAATAGGTGAACTGATCTTGAAGATCAGTAGGAAAGATTTCAAGCATGGGACCGTGAAACTGCCACCACCTTACAAACCAGGAAGGGATCTGGCTTTTGAAATCTTTATCAAACTGAATAAACCAGGAGTGAGTTAATGACTCATCCTGATAGAGCATAAGAATAGTCCATGACTCCATGTAGTCATAGTAATTGAACTTCTTATGGGTTCCTTCGAGGTCTCGGAGTAAAGAAGGATGAGATCCCCAATCATTTAAAGATAATATCTTTTTTATGAATAAGGAATGGTAAATAATTTTACTGGGATCATTCTTGTCAGGAATAGGTTTGACATGAATAGAACTAGTAAGGAATAAAATATCTTGGTAGAACTCAAAAGTTCTTTCTGGATCATGAGGGACAAAAGTCCATTCTTCACCAAGATAGGCTGCGAGTAGAGTTTGGATATCAGTGATGTGAGCATGGGTAGGCTCAATAGCAAAAACATTATAAATTGTGGGTTTATCAATGTAATCATATTTTGGGCCTTGTGAAGACGGTCCAGAACGGTAATAAGGATTAGTGAGCAGAGTAGTTTCTGGTGGCGGTAATTGGGCCATTTGGGAAAATGTATTAAAGGGAACAACAGTTGGCCTGTAATGGTGACTAACTGGTCTACCAAGAGGCTGGAATCTGTTGGCAATGGATATGGCACTAGAGGGGCCAGATCCTGGAAGTTGGGCTAAGGCGCTAGATGGGCCTGGGCCTATTCTCTAACGTATGGTCAACTTGTCAGTACAATCCAAAAGGAAGGTCTTAGGATGTGTATTGATCTAAAAATTACTAAACAATTGCAAAAAGACAAAAAGAAAGCTAAATATGAAATGGGTAATTTCTGTGAACAATATGGTCTCCCTCCAGTAGCACCATCCACCTCCAGAAAACATAAACATAGAACTCACAAAAAACATATTTCAAAAAATAAATCTTATTACAAAAAGAATAAAGAAACTCTTTCTAAACCTAAATTTTATAAATCAAAAAGATCTCATAAGTCCACAGACAAAAAACCTAAAAAATCAGGCGGAATGTCTAAATGGCTTACTACAAGTAAAAGCCAAGATAAATCGGCAACTTGCTATAATTGTGGAAAGAAAGGACACAAGAGTCCTGATTGTCCAATTAAAAAAGAAGTTAAAAAATTAAGTTTAAATGAGAATGAAACTGAAGAAATACTAAGAATCTTCAGACTTCATAATTCTACAGAAGAACACTCTGAGGAAAATTCTTCTGCTAATGAAACTAATTCTTCTGATAATTCTGATACTTCTTCAACAAGTGAACCTGACATTAGGATAGGTTGCAAAGACAACTGTAGATGTGATAATATCAGAGTTATTACTGAAAAAAATGGAGAAGAACAAATCCTAATTGATTTAATCAGTAAAATTGAAGACCCTGAGTTAAAGGCTAAATACATAAAGAATCTCAAAGACTTGTTTGTTAAAAAAGATAAAAACAAACATTTAGTCATTGAAAAACCTTTGATCAGTATTAATAAAACAATGGAAAGATTTAATAAAGAAAAGGCAAAAGAATTAACCTTGTCTGATCTTTACAAAGAAATTAATAAAATAAAAGTTGAAATAAAAGATTTAAAAGCAACAGACAAAGATCTTGCACAAAAACTAAGTCTTTTATCTATGACTCCTAACAATCTTGATCATAATTCTCAAGACCAACAATCTGATAATGATTCTGAAACTAAGACACTTTCTCAGTGGATACCAGCAACCTCCACCTGCGGTGTGGAAACCTTTGGTTTAACGAAGCTGCCACTTTTCCACCGAAAGTTGATTCCCTGACATCTTTTGGACCTGCCTGTCCTTTCTATCAGCAAATCGTCTTTCTTACCCTGAGTAAAAGCATTTTACTCCACCTTTCCAGCCGAAAGCAGAAGGTGAAAGCTGTTTACCCAGAGACTATTTGTGAGATAATTATCCCACCAATTTCTTAATACACCTGTGAATCCAGAGGTGACTAAATCAATAATTTGAGGTTCTCTTTCATCAAGATTTTTAACATAAGAATTAATAACCATAGACATGTGATGAATTTTGTTTAAGATTTCTTGTTCACTTAAACCATCAATGTTCCATTCATAAAGCTTATTAGATTGAACAGAGAATTGGTTAGAAATATTCTTTTCTTCAAACTGGATATCAGGAGGAGTTGGTTTGGGATACCAGTTCTTTGTGGAACTAGTAGGGATCACTAATTTATTAATTTTAGACATAGTCAAATTATCTGTGAATTGTTTGAATAATTTTAAAGGAATCAATAGCAGGAATACCAAGGCAAGGTAAGGTCTTAACGTATTTCTTTACTTGCTGGACAATTGATGTATGTTCAGAAGTCCAAGGAGAAGGATTTCCTTTGAGTCTGGCATACAGAGGTTGAATTGTAGGTCTGAGATTCTGATAGAAGTCAGAAACATAATTCAAAGAACCTAGAAATCTTTGGAGTTGGGTTTTATCAAGAATTTCATCAGGAAATTTATCAGCAAACTGAATAGCTCGACTGATGGGAATAATGGTGGATTGTTGGATATCATACCCAAGAAATCTGACCGAAGTTTGGAATAGTTTGATTTTTCTGGCAGAGATAACTAGACCACTATGCCTGACTGTCTCTAGAAAAGTATTTAAATGTTTCCAGTGTTCTTCTATAGACCTGCTGAAGATAAGAATATCATCAATATAGGTTATAGAACAATGGCTTAAATGATTAAAAATTTCATTAATGATATTTTGAAATTCACTTGGTGCATTCTTTAAACCAAAAGGTACAACATTCCATTCATAATGCCCAAAGGGTGTAGTGAATGCAGTCTTATACCTATCCTCTGGAGATATCAGAATTTGCCAATATCCACTTTTCAAATCAAATTTTGAAAATATTACAGCATTTTTTAATCTTTTAATTAAATCTTGTTTGTTAGGAATAGGATACCTAATCCATTCCAGAACAGCATTTAATGGTTTGTAATTGATAACAAGTCTTGGAGTTCCCCTTTCTAGTTCTGCATTTTTCATAACATAGAAAGCTGGACAAGACCAAGGAGATTTTGACTTGCTAATGATGCCATTTTTTAGTAGCTCAGCAATTTCCTTTTTACAAATTTCCATTAAATCATGGTTCATCTGAATAGGTCTGGATTTAGTAGGAATGTTTTTCTCATTAAATCCTTTAATGTAAGGAAGTTTAACATAATGTTTCTTCCTATGCCAGAAAGCAGTAGG
Organism: Ilex aquifolium; assembly: GCA_951799425.1. Lineage (NCBI taxonomy): Eukaryota > Viridiplantae > Streptophyta > Magnoliopsida > Aquifoliales > Aquifoliaceae > Ilex > Ilex aquifolium. Next base: position 9,848,546 of record OX637397.1, on the reverse strand, counting down.
AAGCATTGAGCAAACTTCATCTTCAATTTTTTTCTTAAATTGATCAATTCTTTCAATAAGAATTGGATCGTTTAATTGTTCATTAATTCTTTGATGAACAACTTCTTCTTTTAAATAGTTGATCTGATTTATCTTTCTAAGATATTTAGAAACAGATTCATCTTTGAGTTGTCTTAATTCTTTGATTTCTGGTTTTAGAAGAAATTTAAATTTCACATGTTGATTAAGAGGTTGAGTGGACAATCCTTCAATATCTATTTTGAATGGAGTTAATAGATAGATAAAGGGTAATCCTAAAATTACTTCATCAGTCATATCTTTAACAAGAATAAATGATGTTTTAAAACAAACATTATCTTGGCAGATATGGGCTTTAGGTAATTTGTACTCAACATTCATTTTACTGCCATTAGCAGATCTTAATTGATGCATGGTTTTTTCATAAAACTTGGTTGGAATTAACCCTTCTTGGATACAATTAACATCTGTTCCTGTGTCAATAAGAGCCACAGTGTCAAGAATGAAATCATCATTTATTATGAGTTTAATTTGAATATATATATATATAAAATATCATGCGGAAGGAAGAAGAAGAATATATGAATTTGAACAAAATCACAAAATGTAGATATAAACAAATTTCAAATATATACTTGAAATTAAAACAATAAATACTTACAACACTAGCACTAGTGGGCTAGTGGAGATAAGGTTGCATAAGTAGAAAAGAAATCAGCATTGTAGGCATCAAAATAAAAGCTCTTCATTTGAGGCTTACAATTATCAGAGTAGGTAGGGAGAGTGTATACAAGGCTTGTAATAGTCTGACAAGACTTGAGAAACAAATGAAATCTGAAGCCCTTATATAGGCGTAAGGATTTTTGAAGCAATCATTTCCCTTTTGTATTTAACTCTGGGTAAATAGCTTTCACCTTTTGCTTTTGGCTGGAAAGGTGGAGTAAAATGCTTTCACTCAGGGTAAAGTTTGACAAACGGGACTAGAGGGCCCAAAGGTCATCAGTGAATCTTCTTTCGGTGGAAAAGATGGACTGATGGTTTTGACAAACGGGACTAGTGGGTCCTGGTTTTGTCTGAGAAGCATCTTTTAATAAAAGCAGGGGTAGGATGCTTTTACTAGGGGAAAAACAAACTGATTGATAATCTGTCTGAAATTTGTCGGTTGCTCTACTAGGGGGAAATCACCAGGTAAATTAGGTGATATCTTATCCTTACATGTGACAGACAGTTTTTCCCTCTTGTGTGAGAAGAGAGTAGTGAGTGAAGCTGTCACAAGTAAAAACAAGCATCACGACATCACGGGGTGGTGATGTCTGCTTCATCAAGATCATCGTATCCTTCATACGGGTCCTGGGCATCCTGGTATGGGTCCAAGGCTGGAGTAACGGACCCGGCTGATGAACTAGGAGATGATGAACTCTGACTGGCAGCTTGCTAGATTAGATCCTGAGCCATTTTGAGAAGCTCAGCAGCTGACGGCTTAATTGGCTTACTGGAGTCCTTAGAAGAGGACTTCTTTGGCTTCACCTTGGAGGGTCCTGTAGACTCTTTAGGTTTTTCTTCTGCGGAAATTCTCAGAGTTGGCAAGGCCTTCTTAGCTGGAGTAGAAGGAGGCAAGGCTGTGGGGACCGTTACTGGGGTCGGAACCTTGACTGGATAGTCCTTCTGAATAGTAGCAATTATGGCATCATATTGAAATCTGGGCCACCATTTGACAGAGAATTGTCTGGCAACATAGTGGGAAATTATTTGCCATTGCCATCTGCAAATCCAAGCTATCCTGTACCTGCAAACAAACGTTAGCAAATTTGGAATAGGAAATAAGGACTGTTGTTTGCTAGGAATATCAGCATAGCAGAAGTAGGAATACTGATCCTGAAGATCAGCTGGAAAGATTTCAAGTATGGGGCCATGAACTTGCCACCACCTTACAAACCAGGAAGGAATCTAGCTTTTGAAATCTTTATCGAATTGAACGAACCAAGAATGAGTTAATGACTCATCCTGATAGAGCATAAGAATAGTCCATGACTCAATGTAGTCATAGTAGTTGAACTTCTTATGGGTTCCTTCGAGATCTCTGAGTAAAGAAGGGTGAGATCCCCATTCTTTGATAGATAAAATCTTTTTAATAAAAAGAGAATGATAAATTGTTTTACTGGGGTCATTTTTATCAGGAATAGGTTTGATATGAATGGATCCAGTGAAAAATAAGATATCTTGATAAAATTCAAATGTTTTTTTCTGGATCACGAGGGACAAATGTCCATCCTTCTCCAAGATAGGCTTTAAGTAAAATTTTAATATCACTTATATGAGCATGGGCTGGCTCAATAGCAAAAACATTATGGAAATTGGGCTTGTCAATATATTCTGTCTTTGGGCCTGTTTGGGCTGATCTATGACGAGAATAGTTATTAACAAGGAGGTTGACATTTGGTGGCTCTAGCTGGGCCATTTGAGAAAGTGGCAACAGGGACAATAGTAGGCCTGAGATGGTGACTGACTGGTCTACCAAGAGGTTGGAACCTGTTTGCAATGGATACGGCACTAGATGGGCCAGGTAATTGGGCTAAGGCACTAGATGGGCCTGGTATTTGGGTAATTGGTTTTGGATTTGGAGGACCCAAAATTAGCTTATTATCACCCTTCCCCGGGTTTTTAGAGGAAGTTCCTGATTTATAGGATTTTTTGTCCGCCATGAGATTCCTGCAAGAATTCTCTGGTTAGAAAATCGGGTATACAGTTATTACTGCCTTTAATATATTCTATATCAAAATCAAAAATACTCAAAATAGCTTGCCATCGTGCAAAAATTTGCTTACTAGTAATATTTTGAACATCTTTTTCAAGTACGTATTTAGCAGACTTGCAATCAACACGCACAAGAAATTTTTGATTTAAAATATCATCCTGGAATTTTGAGATACACAGGACAATAGCTAAAATTTCTTTTTTAATAGTGCTATAATTAGCCTGTGCTTTGTTCCAAATACCAGAATGAAAACGAACAATTTGTTCAGGAGAATTAGGAGATTCTCTCTGAAGGAGAATACCACCGTATCCAATGTCGGAGGCATCCGTTTGAATAATTTTGAAGGAATCAACTGAAGGAATACCAAGACAAGGCAAACTTTTAATGTATTTTTTGACTTGCTGGACAATAGAAGTATGTTCAGAGGTCCAAGGAGAAGGATTTCCTTTGAGTCTGTCATACAGAGGTTTGGCGGTTGATCTGAGATGCTGATAGAAGTCAGAAACATAGTTCAGAGAACCTAAAAATCTTTGAAGTTGAGTCCTATCAAGAATTTCATCAGGAAATTTATCAGCAAACTGAATAGCTCGACTGATGGGGATAATGGTAGATTGTTGGATATCATATCCAAGAAATCGAACAGAAGTTTGAAACACCTTGATCTTTACCATAATTAAACATTTTGTCGGAACCCCTAGTAACATTGAAGCTAGGATCCATGACCAGTTAAGTAATCTTAAGTGTCCCACACTCAGTGACTTCAGATGGTATAAAGATGTTTTTGTCTCACGGGTAATAAACCGTTCAGACTGTAATAAATCTTTTTGGAAAGAAAAATTTGTTAATAGTTTACCTAATTTGTTTGCCCATAAGATTAGAGAAGCTCTTGCTAAGGATACAGGAATTATAGAATATGACTCCCTGACTTATGGCCAATTGATCAGCACCATCCAAAAGGAAGGTCTTAGGATGTGTATTGATATGAAACTTAGTAAACAATTACAAAATGATAAGAAAAAAGCTAAATATGAAATGGGAAATTTCTGTGAACAATATGGTCTCCCTCCAGTAGCACCATCAACTAGCCACAGAAAACATAAATCACATAAGAAACAAAAGTGTTATTCTAAGTCCAAATCTCACTATGAACATAGTAAGAAAAGATTTTCTAAACCTGATTTTTATAAAAAATCTAGCAGGAAACCTCACAGATCTTCTAAATCTAGAAAAGATTCTAAGAAGAAAACCTCTGGTAAAGGTAAAGCCCAAGATGATATCAAATGTTTTAACTGCGGAAAAACAGGTCATATTAGTCCTGACTGTCCGGTTAAAAAACAAGTTAAATTATTAAATTTAGCTGAAAATGAAACAGAAGAAATTCTTAGAATTTTCAGATTAAGTAATCCCCCAGAAAAAGAAGAAAGTTCCGACTCCAGTAGTAGTCCAGAAAATTCTTCAGATGATCACCCTAGTACAGATGATTCTACTAAACCTGACATCAAACTAGGATGTAAGGGTAATTGTTGTAAAAAAATTAGGGTAATTACAAAGCAAGCTGAAGAAGAACAAATCCTGATAGATTTGATCAGCAAAATTGAAGATCCTGAACTTAAGATAAAATACATAAAAAATCTCAAAGAATTGTTTGTTAAAAAAGATAACAAACACTTGTCAAGTGAAAAACAATTAATTAGTATTAACAAAACAATGGAAAGATTTAGTACAGAAAAAAAGAAAGAACTCACTTTACAAGATCTCCAATGTGAAGTTAACAAATTAAAAGTTGAGATAAAAGAATTAAAAGCACAAGATAAAATCTTTGCTGAAACTTTAAGTTTTTTATCTATGTCCAATACAAGTACTCTTGGGCCTTGTCTCCAACAACAACCTCAAGATAATGAACAATCTGATATTGAAACATCAACTAGGACATTTTCCCAGCGGATACCAGTAACCTCCCCTGTATTGATGGAAACTTCTGGTTTAACGAAACTGCCATCTCAAGATGGGTGTCCACAAACTGATAATCAGATTAATTCTGTTAATAAAATTAATTTACAGAAATGGTATTCTCAAGTACGAATAATCATCAATAATGATTTTATTCTTGATACAATTGCTCTTATAGATACAGGAGCAGATGTAAACTGTATTCAAGAAGGAATTGTTCCTACTAAATTCTATAAAAAGACTCTTGAAAGGTTAAGTTCTGCCAACGGCAGTAAAATGAATGTTGCTTACAAATTGCCTAAAGCCCATATTTGTCAAGATAATGTTTGTTTTAAAACATCATTTATCTTAGTAAAAGATATGACAGATCAGGTTATCCTAGGATTACCTTTTATATATTTATTATACCCTTTTACTACAAATATTGAAGGATTATCTACAAATCCCTTAGGACAATCTGTAACATTTAAATTTATTCTTAAACTTGAGATTAAAGAATTAAAACAACTTAAAACTGATTCTATATACCTCAGAATAATTAATCAGAAAATTAATCAAGTAAAATTTCTTCAAGAAGAAATAAATCATAAAAGAATTTCTGATCAATTAACTGATCCAATTTTAATTGAAAGAATTAATCAATTTCAACAAAGAATTGAAGAAGAAGTTTGTTCTAACCTTCCTACAGCTTTTTGGCATAGGAAAAAGCACAGTGTAAAACTTCCTTATATTAAAGGATTTAGTGAAAAAAATATTCCCACTAAATCTAGGCCGATTCAGATGAATCATGAATTAATGAAAACCTGTAAAAAGGAAATTTCTGAATTACTTAAAAATGGAATTATTAGCAAGTCAAAATCCCCTTGGTCTTTGTCCAGCTTTCTATGTTATGAAAAACGCAGAGTTAGAAAGAGGCACACCAAGACTTGTTATTAATTATAAACCTTTAAATGCTGTTTTGGAATGGATCAGATATCCTATTCCGAATAAACAAGATCTGATTAAAAGATTAAAAAATTCTGTTATATTTTCAAAATTTGATTTGAAAAGTGGATACCGGCAAATACAGATATCCCCTGAAGATAGGTATAAGACTACATTCACATCACCTTTTGGTCATTATGAATGAAATGTTATACCTTTTGATTTGAAAAATGCACCCAGTGAATTTTAAAATATTATCAATGAAATTTTTAATCATTTAAGTCATTGTTCTATAACCTATATTGATGACATTCTCATCTTTAGCAGGTCTATAGAAGAACATTGGAAATATTTAAATGCATTTTTAGAGACGGTCAGACATAGTGGTCTAGTCATCTCTGCCAGAAAAATCAAATTGTTTCAAACTTCTGTTCGATTTCTTGGATATGATATCCAACAATCTACCATTATCCCCATCAGTCGAGCTATTCAGTTTGCTGATAAATTTCCTGATGAAATTCTTGATAGGACTCAACTTCAAAGATTTTTAGGTTCTCTGAACTATGTTTCTGACTTCTATCAGAATCTCAGATCAACCGTCAAACCTCTGTATGACAGACTCAAAGGAAATCCTTCTCCTTGGACCTCTGAACATACTTCTATTGTCCAGCAAGCCAAAAAATACATTAAAACTTTGCCTTGTCTTGGTATTCCTTCAGTTGATTCCTTCAAAATTATTCAAACTGATGCCTCCGACATTGGATACGGTGGTATTCTCCTTCAGAGAGAATCTCCTAATTCTCCTGAACAAATTGTTCGTTTTCATTCCGGTATTTGGAACAAAGCACAGGCTAATTATAGCACTATTAAAAAAGAAATTTTAGCTATTGTCCTGTGTATCTCAAAATTCCAGGATGATATTTTAAATCAAAAATTTCTTGTGCGTGTTGATTGCAAGTCTGCTAAATACGTACTTGAAAAAAATGTTCAAAATATTACTAGTAAGCAAATTTTTGCACGATGGCAAGCTATTTTGAGTATTTTTGATTTTGATATAGAATATATTAAAGGCAGTAATAACTATATACCCGATTTTTTAACCAGAGAATTCTTGCAGGAACCTCATGGCGGACAGAAAATCCCATAAATCAGGAACTTCCTCTAAAAACCCGGGGAAGGGTGATAATAAGCTAATTTTGGGTCCTCCAAATCCAAAACCAATTACCCAAATACCAGGCCCATCTAGTGCCTTAGCCCAATTACCTGGCCCATCTAGTGCCGTATCCATTGCAAACAGGTTCCAACCTCTTGGTAGACCAGTCAGTCACCATCTCAGGCCTACTATTGTCCCTGTTGCCACTTTCTCAAATGGCCCAGCTAGAGCCACCAAATGTCAACCTCCTTGTTAATAACTATTCTCGTCATAGATCAGCCCAAACAGGCCCAAAGACAGAATATATTGACAAGCCCAATTTCCATAATGTTTTTGCTATTGAGCCAGCCCATGCTCATATAAGTGATATTAAAATTTTACTTAAAGCCTATCTTGGAGAAGGATGGACTTTTGTCCCTCGTGATCCAGAAAGAACATTTGAATTTTATCAAGATATCTTATTTTTTACTGGATCCATTCATATCAAACCTATTCCTGATAAGAATGACCCCAGTAAAACAATTTATCATTCTCTTTTTATTAAAAAGATTTTATCTATCAAAGAATGGGGATCTCACCCTTCTTTACTCAGAGATCTCGAAGGAACCCATAAGAAGTTCAACTACTATGACTACATTGAGTCATGGACTATTCTTATGCTCTATCAGGATGAGTCATTAACTCATTCTTGGTTCGTTCAATTCGATAAAAATTTCAAAAGCCAGATTTCTTCCTGGTTTGTAAGGTGGTGGCAAGTTTATGGCCCCATACTTGAAATCTTTCCAGCTGATCTTCAGGATCAGTATTCCTACTTCTGCTCTGCTGATATTCCTAGTAAACAGCAGTCCTTATTTCCTATTCCAAATTTGCTAACGTTTGTTTGCAGGTACAGGATAGCTTGGATTTGCAGATGGCAATGGCAAATAATTTCCCACTATGTTGCCAGACAATTCTCTGTCAAATGGTGGCCCAGATTTCAATATGATGCCATAATTGCTACTATTCAGAAGGACTATCCAGTCAAGGTTCCGACCCCAGTAACGGTCCCCACAGCCTTGCCTCCTTCTACTCCAGCTAAGAAGGCCTTGCCAACTCTGAGAATTTCCGCAGAAGAAAAACCTAAAGAGTCTACAGGACCCTCCAAGGTGAAGCCAAAGAAGTCCTCTTCTAAGGACTCCAGTAAGCCAATTAAGCCGTCAGCTGCTGAGCTTCTCAAAATGGCTCAGGATCTAATCTAGCAAGCTGCCAGTCAGAGTTCATCATCTCCTAGTTCATCAGCCGGGTCCGTTACTCCAGCCTTGGACCCATACCAGGATGCCCAGGACCCGTATGAAGGATACGATGATCTTGATGAAGCAGACATCACCACCCCGTGATGTCGTGATGCTTGTTTTTACTTGTGACAGCTTCACTCACTACTCTCTTCTCACACAAGAGGGAAAAACTGTCTGTCACATGTAAGGATAAGATATCACCTAATTTACCTGGTGATTTCCCCCTAGTAGAGCAACCGACAAATTTCAGACAGATTATCAATCAGTTTGTTTTTCCCCTAGTAAAAGCATCCTACCCCTGCTTTTATTAAAAGATGCTTCTCAGACAAAACCAGGACCCACTAGTCCCGTTTGTCAAAACCATCAGTCCATCTTTTCCACCGAAAGAAGATTCACTGATGACCTTTGGGCCCTCTAGTCCCGTTTGTCAAACTTTACCCTGAGTGAAAGCATTTTACTCCACCTTTCCAGCCAAAAGCAAAAGGTGAAAGCTATTTACCCAGAGTTAAATACAAAAGGGAAATGATTGCTTCAAAAATCCTTACGCCTATATAAGGGCTTCAGATTTCATTTGTTTCTCAAGTCTTGTCAGACTATTACAAGCCTTGTATACACTCTCCCTACCTACTCTGATAATTGTAAGCCTCAAATGAAGAGCTTTTATTTTGATGCCTACAATGCTGATTTCTTTTCTACTTATGCAACCTTATCTCCACTAGCCCACTAGTGCTAGTGTTGTAAGTATTTATTGTTTTAATTTCAAGTATATATTTGAAATTTGTTTATATCTACAGTATATATATATATATATATATCGATTTCAGATTTACCATCCTTCTTATGTCAGTCAAGAGCAGATCAGGTTGAGCAGCTATATTAATGCAAATGGGTGAGAAACCTTATAATCATATCCAAACGCGATCCACCCAACCCATTTAGTTTCGGAAATTATTTTGGACATTTGAATAGGGAAAAACTATTTCTCCGTTTGGTAGGAGGGATGGAAAATTGAAATGATGGAAAAGTGGGAGGAATAAATTTTCCATCCTTAGATGAAAGAACTCCTGTGTTTGGTACGATAGATTAAAGTTTGAGGAATTAATTTCTATTGTTTGGTATTGGAGAAAAAGTAAAAGGAAAGAAAAGATGCAAGTACTTTAATTTACCATTATACCCTTACATACAAAATGATTTTTTTATTATTAATAAATATTTCAAGATTTAAAAATTTTAACGTCGCTCTTTTTTGTTATAAAAATAAATAAATATGAATATGTATACCATAAATAAATATACTACCATGAAAGTTGAACAAATAATACAACTTTTTTCAATCACAGATTAGTTTAATTGACTTCCTTTTGTTTGTCATGTAGTGGTTGTTGGTGTCGGAAAAAAGTTGAATACGTGAACTGGGTATAGGAGAGTTAGTAGAGTGTAAAAAAGTCAAATTAGAATGTTTGTGTGTTGGCTTCAACTTTCCAACTCACTTTCCGCCCATTTTTGGGGTGAAAAGTTTTGGTTGGCGGAAGGAAAGGGATTCCCTCCAACTTTTCACTCCCTCATATTTTCCATTGATACCAAACCAAACAATGGATAACTTTTCCTTCCTCCCTCTTTTCCTTCCCCCATTTTCCATCCACCCAACTTTCCACCGTACCACACACTAAATCAAATCAATATTATAAGATACTTATTTCTTTAATTTGCCAGTGCCTGTCCTTTCAGGGCCCTTTTTGGTAAGAATATTATGTACATAGATATTTTTTTATCCACATAGTGACTCATAAAACAGTTCAACAAATGAATGAACCTGACCGACTCAATTCAAGGTCCCAAGTCCCAACCCAGGCCCTCAAAATAACAGGTTAGGTCAAGATTCATCACCATTAATATACATAATGCAACAAACTAACTCGATGTGTAATTACATAAACAATCAGAAAAATCTTCAAAGTAAATTCATAATAATTTATGGAGATTTATCTCATCAAAGGGAAGCTATACGAAACAACCATCAGCTGGTCATGCTTTACAGTATAGAGATTTAGTAACTAAGAAACAAAACCATTCAGAAATTACAATTAGAAACAAACATATTCATGTAATAATACAGTAGCATAAATTGGACACAACTACAAAAGAAAAAATTAAGATGTTTCAACATATTCAAAGAAGTCATAAAACTGGCCTAGTAAGGAAAACTGATGTCATACATGTTGATGGTAATGCTAGGATAAAGGTCGACCCAAATTGACATCGACTATGATGGTGAAAAAATATATAAGCTTATAATCTAACAGAAAACATGTTGATAGAGAAATGAGCTGATTTAAGTGGTCATACCGTGAGAATTACCCAAGCCAATATACTATATGTTGTCTAATTATGTTCTTGGTTTAACAGGCTTTATAAATAGTCCGACACGTTCAATAGCCATAGTGAGATCATCACCAGTGGCATACGCAGAGGAGGCATATGCGGTGTCCAGTCATATTGGTAGGGATCTCTATGCCACCTGTATTTTGTTATCCTACTGCTTAGCAAAGAAAACCATAAGTAACAGACAGACCCTGCTAAATCATGATGACTCTCTTCAACTGTGTATATATCTCTTTTAAGGACATTGGTGTCCTACAGTACACAAGGGTCACTGGTTCAATGATTAAAATTTGACACCAGAACCTTGAAATTGTGGGTTCGAACCTGAGGGAAAGCACTAGTGGCCCAAAGTTAGGTCTATCCCCTCCCTCTTAAACCCCTATTAATGGGGTTTAATTTATTGTTATTTTTGCTCTTTTTTTTTTGGTGCTCTACATGTCGCCATCATTAGCCCATTTCCATTTAAGTTATATCTAACTTATGAGCTTAGAAGATCGCACTCATTTCTCAACAAACATCATACAAACACTGAATGACATGCTTCTACCAGCTTCAAAACTCACACTGGCTCGCCAAAAGGACAACCCTCACTTACCAATTAACCTGTTTGTTTTGTGTGTGTGTGTGTGTTGTGTTGGGGGGGGGAATCAAATAAATTGATCCATCTGAAGGCTGCTCCAAAATCCCTAGCTAAATCATTGATGTAAATTATCTATTACCCAACGCGTGAAACTACACTCATTAATGTACATATTCTCGGAAGCATAAATCATACATAATACGTGAGCCACACTTTGTAAACCCTTTTCTTAAAAAAACAAGTACTCTTTTTCAAAACACATCTCAACTCTGGTGAACAAAGGTCCGAATATGAACTTGACCACTTGCTAAGTTTGGCTGTAAATGATCAGTCATATCAAAACCACAGAATGAAAACTACTGCAAAAGTGTTACACTCCCAACAGTGGTGATTACCGAAGATAGCCCACACCAAGTATTAAAGTTCCAGTTAACTCTTTAGTTATTAACAGCCAAACATTGAATAAAATTCCAAGGAACTATCAATTTCAGTATACCTCATATGGGATTACGATGATACTGTTGTTTATTCCCTGTTAATTATATAGTTGGCCATAGATATCCAACATGCAATAAGATTATATTTCAAGCCCTCTTCTTCTTTCTTGATAAATCAAAAAGATTTTATATCATGAAGGTGCAATGCAAACTGGTTAACACTTGGAGAGGTGGCTTTCTGAATTTAAAGATGCTATTTTGTAACATTATCCAAACGTCAAAGCAACTCTTCATGCTTATGTTGAAGTTTCCCAGAGTATTTATGCATAAAACAATCCAGCGCCTACTAGACGTCTCATACAATCTACTTGTAAGTTTGCTGTTTTTCATCTTTTATGACTGCAAAATCTAGTGTACTAGGTCTAAAATTGCCCAAAAATTTTTGAAATTCCTTAGTCCACAACTTCTTCCTACAGGAAACAACAGTACCTGAATATCAGGCATGTCTCAGACAAAAGTACCAAAAAAAATAAAAATGGCACTACAATTTCCCAGACAACACACAGGAAAAAAAACAGATATCCAAGACAACTTTTAGGTTTTGTTTAATGCTCCTACGGAACAGAAAGATTCCAATCGATGCCCTGTGAAACACAAACCATAACATACAAAACGAGATTCACATATATCAAAAATATAAAATGTATGTAATTCAATAAACACACAAAGCAACAGATAACATCCACATCTCAACGGCAGTCCAGTAGCTGAATAGTTAAACTAGCATATGATAAGATCAAAGGCAGAACTTTACAGAGAACTGATTGGCCATGATAGGAGAACCCTCACATGCTCCGGGAAGAATTTGAAAATGCCTGAATTCGCCTCTAAAACCTCTAGATATGCTTCCACTCCTGTGACATAAAGTTCCAATCAGACACAAATTTCTTTGTTGCAGTACAAAAAGAAAAGTGTCCCATAGTTTACCCACTGGAACACTACTTACCCCATCCCTCCAAGTGGAACCCCGTGGGATGCTGATGGTTTGCAATTTTCTCGAGTGAAAGGATCAATAGGTGCTTTCTGCACGAATCAGTGCAGTTACAGTTCAAATTAAAAAACAAGTCCAAGAGGACAGTTGTTTAAGTATCCAACAACTTTTCGTAGAGGAATAGCTGTTGTTATCTGACTTCAAAATGTTAGGAAACTCAAAATAGTATTCCTTGATAGAGGGGAAACCGAAATATTAAGACATGAATAAAGTTCATACCCTCCCATGGGCAGCCTCTTCCCTTATATACGACCACAAACGGATGCCTAGTCGAACCTATATTAAAATTCAGAAAACCTACCAACAATGAGAACCATGGAGGATTTATGCATACTTTGAATCAGTATGTAGATTCCAAGGAAGAAGGTGATTACCATTTTTATTGCTTCCACAAAAGTGACACTGAATTCTTTAAGAATACTGGCATGGCTATTTAATCTTCTTCTCCAGGCATGTTCTGGCGGGGCAGCACTATCAAAATCGAACTGCAGCGACAGAATCAGAGAAACAGTCAGTCAAGAATACTAAAATGGATCCTGATTTAAGCTATAGGCAAGAACGAACAAAACAATATTTGAAGACAGAATTACTCCTCAAGAAATTTAGCACTTCCTACGACAGATGCTCCCACCCACCCTTAAGATTCCAATATATTTTGTAGTGAATAATTGGTTACTGTCCACACCTTATCTCCTACTTGACACATAAACAAAAATGCTTCTCTCAAACTCACTCAGGCCTGATTTTGGATTCTAATTCAGGTGGAAACAAAATCAACATCTTTGTTATCAGCTTTGACCCCAAAGTCGAGATAGTAACAATCATGAATTACAACCTGAGTTCAATATGACAGAACATAGGGGCAACAAACTCTTCAAAAAGAATCAAGGGGATTCTTTATGTACCCACTTCAAGAATTACGTCTTCGCATCAAAAGAAACTATCACCTCAACACTTAATCAACCTAACAACTCCAAAAACCAAAGATTGCAATAGCAACATCTCCAATCATAACACTACATAATTAATATTAGAGATCAAATCAATGAGAAACCAACAGTACATGGAATCTGAAAGCAAATTTGGACCTCAGTAAGTAGAAATTTTAAGGCAAGATATGCATAATCTGTTGAACATGACAAACTGACCCTGTTGCTTACTTTCCAAATAATTCTACTTTTAAAATTTCCCCAGTTGGCTAAACATAAAACAGAAATAACAAACCAAACCAAAATACATGGCAAATAACGATCAGACCCCGACCATAACTGCTCTGTTTTAAAACAGTTGTAGAACACAGCACACTGTCAAAAAACAAGACATGTTACTTACCAACTGTAAGGTAGCCCGGCTGATATACTCCTCCGTTGGCCATGAGTTCTTTCTACGAAGGAACAAACTTCCACTAACCATGTCGGCTAATTTGATTATATTCTACAATTACACCCCCAAAAAAACACTCGAATTCAATCTAAAATTCTATCTCTACGCAACACAAAGGCCTCAGAACCATTCAAAACTCCACCCTTCAAAAATTCCGATTCCCCCATAACCCGAAAACTCAACACACACACCCCAATAAGTGACTTCAAGTCCAAACTACATTCCAAAAGCCCAAAAAACGCCTTGTTTTCAACGATCTTCGACTTCAATCGTCCAAAAACCAAACCTTTCAAGCTAATTCATCACCTCTCTCTCTATATATATACTCATACCGGTCTCAAAGTGTAAGCAACTGACTCCTACCATCAAATTCCAATGCTAAAACCTCAAGAACTAGGGTTTTGAGCAAGTAGTGATCAAGTAGATCAAAGAACGCAAAATCCGACCCTGCCCAAACCGTTAATCAGGATCGAATTCCTCGGGAATTAGAATCCAATTATAAAACAAAACAAAATATTGGTTTTGGAATTTTCAATAGAATTGAACGGTGATGAAGACAGAGAACTCCACAGAGAAACGAACACATGTAAAGAAAGGCCTCTTGTCTCTTCCTCACAAGTTGCCAAGTGGTGAAATTATGGTTTCTCTCTCCAAACCTATACACACACACACATATATATTTACTTTCTCTCTCTACATGTGTGTGTATTTGCAGTGGGGAGAGAGAAAGTGAAGGATGAAGGTGGAAAAGTCGCAGTACTGTATATCAGTGTGGTTGTCTAGATGGCAAAGCTGGTGTGCACCAGTGCGTAATACAGGGAAGAGTGGGGGAGACTGTTTAAAAAGCGCCGGGGTACTTAGTACGCGGTGCGGCCCGTAATTGTGGGTTTGGTTGATGGACGGTGAGGATTGGTTGATCTGGTGGTGGGTTAGAGTCGTGGGGCCAATTGGTGCCCTTGGTCGGATATTCCACGACCATCAATTTCGTATTCTATTATCATTGTCACTTAATCAGTATCTAAAAAAATATAATTAAATAGATAAAATAGTAGCCCAAAAAATAATTAAGACGAGCAGTAATTTTATATGCCCTGAATTTGAATATTGAAAATATTTTAGGGCCAAATTATGAAAAATGTATATTCTTTATGAATACCTTAGTTGTGGCGTGTATGACCTACATTTGATCGAACCAAAAAAGAGATTAGTCGGAGGTGCGTAAGTTAACTTAAAAATCCTTGACTATTGAACCAAAAAATAAACAAATTCCATTTTTTTTACACGAGGTGTTCACTGGATTACATATAGTGGTAATTATTTAATTGTGCGAGATTAACTTATTTATATGTGTGTGCGTGTGTCTTTATAAGCCTTCAGCTACCTTCTCCTTTTTAAGGAGTTGTGTAGTTGTTTGGTGTTTAACAAAAAAAACTCTTGTCCTCCGGGACTTGTCCCACATCGGGACTCTGGTGTGTGTGCGTGTGTCTTTATAAGCCTTCAGCTACATTCTCCTTTTTAAGGAGTTGTGTAGTTGTTTGGTGTTTAACAAAAAAAACTCTTGTCCTCCGGGACTTGTCCCACATCGGGACTCTGGTGTGTGTGCGTGTGTCTTTATAAGCCTTCAGCTACCTTCTCCTTTTTAAGGAGTTGTGTAGTTGTTTGGTGTTTAACAAAAAAAAAAAAAAAAAAAACTTATTTATATGTTATTGTTTAATTCAATGATGACACTGCATATCATCAATGACATAATGTCACTGTTATATTGAATATTTTCTCCTATTTCGGGCCATGGATACACTCATTTGTCAATTTTAGACATCGATCATGAACTTGGTACAAAATTAATGAATTTAAATGTTGTCTTGTTAAATTTGACTCGAATAAACGCGCATAAATTCTCTAAATTTGACTTCTTCACAATTTTTTAAAAATAACATCAATTCTTTGAATATAATTTTGCGTGATTTATATGCGTTAAAAACCAAATTATAAATAGAGTGAATATAAATTCAATAAATTTTAATATAACACAACATATACAAAATACAAACTTAGACACAATACCATCTATTGACAAACCTACCGACAAGCCAGAGAACACTGGCTTGTACGTTTGTGCATGTGTGTGTGAGTATGAGTGTGAGAGAGATAGAGTTTTGCAAGAGGGTTGACAAAAGGGCACCTCATGAGTAGGGGTGTTCAAATTTTCGATTAACCACAATTTTTTACTCTATTCGATCCTATTGAATGGATAGTCGAAAAAATTATGTAGGAATGCGGAAGAGTTTTTGGTCTTTCGATTAAAAAAAATGCTACATAACCCAAATGAAACCCAAAAGTTAAAACTCAAATTCATATCATACCTTAGATGAGTGTGGGAAGAGTGGACCCCACTGAAAAAATTAATGGGACCCACTCATCCAATGGTTGATATGCATTTGAGTTATAACTTTTGGGGTTTTATTTGAGTTTTGTAGCATTGCTCTTCGATTAAATCGAGTAGGAATGCGGAATAGCCATTAATTTTCGTATTCCTACCCTATCCTACCCGCATTATATATATATCTATAATAAAGTAGCTAAATTTCTTTATCTTTACCTTTTCGCGGCTCAGATCATTTGAAGATTATTGATCCGAATGTTTTAAATAGATTTTTATTCCTTTTACAACTCTAAGACTTTCATCTCTCATATAACTCTTTCTATCTCATATCCCATACGTATATAACTCTCTCTTTCTCTCTCTATCTCATACACCTATCTTTCAAACGTTTTTAAAATTTAAACATACTATTTCATCTCTCATATAACTCTCTCTCTATCTCATACTCATATCTCTCATATCTTTATCTCATCTCTCATACAACTCTCTCTCTATCCCATACTCTATCTCTCAGACTATAGTCATGTCTGTCAGACGTTTTAAAATTTAAACCCACTCTCCCACTCTTTGTTATCTCTCTCTCTCACATCTATTTGATCATCACATTCACCCCACTCTTTGTTATCTCTCTCTCTCACACATACATATATGATCATCACATTCACCCCAATTACACAGAAAAAAACTTTAACCTGTCTTTCTCCTTCCCTCTCTGTCTTTGCCTACATTCGCCAACACATACATCGACGCTGGTCATTGGCGAAGTCAGTGATTTAGCCTCTCACTCTCCCCTGCCTCAATCAATGTATTTCTCTCTCTCTCTCTCTGTGTGCGTTTTGGTGTTGGATAGGTGGCGGTGGACGTATTGTTATATGCATTGTTACTTTTTGATGATGCACAAATTGATCTTCGTGCAAGATCAACAGTCAAGTATATAAACGGGTGCAACTAATAAACAATAATGGCAGATCAATGACAAAATGATAAATATGGAGTCAACACAAAGATATATAGTGGTTCGGTCCGGGTGACCTACTCCACTCTTGGAAAACGACAGCGGTGGCCGGAGGTCTTTATTGATGAATAAAGTAACCGGGAGAATTACAGTAACAAGGGGAGAGAAGCTATCGTGTAGAGAGACAAAACTCTAGGTGTAGTGTGTGTAGGAGTCTCAAGGTGTAGAAGTCTCAAAAATGTGATAATGCCCTCTATGTGGAGATGGCTTACATTATATAGGTTTGGTGAGGCGATGACGTGAGGGAGATGGCTCTACTCTTATGATAAGTACAATTAAGGTAGGATTGGATTTTCATGAGTGCATATCCCGATAGTTTTGCCACGTGCTCCTATATGTCCGGGCTTCTTGGATCCTGAACTGAGTCGGACTAGCAAAGCGGGCCTAGGACGCCCTTTAGCTGTCTTGGGCCGTCTTAACTCATTGGGCCTGGCCCAGTTGATTTTGGGCTCATCATTTGCCCCCCATGCCCCAAGCCTCCGATTGTTTGCGAGAGGAGGGTTGAGGGCATGAGTTTCCTCTCCTCTTGAGTGATCAAGAGTTTTCTTGCTATCCACGGCGAAATTCATTTTCATCTCATTTCTTGAGACCTTGGGCGAGCTCGAAAGGGGTAATCATGGAGAGATCACCGACAATGGGGAGCAAAGAGGGAGAGGTTTATGGCATTAAGGCAACCGAGGCCATGGGCGACATCCAGGCGGCGCCAGGCGAAGCCATGGGTGACACCCAGGCGGGGACCCAGGCCACAGACGGCGCCCTTAGGCGAAGAGCAGACGGTTGTGCTTTCAGACGAGGGGCAAATGGTGGCGCCAATGGCACTGTGGGCTCCTTTGATGGCGATGACGCTTTGACCAGTGGAGCAGGGAAGCAACGAGGAGCCCATGGCGTTGGCCTTATAGGTGGTGCCCATGGGGTCGGGTTTCTTGTTGATGGCGCCAGGAACTTGGGCAGTGCAGTAGAGGAGCAAAGAGGAGCCCATGGCGTTGGCATAGTGGGCGGCGCCCTCATAAGGCAAGGCAAAAGGAAAGGTGAGACCTTCGGCTGTGCAGGCGACACTAGGGTCAACTTGGGTGGTGCCCTCTTAGGCACTGGAGGCTATGGGTGGCGCCCATTGCAGGAGGGGAGGCGTCATAGCTGCCTTGGGGCCCATGGGTAGCGCCCAATGCACGAGAGGATGCGGCTCATCTTTGGTGGAGGGAGGCGCTGACACCTTGGGTGGCGTGAGGAGCATTGGAGGAGCCATGGTGGACGCCATGGCTGGTGAGGGGGACCATGGGCGGCGCCCATTGCAGGTGAGGATGTGGCTTTGGGCGCCTCCTTTGAGAGGGAGAGTTGGGCACCTCCTTTAGGTGAGAGGGAGAACTAGGAGCCTCCTTTGGGCGAGAGGGGAAGAGCGCTGGGCTTCATCCAGAGTGTCAGAAAATCATAAAAGATCGACAAAACTTTGAACGGCCAGAACTTTGCGCACGGTTGTCCGTTTGAGGTTAATTTTTTTTTTGAATTCGGGTATTTTTTTTCGAGATCTACGACATACAAATGCCAAAGGCGGTTTGGTCAACAAATTTTCCCAAAAAATGCTTCTATCTCTCTGAATTTGAGTTTTAAGCACAAATTAGTGAAACCGACGGTGATGGAGAGCTGTGTTCTGGCAGGCAACTATTAGACATTCATGGGCGACGCCGGAGGCTGGTAGGGTGCTTTGAGTGACGGTAGGAAGCTGGACAGGTGCCCTGGGCAACGCCAGGAGGTTGGCAGAGCGCCTTGGGCGACACTAGAAGGCCTTGTGCGCTGCTGTGTTTGGGCGACGCCTTGAGTCTTGCTATAGGCGGCGTTTTTCTAGTGCTTGGTCACTAACTAACCCTATCTCTAATTACAGGCGCCCTGTTGATAGGGCGATGGTGGAGACTCTCTGTGCTTTTAGGGTGGTGTCTTCCCCTCCTCCCAAGAGGGAGAGGTTTGATGCCCCCAGTGCTTCTCGGTCAAGATCCGATAGCTAGGTTGCTTCCCGGAAGATGGGGCCTGGTGGTGCCCCCGCTCATTTTCAGACTGTGACTCCCTTGTATAGTAATAGTAGTTGAGACTCCAGTGTTGTCTTCAACAGTGCGGTCTCCACATGGTTGTCCTGCTTCTAGTAATAGCTCGGTGTCGATGCTTTGACTTAACTTTAGTCAAGGAACAACTTTGAAGGTCTGTAACTCCCAGGGATATCAGAGAGGTTGGATCTCGAGGTCCAGAGGGCATTACCAACTTTGATTTTGGACCCACCTCATTTCCTTCATATTCTACTTTTTGAATGCTTATAGGTGATTGTCGTTTTTCCCTGCCTTTTTTCAAGAATGATCAAACTTGGAGAGGCATCCAGGGATCTGGCGAAAGAGAGGCGGTCTTCGAGAGACTACTGATGAGCAGTTGAGGCTTGCTCATGAGAGAGTTGCGTCTCTTGAGATTGAGCCTTTTTGGCATTCCACGAGAGGGTCGGGAAGCTGGGGGCCGAGCTACGTATAACTCGGGAGAGGGCTGCCGTGACAGAGGCTTACAAGGAGACTACCTGCGCGAGAGTAGAGTCAGAGTTGCAGACGTCCCGTGAGAGAGCCGCTAAGCTGGAGGCCGATCTACGTATAACTCGGGAGAGAGCTGTCGTGGCAGAGGCTTACAAGAGACTACCTGCGTGAGAGCAGAGTCAGACC
The DNA here is from genome assembly GCA_951799425.1 of Ilex aquifolium. Classification (NCBI taxonomy): domain Eukaryota; kingdom Viridiplantae; phylum Streptophyta; class Magnoliopsida; order Aquifoliales; family Aquifoliaceae; genus Ilex; species Ilex aquifolium. The sequence continues at coordinate 9,828,554 of OX637397.1, read as the reverse complement.
TGCGGACGTCCCGTGAGAGGGCCGCTAAGCTGGAGGCCGAGCTACGTATAACTCGGGGGAGGGCTGCCGTGGCAGAGGCTTACAAGAGACTACATGCACGAGAGCAGAGTCAGACCTGCGGATGCCCCGTGAGAGGGACGCTAAGCTAAAGGCCGAGCTACGTATAACTCGGCAGAGGCTTACAAGGTGACTACCTGCGCGAGAGCAGAGTCATAGCTACAAACGTCCCGTGAGAGGGCCGCAGGAGCTGAGGCCGAGCTACGTATAACTCGGGGGATGACTATCGTGGCAGAGGTTTATTCTATTGAGATGGAGATGAGGAGGGAGGTCGAGCTACGTAGAACTCAAGGGATGGCTGCCGTGGCAGAGGCTCATTCCATTGAGATGGAGATGAGGAGGGAGGTCGGGCGACGCCTTGGGCTTGGATGACGATGCCAGAGGAGATGAGAGCGAAGCCTGGACTGGGCGACGCTTGGGGCGCTAGGTGCTGGCTTGGAACATAAGGCAACTCCATGGAGGCCTGGGCAACGCCAAACGATGTATGTGGTCTGGGTGATGCCTGGGAAGCCTAGAGACTGCTTTGGTAGGCGACACCTTGAGGTTTGTTGTGGGCGGCACCTCTCTGTTGCTTTGTTGGAGGTCAGTAACTGACCTCTGTCCCACAAGAAGTATGACGACTGTTATCTTTTTGTCTACCTCATTGTTAGTTCATGTTCTGACTTTTATAAGCTGTCTACAAACTTCATGAAATGAAAGCAAGATAGTTATGGGTATAATAATCCTCGCAAAATTTTTTATTTCATAAAATAATAAATAACAAAATAAATCAACTGAAACAATAAAGGATAGATAAAATCTTCAGGTGCTCGGTGTCCCATAAGCGGGCCAAGACTTTCCTACTGGAGTTGGAGTTGCCTCATCCTCCTAGCCCTCAAGAGATTGTCTGAATTTCTCCGAGGGGTTGCTGACATTCTCTATTGTCCTGGTCCCATCCAGGTGGCGGGGCTTGTCCTCTGCCAGCAACGTACTGCCTCAATTGGTCACGCTGTATGAGCTCTTCGATCTATCTTTTAAGATCAAAGTAGTCGTCAGTATCATGGCCGTTGTCGCGGTGGAAGCGGCAGTACTTGTTCGGGCTCCTCCGGTTCGGGGCAGTCTTCATCTTCTCTGGCCAGCGTACTGTAGGGTCATCCTGTATTTGGAACAGGATATGTTCCATGGAAACATTGAGCAGCGTAAAAGGCTTACCACTCTCTCAGAGGCGGGGGACCAAAGCGGTCCTTGACAGAGATTCTCTATGTCCTATTCCTTTTGTTCTCTGCTTCCCGCTAGTCCTCGCAGTTGTCCTTCCTCTTCTCTCCCCTGTGGGAGGACTCACCTCGTCTAGCCTTGGTGACATCCTCGGTGTTTATGCACTTTTGTACCCTTGACAGCAACTCAAGCATGCTGGCAACACTCTAGGTGCAGTGTGTGTAAGAGTCTCAAGGTGTAGATGTCTCAAAAAGGTGATGATGCCCTCTATGTGGAAAGGGCTTACATTATATAGGTTTGGTGAGGCGTTGAGGCGGTGACGTGAGGGAGATGGCTCTACTCTTATGGTAAGTACAATTAAGGTAGGATTGGATTTCCATGAGTGCGTATCCCGATAGTTTCGCCACGTGCTCCTATATCTCCGGGCTTCTTGGATCTTGGATTAGGTCGGACTGGCAAAGCGGGCCTGGGACGCCCTTTAGCTGTCTTGGGCCGTCTTGACTCATTGGGCCGGGCCCAGTTGATTTTGGGCTCATCACTTTTCTTTAGTTTTTGTAATTTTTCTTTTCTCTCATATGTATTTAGTTTATAAACTTTATATCATACAAACAAGCATATTTTTTTAGTTATTATTCTGTTATTTACTTTTTCTCTTGGTTTAGGTTCTGAGTTTTTTGGGTATTTGTTGGTTTTGGATTTCTGGGGGTTTTGATATGTGAGTTTGAGAATTTTGCTAAACATTTTTTATTTTTTGTTCTTGACCTCTGATCGGATAAATTTATTTTGGTTACAATTTTAGGTTCGACTGACTGAGGTTTCACAATTGTGAATCTCGCTTAAGAGGAGTGAAGCCTATTAAAGATCATTGTTTTATATCTGTAAGTCTCTGTTCTTGGCAAAAGGGCAACTTTCTGGGTAGTGGGTCATTTGAAGCTGCGTATGAAGGCTTCACCGAGTAAGTGTTATCCTTTACTTATTTTTCTTTTGTATTTTGCCCAATTGATATGCAAGTTCTATATAGTTTTGGAAGGTCTCTACGTAAGGACCACGCACACACAGTCATGCACACACCCACCCACCCACACACATTTGTGTGCATCGCACACACCCCCACACTAAAGTGGGTTTGGAACTAACACATTTTTTTTAAAACATGTTTATGAAACTTAATTGTTTTTTGTTCTGAGCAATTTGCAGAACTGGTCGTTAATGCCTGTTTCAAGTAGTCAACATTCCTTATAATTGTCATTTTTAGTCTAGAAACCTCACACAAAGTTGGTTGATTTTGTTAACAAGCCAAAATTGTGCTTATCATAGTTTATCACTTTTTGATTTCTTCTGTATAATTTTTGTAATTAACTAATAATCTTCTTAATGGGTGTGCACATTTTTTTTTTATTTAGGTTCCTAAATACAAGTCTAGAAGGTAAAGTTCCTGTTAGAAAGCTTGATGGGAAGTGGATAGCATGACCAAATGTTATCAGACAATCTCTTTATATATGGTTTATTTTATGTGTTTTCACCATCTTTCGCCTTCTTGGCACCCAAAAGCCCCCTTTTTGACTGCTAAATGCTTTTTTTTTTTTTTTTTTTTTAATTTTGAAGGATTGTTGTGAGGGGTTATATCATTGTTTTTTTATTTCGTTGGCTACATTATTTCGTTGCGGTGACTTAACTTATGAATAGTTAAGGAAAGAGATTGGTTTCTTCTCCACATCAATCTATGATTTTTGAATTTTAAAGATGTTTCTGATTATTAGGGCTTTTATGAAGGATTTTAAGGGATATGTAACTGACTTCTGATGTGAATAAAGAGTTTGGTGGGGTTGGATGAAACCGATTTCATGGGCAATATGGAGGATTTAATGGGTTTGTTTAGTTATGCACGACTGTGCATTAGCTTCTTTTGAAGGTGCAAAATCTTTTGATATTATCCAAGGGCTGTGTTTTTAGAACATATTTTATCTTTTTTTTTTAATAGTGGATATATATTGATTAGTATTTTGTGTTATACATTGCTTTCGAATGTAATTTTTTTTTTTGTACAGTGTCTTCAGGCACGAACAATAACTAGTATATATATATATATATAAACTAAAAACCCTAATTCCCTAGCCATATGATTTAAACTTCAAATAATTGTTATTGTATTTGTGCAACAATTATGATGGATTGATGTTTATGCTTTCTTGTGTTTTATTATAATTGTTGTTGTAATTGTTTTAAGTTTTAGTGTTATTAGTTTATTGTGTTATTAAATTGGTGTATGTTATTTAATTGAATTGTTAAAATGATCTAAAAATTAATAACTACAAAAGTGTTCACCCGATTTCCTACCTGACTTCCTACCCGATTAATTTGGCCTAAAGTCGGGTAGGAATACCACATTTGATCGGGTAGGGTAGGGTAGGCCAAGAAAAAAAAATTTCGCAAAGTATCGATTAAAAAGACGAAAGACTATATTTCTTACATGTAGGATAGGGTGAACACCCCTACCCATGAGAGACAGTAGCGTGGATAAAGTACACTTCTCTAGTCGACTATGGATGAGAGAACAGGAAAGGATTGTGAGCTGGGACTAGGATTCTCGTATGTTTGGTGCAGGTACAAATAAATAAAAGATGTAAGGAAAAATTTCAACCACATCTTTTTAAGTTTATCATATCTTTAAGGACATTTTTTTTTCATTTTTTGAATCTTCACTAACATTCCTTGTCCGATTAAAGGTGTTAACTAGAATATAATTTTACTAAATTGCCTATGATATAGTTTAGAAAAAAACTTCACTCACACCCTTTCTAGATATGCATATCTTCAATGAGACCCTTTTTATTTTCTAAAATTTTTTACGTATTAAAATTCGGGCCGATTAAAATTCGATTCGAGCTAATTAAAATTTAATTTTTACGTATTAAAATTTGAGCCGATTAAAATTTTAATCAACTTGAATCACGAGTTTTAATAAATAAAAAAACATGAATTTTAATCGATTTGAAGCGAATTTTAATAGGCAATAACAACTTAGGTAGAGCTCAAATCGGCTCGAAGAATTTTAATAGACTCAATTTTTAATATATAAAAAAATAAAATTTAATCAGTTCGAATCGAATTTTAATCGGTTCAAATTGTAATATCTAAAAAAATAAATTTTAATCAACTCGAATTTTAATATGTAGAAAAATAGATCTACTCGAAATTCTATGTAAAAAAATATTATTTAGGTTTACGGAGGGGTAATTTTTGGTATTTTAGATAAAACAAATTTGTTAGAAACAGTGGTTTAAAGAAAGGGGGAATCAGTGATGTTTCGAATAATAGAGGGGTGTACTTGAAGATATGATAAATTAGAAGATGTGTGGTTGAAATTTTTTCAAGATGGAATTAGATAATTAATTTTCATCTAATCCATAAAATAGTGTTAATATCTTAATATAATAAGTTTGGATCAAGATTAAAATAATATATAATTATAATACCAAATTTATGTTTGAATTAAGTAATAGTGTATGATATTAAATTAAAAATGATAAAACAAATATTAAGGGTAAGAATTTAAATAGTGTGTAACTTATATATGAAAGTGTGACTCTAAGTTTGAAAGGATAATAAAATCATTGCATTTTTAATATTTAACTTGTTAAAAATAATACCACCTACTACCATGTCGAAATTAATTAAAATTAATACTGGGTCGCTATAACTTCATCCAAATTTAGTATTAAATTATTATCGAATTAAATTAATTAAATCCACCCTTTTAATACCTAAACCAAACACACCCTCCTCAATTCCAATAGATTATTTAAATTACTTTAATGCATTTTTGTTCCAAAAAAGAGTGAGATTTTATGTAACATATTTTTTCTATTTTTTTTTCCTTAATGTGAATTCAAGTGAGACACTTTCCACACAAGTCATTCCTTCACTAATTAATAATAAATCTAATTTTCACTCATCCATCATAATTAGTAACATATTATTTAAATACAATGAATTTCACGTGAAGTTCATTTGAAGACAATCTAAAAAATAAATAAACCTAAGAGTAAATTAGGTGCAAAATAAGTTAAAACTAAATTAATGAAAATTTCGGATTGGAATTGTCGCCCTAATTATTAAAAAAAAATTACGTGATAAGCCCAATAATCTTACTTGCACGTAAGGAGATGTGTTGAAGTATAAATATTTAAGTTATACGTTGAAGGATGACTCGACACAAAATGGGGCTCAAAGCAAAATTTTAAATGAGACCCTATTAATTTTTAAATAAAATTTAAATTATTATAAAATATTATTTATATTATTTTTTTTTTTGAGAAATGAAAAATATTTATTAGATTTATGTATTCAAGTTTTGTGAACATGTTTTTTTCAATAGATAATTAATTTGAACAAAGCGTGATATCTGATACAATAGTAAGTTAGAATTTTACTAGACTTGATCTTAATATAATCAATGAACTAATGTTGGACCTTGTACAAAATTATCTCTCCATACAATGGGATAAATATATGGGCGATAACCCTAAAAAAATACGTTTCGTGAGATATTTGAACACATAAGCTATCCCTCGTAAGAGGTTTATCAGCTACTCCCTCCGTTCCTAAATATCTGTCGTTTAAAGTTTTTGCACAGGGATTAAGGAAGCTATTAAATAGCTCTAATATGAGTAAAAAATAATTGCACAAGACTAAAATACTCTTATTCAATATGTATTGGGAAGGAAAGGAATATGAAAGACACTTACCCTACACATAATCTAATGCATTGAAGAGTTAAGGGTAAATTTGGAAGAAAAAATATTAATTGTGTTTTGATTTCATTAAACGACAGATATTATGGAACAAAAAAAATTAGGTAAAACGACAGATATTTAGGAACGGAGGGAGCAATAGACTAACCCCTTTGAGGCATGTTTGCTTTGAGGAATGTGTTGGATGGGATTGGAGTGTCATTTCCAACCCATTCCATTCCCCTGGGTTAGGAAGGCATAAATTATTCAAACATCATTCTCGGCCTTTTGGCTAAGATTAAGTGTAGAACATCACTACTATGGTATCGAATAGTAATAATACCAAAAAAAAAAAAATCGTATTTATTAGTGAATATCATTTTGAGTAATTTGTTATCATTTAATACAATAAATAATAAAATTAATTAATTAAATATTATATATGCTACCGTCTTGCTATTGAATTAAAAAAATGAAAAAGAGGATACTTTTTTTTTTTTAGACAGAAACGGTAAAACCTAACAGTCAAACCAACTCAACCCCTTGAAAGGGAAGAGTTGGTTGACACTAATATACACACACACACCCCAAGACTTCCCCGATGTGGGAAGCCCCAGTCCCCCTACAGGGACCTTTAACCCATGGCGCTTTGACCGGCGAAGGACCGGGAACACACCAAGGAAATGTCAGGATGCACACACGCACACAGCTGTCACGGCAGCACATTTTCTTTTTTTAGACAGAAACGGTAAAACCTAACAGTCAAACCAACTCAACCCCTTGAAAGGGAAGAGTTGGTTGACACTAATATACACACACACACCCCAAGACTTCCCCGATGTGAAAAAAAAGAGGATACTTGAGAGCAACATTTTTTTGGCAATACAGTCGAGCCCTAGGGCGGTGAGTCCCGTCATGATATCGAATACCACTTTCGATACCAGATTTCTACTTTCATCAAGTGTAATTTTTTTTTTTAATAAATAATTATAAATTATCTAAATTAAAATTAATAATGACGAGCCCGAATTCGACTGGACTAAGCCCGATAAAAATAAATCGAGAAAAGCCCAAATATTAAGAAATCCAAGAAGGAGCCCAAGTCACCCTAGAGGAGCCCAGAAGGAAATCAAAAGGACAAGGGAGATCAAAGGGGCGCCAAGCAGGGGTCACCCAAGCACATGGGCGCCTACCCCTTTGTGCTCCCCTTGCCTTGGTACTCCAGTATGAAGTTCAGCCCACCTCAACATCAAACTTTCCTCCGACTGAATAGGAGCACGAGGGAGAGAATGTCGGGATACGGAGATCTATTCCTACCTTAATTATACTTACCAAAGAGGTCTACTCCTACCATGATTGCACTTACCAAAATAGTGGAAGACAGCTTCCTCACGTCACCGCCTCACCACCTTATCCTAGTTATATAATGTAAGCTCTCTCTAGAGTAAGGGGACGTTTCCAGTACTTCACATATTGCACCATACACACATTACTCTCTCCCCTGCTCCAATCACTGTAATACTCCCGGAGAATACTCTTCCGGCGACTCTTATTCATCAATAAAGAACACCAGACCACCGCTGTCATTCCCGAAAGTGGAGTAGGTCATCCGAGACCGAACCACTATAAATCCCTGTGTTGATTCTCTATTTACAGTTTTAGTTCCTTGATTGCCATTGATTGATTGTTTATTGCTCATTAATTACACCTATTCATATACTTGACTGTTGATCTTGCACAAGATAATTTTGTGCATCATCAAATAACTTCGATCTATTTAATACAGTATCTTTGTGGTATACGTTACTTTTTATCCTAAAATAGTTTTCGTAGAGTTTGATAGAGATAGTGTTGAGTTTGCGAAGAAATTCCGAATTCACAGTCACCAATTATACTCGATTAATGTCAAAATGGGGCAATTAGATTCAAATGATTATGTCAATCAGGAGAATAATTCAATTTATTTTATTCAACACGATATTTTTGCGGTACGTCACTCTTATTCTAAAACAATTATCGTATATTTTAATAGAAATGGTCTTGAGTCGGCGAAGAAATTTCCAATTCAGAGTCGGCAATTATACCCGAGTAGTGTCAAAATGAGGCAATTATTCCTTCATCAAAGCCAAATGATTCTCAATCATAATCAATCATGAGAATAATTCAATTCGCTTATAAAACATAACACGTGTTTTGATGCTAATCAGTATAAGCAACACAATATAAAAGATAGGGAAGAACATTCATAGAGTATGTGGGTTTAATTTGGACACATGGCTTTCTTGCATTGGCTGAATTGAAAAGCCTAATAACTTATTAGATAGGTGACTTAAGTTGTTATTTTTATAGTAATCCACGTAATAGAGATTGCATCCATAGGATAATGTAATTTGATTATTTTTGCTGCTTAAATTACTAAAATGCTTTCATAAATTTTTATCAAAATTGCTTCCTAACACCCCCTACCCCTACGAGTCACCATTGTTGCTTAAATTAGTAAAATAGTTTCATAAATTATTCAAAGAGTTGTCAAGATTTAAATTCAGAACGTTTGAATTTACAGTTCATCTTTATTATCATTTGATCAATCCCTTAGAATTTTTTAAATACTTTCTTTCATTCTCGGCCTAATTAGTTTGGGTTAGGTAAATCCTCCACATCATTATGTAGATACACATATATATACATGTACACATATTCCTTTGAAAAAAAGTAATCAAACAAGTTTGTGCTTAAAAAAAATAACTTTATTTTTTGGGCCATAATTTGTAAAAATTTATCAATTTTAGCTTGATAGTCTAAGATTAAATATTCATTTGTAGTGGTTTTTTCATGTTATTATTGAAACATAGCATCCTAATCCAATAACAAAGTATCATAGAAGGACAGTGAACCCTATGTTATATACTAGTTCTCATATTATATTGGATGCAGTGGCGTATCCACAGTAGGGGCAGCTGTCCCCACTAGAATGTTAAAAAATTTTGGGGCGTAAGTATAATTTTAAAAAATTTAAAATTTATTAGAAATTTGCCCCCATTGAAATTTTTTTAAATGATTTATATGTAGTTATGATATTTTGACAAATATATGGGTCACTTATAAATGTCAAAAAAATTCATTTAAAAGGCTAAATGCCTTCATTATGTGTTAGATTAAATTATATTGATTTTGTGTTTTGAATAGTTTTATTGTGATTGGTTAAGTAATTCTTATACCAAAATTTAGTTTAATAGAATAGTTATAGTTTACGTTTGTTTCGATTGATTGTTAAAATTCAAGTATATATGATTAAACCAAATTTTTTGGTAGTTGATTAGGTCTTACAGATAAATTTATAGTGAATTTTTTTGTTGACTCTTTTTGTATAGTGCTCATATATATGAGTTGTTACTTTAATTGACGTTCTATTAATGAAATTATATTTTTGTGAACATTAATAATTTTAATATTCATATGGTTTAGGTTGCTCCCACTGGACAAAATTTCTGGCTCCGCCCCTGATTGGATGTATATAACTATTTGACCAATGCATTGATTTATTATCTTTTTTTTTTCAACGGTTAGGTGTGTTCGGGTCAACTTATGTACATTTTAAATAATCTTCTCCCCGGACCAGTCAAACGCAAGCAGATCATCCACGTCCGGGACTAAGATAATCCCTCATGGTCTAGTCCTAAGAAATTACCAAAATTCAAACTCAAAATATTTAAATTTATAGTTCATCTCTGTTACTATTTGAGTTCTCTTTACGTTGATTGTTTTATTATCAGCAAGTGATATAAAGTATCAAGCATGCCACCCCCACCCATATAGTGTTAGTGCCACCCATATAAAGTATCAACCATGATTGCACTTGCGCATGGTTGGCTCCTAGAACTCATGTGGCCTTTGAAAATGAATAGCATCTAATGGACAAGGTTAAGTGTCCCAACAAAATAATAATATTTCATACCCAAAAAAATGATTTTTATTCATAGATTTTAGTTTAATTTATTGTGGGCATTAACCGTGAAAATGACAAACTAAAATGAAATAAAATAATTAGACTTTCCACGTGACAAGTTAACATTGGAAAAAATAAGTAAGATTCAATACTAAAGAATAATTTTTAATTGAACTCCATCTAAGGGTCAAAAAGAACATAGGAAATTTCATTAAGATCAATGTTCAATTTTTGCAAGTGTAAAGATGCCAATAGGTGTCTGTCTCTCTCATCAGTGCCTATATGCTTTCGCAAGTCTAACATGAAAGACCCTTTTGTCAAACAAAACCACAAAACTGGTGTCCCAATCAATACCACCAAGAAACCCACCATTTACAAATGCATGCACCCAAGGATAGGATAAGTTTGCTTAGTAAGGTTTTTAAAGTGGTAGTGAGGGTGGATTTCCAATTCCCCATTGGGCATGAGAAATGGATTTCATTTGCAAGGGTGTGGGCCACTCCATATGTGAGAGAGAGAAAGAGGGAGGGAGGGAGAGAAACCACCTCTCAGGTAATCTGTGTTATTATTATTTTTTTTTTTTTGTTATAGGGTGTGTAAATTTGTGTTGACTATTTGTTAGCAAAATAACTACAACAGATTAGAAGGTTTTGATCGTGTATTCACATTATGCCCCCACTATGTTGCTGCTGGGTTTGTGGCAAATTCCTCTAGGATTAACAAAGCCAAATAGAATTTTAGATAACAAACTCTAAAATTCTTCCAAGAATAGAATAGATAAACGTTTTGTATGTATTTATTGAATGATTTGTACAAATATTTATAATACCTTAGAGATGTGAAGAAGAGACACAACTCTTAGGTCAAGAGAAATGTAACAGTTAATTAACTGTTTAATTAATACAAATTATTAATTGTTTATAGACTTCAAGCCCAAGATGTCCCAAGTGCCTATCTTTTGACTTTAAATATTATTTTATTTAAAGTCTAATCAAAGCACATTGATTTAAAATATTTGAAGCTTCCCTCCAAATCGTCCCACCATCCTAACTTATAAAAATTGGTGTGTTTCTTCTTTTAAACTCTTACACTCCTTTTCAATTTTCCAATGTGAAATATCTTACATTACTAACTATTTCTAACACTATTCTCTCAAGTTCAGAGGTTGACCACCATGGTTTGAGTTAGGTTAAAATATGTCCCTAAAGGAATATACGTGGCTAGTTCATAGAGGGTGGAAAAAAAAAATTAAACCTGAGAACTTTAAGTTACTAAAGGTCAAATTCAACCGGTGACCTATCATGAATATTTGTAATCTTTGCATTGTTGAACTATCTACTTGTAGGTAGATTGTTAAAGTTCAAAGCAAAGTCATACCATAGAATCTTAAATGCATTCTCCTAGGGCTTATAGAATTTGAAAATTCTTAGTCCAATTCACTGGTGGAGAAACAATTCCAAACAAAGGAATTTATCTCCCTAAACTCCATGTTATCGAGAAAAAACAATTCCAAACAACCCTAATCTTAAGGTTTTTCTTTTCTCTATAAGAGAAAAAACAAATACAATTTCAAAAGTTTTCCAAAGCTTGGTCAAACCAAAATGATTGATTTTCTCTTCACTATTTTTTTCTCACAATTTCACTCATTGGTACATCACCTACCATATATTCACGTGAGATTCATTATTTATATATGGACCCCTCACTCATATAAATCGGATGATCTACCATTGAGTGAAATTATGTGAAAAAGTAATGAAGATGACCAAGATCCAACTAGAAGAACCCATATTAGCTCTCTATACACTCCAAAAGATGCTTTAATTTTTTAATTTACACCTTTAAATATTAAAAATCTCAATTTGTACCATCAATGTTATGAATTGGTAGCAATGTGGTTCTGACTAAGACTATCATTTAATTTTTCGTCATAAATTAAAGCACGTGAGGTGCAAATGCTTCATGCAAGAGGATAAGTATGTCCATGGTTGCACATCTTCGTATGCGATCAATTTGATACTATTTTGTGTATCGAAAGTTGGGTTTCATTACTTAAATAGATGTAATTCATATTATGTGCAACTCACATGAGACGCCAACAGTCAGTAAATTTATATATAAACTCGTGTTTGAAGCACTTGTAACTCACGTGTTTCAATTTATAATGGAAAACTGAATGGTAATTTAAGCGAGATTCACATTGCTATCAATTCATAACATTGAGGGCGTAAATTGAGAATCGAAATATCTTTCTAGATACAAAATGAGAATAAACCCATTAAAAAAAACTGCACCAACACTCATATCTTCTGAGTAATCGTTTTCTATATGATGCCTAAAAACTGTACCAACTGGGGTGGTGGCGCAGTTGGCTAGCGCGTAGGTCTCATAGCTTCTTGAGTGATCCTGAGGTCGAGAGTTCGAGCCTCTCTCACCCCATAATGCACTTTTTCTGAGATATCGGAGATCCGGAACAACATTTCAATTACATGTGAAATGCTGCATGATACATTCTTTTTGTACACATCTTCTTCATAGTCATGTATAAAATCTAGCTGATCATCTCTGCTACGGTTCAAACACACTAAGACTAAACTCTAACATAAGAATTTCGTGTCAACAATTCATGTTAAAAATTATCAAAGTTGGCTCAAATAATTAAACCATGTCCAGGATCAAAATATATTGTTTCGGTACACTGTTTCGGTTACCTAAGAAACGAAAATGTTTTAAAAATATTTCGGAAACGTTTTGAAAATATAATGAAAACTGATAAAAAATTTAAGAATTTATTTTCAAAATACTTCAAAGCATTGGTCTAAATATATTTGAACCCCTTGAAACATTGGTAGAAACATGCTGAAACATCTTGCAACACTTAAAACATTCTGAAATATATCGAAACACTTCGAAACATTGAAATTTCAATTTGATCAGTGATTCGTTTCAAACTTCTTGAAAACGGAAACATTTTGTTTGTTGTTAGGGAGAATCAGTGTAATAAACAGCTTGCAAGTGAGGCAGCTAACAGAAATGAAATGACTATTCTTACCAGTTCTAACATACTTAGCTGTTTCACTACAGTTTTGCTTTATTAGATTCATTGTGTAAGTAGGACACCCAAAGGAGTATTTCCCAGTTTTGAAATTTTCAACATTGCTGCAAAATTTTACTTGAACATTGTCTATTCCATCTGCAAGGAGCATAGAAACTGGAAAGAATGCTGTCAGGGTACTTCAGTGTTTGAACCTTGTTGATGAGTAAGATGTTTCAGCATGTTTCTAGCAATGTTTCAAGGACATGCTATATGCTCGGAAGAATACAGGGGTAGTAGCTGCCAGCAAGTTCAAGAAGAATGACTTATACTTGAATGCTTAATTGTACCATTCTTTTGTAACTTCACCTATTTCAAGATCATCATCTGCAATTTTATTGCAAGTTATTCACAAAAGTAAAAAATAAAAATAAAAATCATGAATCTATAATATAAAACAGAACAATCTTCAATAAGTTCATCCGATGGTCTCAAATAGACTTATCCAACGGTAACTAACACTCATCTCAAAACTATTCACGTTGCACCGTGACTTCAGACACGGAGTTACCCCTAGAGCCTCGAAACTTTATTAGAAGCAACTTTGAGTAACAGAACATAAAAGTAAATGCATAAAATTGTTAAGACAGTTAACAAGCATCCAATCTATGAGGTTGTCCTGAACAAAACCATAGATGGCATAAATATGTACGAAGGGATTTGAATGGTCTGAATTCTCATAACATCTGCATAATACATTAGAAATTCCAGGATGCCAGAGGTGAACGATCAAATATCTCCATTTGTTTTGGAAGTGGTCGGTTTTCCATTTTGAGCTCACTTGCCCAGAGTTATGGCTAACTTACTAAAAATGGTCTAATGCCACTCCAGTCCTCCCAATGTAGTGGAGCCTAGCCCTTCCCAGACTTCATTGCACCCTACTTCATCATTATCAACGCCTTCCATATCGCAGTCCCACCAGCCACTCCCATTTGCATCTGTTAAACAGAACCAAGAACCAAACCTTCTTTTCCATTAGTTTGACTTAAATTAGAAAATGCATTCAAATGGGTAATATAACTGAATAAAGAATAGCTTTAGACTGCTTATGATTACAGAGAGCCCATACTTACAGTGGTTGAAAAGCTTCCTTGGTTTCTCATTGCTAGCAAAACTCTTCTTTACTTTTGGCTTGTTTCTCAGATCATCTCCAAGAGCTACTAAAAGCTTGTTTGCGGATTGTTTATACTCACCACCTTTAATGGCACAAAAACTCATATTTTGAACATAAATATAAAAGTAACAAGAAAGACACGCATTTCATCCTGATGCATGAAATCACTGTCAATCGCAGGGCATCGTGTATCAAATCCTATGTGACAGGTAAAGCTTAAAACCAACAATATAGAAAGGAAGCAGATTATTCAGAGAAGGATGCAGATCATATTGCTTTTGTGTTGTGTGCTTTGTTTTGTTTTGTTTGAGGAAGAGTGTTAAAAAGAATTAAGTTTCTTTTCCCACCCTGTAAAGCTAGAAGGGAGGGATGGGGGAGTAAATTTTACCTGCATGCTTTCCTCCAATGAATTAAGCACTTAAGTTGCTAACAATTATATTCCCCCCTTAAGTAGAAACTTTCATTCAGCACTTATGGTACAAATCTGGAAATTGCTGGCAACAATTCCCCACAAAACTTATTATACTCTAGACCCCACAAAGTGATCAAGTTGATTGATGTCTACTTTCACAGTGCCTTGTAGTTTTAAATTTATTATAAGTTTTGTCCGTAGAGATTTAGCCAAATATTGAAAAGAACATCAAAACTTAAGATGAAATTAGAAGACGCATTTAACAATTTCTGTAAGAAAAACGGATTGCGCCAAGTAATTGAGATGCAATGACAAACCTTCAAGAGGACGACTCCTTTTTCTTGATGGTTGCACATCATCTGTGCTAGAACTTCCAACCTCACCATTAGTGCACAAGCCTATACAATCTTCATTCTCTTTTCTAGTATGCTTAAACTTTTCAAACACCGCATCAAAAGCACCATTCACCTCTGCTTCACCTATTTCCTTATCATCATTCTGTACTTCAGTAGATCCACTAACATTTCTACTGCCCAAAGGGGACGAAAATGGCCTCTCCTTGCCCTGTCAGGAATTAGATGCTTTACCTCTAAAGTTCTAAACCCAAAACTCTATATTCACATGTAAACAGATTTATGCAATTGTAATACCATAAGACATATCACTGAAGCTCTATTTTCCTCAACAAAAGTCTGACTTTTTTAAAATTAAAATGTTCACTTATAGTGGGCCTCATGCAACTTTTTCCACAATTCATGGGAATTTGCCATTACTTGAAAATGAAACAACATAAGCATAAGATACTTAAATTCCATTTTTCATTTGTTTCCTCCATCTTAGAAAGCAAACATAGGTGCATGCAAGGTAGCTGATTGAACTGATTTGGATCGAACAAAACCTTCAAAGACTAATTTTTGTTTTCCACCTAAAATTTTAGAACCTTTGAAAGCTTCATAGCCTCCACTAAGATCCTAAGGCAATTATGTTGCTCAAGTAAACTGAAAATAATTTCCATTTGCAATCGAAACAATATAATGATTCCAACTTGGAAAAATGGAGTCGAGTTAAAAAATAGAGTCAGTTTAGATCACTACATGTTACTGTCTCTGATCTTAACTTGCACTTATTTTCAAATCCCAGCTTGATTGGTAGATCCTATAGCTTATTGTACTTCATTTAAGGGTTTTTACTTATTTTCTCCTTTTCTGTACAAGTGCCGCATTGCCCAGTCAACAAAAATCGATCTTATTAGCAAAAAAAAAAAAAACACACACACACACACACACAAAAAACAAGATAATGATTTGGGTTCAAGAGAACTGTTCGTGGATCCCTATATTTTGGGTTGAACACTACCTTAAAAGGGGCTCTGAATCAATTCCCTTAATCCTATATTAGTTATCATAACTCCAATTGCACTAATTGCCTTTGTGTAACCCACCAAACAAGGTGGTTGATCTAGAATTGAGGGAACTGTGGTGAATCTACTTGTGGAGACGATGCTAATCCTATTAAAAACTCCACTGAGCCTACTTCAAATACTCAAAGCCAATACAACATAAAGCATAAGATATTAAAATCTATTTCTTTTCTTTTCCTCGGTTTTCTCATAAACCAAACAGAATATAGCAGAAAGGAAAACACCTGAACTGATTTGGGTGGGACAGAACTTTTCTGAAGCTTCCGGTCAAGGAAATCAGAGAGTGAGACCCGCGAACCCTTTTCGGGAGGCTTGGTATTTACATCTTCTTTACAATCATTGGACCTGAAATGGAGCAGAAAACATTAAAACATAAGTGCAGTTTAAGGATCAACAAAACATACGGTGATTTTGGGTTTTATCGATTACCTATTTGAAGAGCGGAAGAGGAATGTTGAAGGAATCGAGCGCTGCCCCAAAACTCTACTTGATGAATGTTTTGTGTTCATCTCTCTGACTCTTGCTTCTGAGTTCAGGAACACAACTTGAAAGACAACCAAAAGGCTTTTGTTTAACTTTCAAGAGTTTTGGCGGGAAAATGTTGAAACTTTAGGATGAACACAACTGTCTTAAACTTGGAATTGCCCAATTTATATGTAAATATACTAATACTACATAATTCAAATTAAATTCAAAAAGTTACAAATTAAATGTATATTATCCTTTTGATAGTTGAGTCTCATCAATTTTTTAGTGGGACCCACTCATCTAACACTTCTTCGTGGGATAATATACATTGAGTTGTAATTTTTGAATTTCATTTGAGTTATGCATTATTTTCCATCCGAAAAATAGTAATGTTACACACCTCAAATGTGTATCATTTATTGGATAAGTGAGTCCCATCAATTTTTTCAATGACACTCACTCATAAACTTTTACATGGGACGGTCTTTTACACTGGGAGACTTGGTCCTCAGACGCGTATTAGGATCGGCTAAAAACCCTGCGCATGGAAAGCTCGCAGCAAATTGGGAGGGACCATACAGAGTAGTTCGAGTTGGGGGCAGTAGATATTATGAGCTCGAAACCTTAAATCATAAGGTCGTGCCACGCTCCTGGAACACTGCTAACCTAAGAAAGTTCTATTTCTAAAAAGTACATTTTTAAATAAAACTCCGAAGTGCCTTCGGAAACTTAAGGGTTCTCCTTAAGCATCAATATGTGATTAGCAAATGTACCAAACTGGAGTCATTAATAAAGATTTTTGAAGATTCATCTTCTTATTCTCGCTCTTCTTTTCTTGATATATACGTCCTACTGCTAAGGCAAGGAGGCAAAAAATCCTGATAGAAGTTACGAACTTAAATCAGGCGCAACCACCCGATCTAATCCAGAGCCTCAGCTAGGCATGACGATGTAAGCTGATTAGGGATGGGTTTGAGTCCAATTAGATTGGCGAGTCGGTGCGAGGAAGAAACTTTTAGGTGCCCAAGGGGACCATGAGTAGCTCTACCGAGGAACCGAGCTCTTTGAAGAAAGGCCGAGCAAGGGCC
Source organism: Ilex aquifolium (assembly GCA_951799425.1). Lineage (NCBI taxonomy): Eukaryota > Viridiplantae > Streptophyta > Magnoliopsida > Aquifoliales > Aquifoliaceae > Ilex > Ilex aquifolium. The sequence continues at coordinate 9,811,028 of OX637397.1, read as the reverse complement.
ATAACTTCAAGAGTTGAAATTTCCCTAAGTACATTTAGGTTCCTAGTGAGGAACTGAACTCTTTGAAGAAAGGCCGACCAAAGGCCATAACTTCAAAGTTAAAACTTTTCTAAGTGTATAAGGTCCCTGCTGAGGGACCGATCTCTTTGAAGAAAAGCCGAGCATGAGCCATAACTTCAAGAGTTAAAATTTTCCTAAGTACATTTAGGTTCCTAGTAAGGAACCGAGCTCTTTGAAGAAAGGTCGAGCAAGGGCCATAACTTTAAAGTTAAAATTTTTTCTGAGTATATAAGGTCCCTTCTGAGGGACCGAGCTCTTTGAAAAAAGGCCGAGCTAGGGCCATAACTATAAGAGTAAATATTTTTCTGAATATATTTAGGTTCCTATTGAGGAACCGGGCTTGTTGAAGAAAGGCCGAGCAAATGCCATAACTTCAAGAGTAAAAATGGAAGGAACCTAAGTATATAAAGTCCCTGTTGAGGGACCGAGCCTTTTGAAGAAACGCCGAACAAAGGCCTTAGATTTCGAAAGTCAAGAGCAGCATAAAAGTAAAATTATAGGAACAGACATCAAAAAAATATTTTCATGCAAAGTTTCAAAAAGTACACCGATCTAAGAATGTACATCAGAAATTGCATAAAATTTCCTAAGTTTCAGGGAGCTGGAGGCTGGAAAGAACTTGGAAGGGAATGCCTAGAAAAGAGCTCAGAAGAAGATGGAACCCTTGTAGCAACTAGAGCAGCATGCCAGCCCTGGCTGAAGTACGCATCTATGAGTTGAGGAATCTGCAAGGCCAGATCATTTTCTGTCTTTTCAACTCCTTCATCATATGTATCGTCTTCTATTTCCTTTGCCTTAGATTTATATTGTTCGTACTCCTCAAGAAGGCCGGTGTAATCAAGCTGGGACTGAGAAAGTTCAACATTCGACTCGTGTTCTGAGTCTCTAAGCTTCCCGACTTCTGTATGAAGCTTTTGGGTCTCTTATGTCAGGCTTTGATTTTGAGCCTGAAGAACCTTTGCTTCTTCATAGACCTTGACATATTCTTCGTCTACAGATTCCTTCTTTGCTAGAGCAGAAGCACGGGCGTGGATAACATCTTTCATTGCTTTGTCTTTTCGGGCTATCCTAGCCCCTACCTCGTGAACTTTTTGCAGACCCTTAAAGTTGGGAAGAGGAAGAAGACTTTTAAAAATTTTGAAGAAAAGAGGGAAAGCCTAAAGGAGCAAGTAAAAAAGTCTTACCAGAACCATGTGTTGAATGACTTGACAAGAAACTTTATCGTCAGTAAGAGTCTCATTCATAGCCAAGTCCAGTGACAAGATCACTCCCTTAGCAATTCCCAATGCAACGTTGAAGTCCTCTATTGCAGAATCCTTTGCAGTGATCTCTCTCCTTTTTGCTCTAAGGACTGGTCAGAAAGGAGGAATGACGGGTTTGGGAGAGAGGCTCGCCTCGGACTCAACAATCTTTTGCCTTTTTGGGGCGGGGTCTTCGGCAAGCTCAAAAACTGAATCGTCTTGAGGAATGGGAGAATGAACAGAATCTGGAGGATCAAGCTTAACTGGAATTGAAGTTTCAACGGTCTGAACCATGTCTGGTTGGTCACCGATCGGCAGACCAGCATCATCTGGAAGAACAGTCTCGAAAGGAACCTCGGCAGCAGGCTCCTCAATAATAGAAATTGAAGCCACTGAAGTTGGTGGAACGGGTTCGGTGGATAGGGTCGGTTCGACAGTTGATAAAAAATCTAAAAAATTCTTCACCGTTTTGCGTCCAGAAGCTGCAATAGAAGATTTCTTTCGTGCTCGGGATGTCTGTACCCGAGCAGCCTGGATGGCCTCACGATCTGTAGCTAGCGTAGCATTGGGTCGGTTCGAAACTGCAATGAATGATGTATAGGTCGAAGTATACCCGAGTAGGGTATGTGCAGCTCAGCAGAACAGAGATTTGTTGAAATCCCAAACTTTTTTGAGTTCGTCCATTTTTACAGCCGACTCAGAGATGCTGCCCTTTACAGTCTCGCCTTCAAGCAAAAGAGAACTCATATAAGGAAATAGTGAGCAAATAAGATAATCCGGATGGGTTAAAAATTCGAATACCTGGAGAGCCTTCTTCGTAAGGACAACGGTAGGATGGAATAGCATCAGCAGAATACTCCCAGTTTCCAGAAACAAACACAATATCATTCTCATGACCTTTGTTGGAATCTGGGACATGAGTCATAAGATAGCGATCTTTCTTCCTCACAGCAAGGTAATAGTTGTCTCTAGCCGGTTTCAGAATGTAGCAATACAGGATTTCCCACAAACCCAAGCTCAGGTTCAGAAGCCTATTTAACGCTGCCACACCCATCACTATTCTGAAGAAGTTGGGGCAACATTGGATGGGGCACAGTTTCATGGCTGATGGAACCCAAAGAAGTAAGGGGTCGAGTGGAAAGCGAACTTCGCCTTCGGTGATCGCTCTCGTATAAATTGGAATCCTCTATCTTGTGCCAATCAGAGGCTCATTCTTTCCAGCGACCTTCACCTCAACGTCGTCTGGAATGTTGTATTTAGTTTTGAAAGTTGGAACTTCTGAAGGTGTGAGAGGGGCCATTGAGGGAGATGAACGCAGAAAGAAGAAAAAAGGTGCAGATGCAAAGAAAGAGATGAGTTTGAAATTGAGAAGGCAAAGTGACAGAAAAACGAAGATAAATCGTTTATAAAGAGGGAGAATTCTAAAGGTCAATATTTAAATGTTGAGCATGCCGCCAAAACAAAGGGGGATGTCCCAAAATACGCGCAATGATGATGAGAAGACATAAAACAGTTGACAGACGAAAGACATCTGTCAGACGTTTTCTGGGGGCAAATGAAGGGGGTGGCCCCCTTTATTACACGTGTTATAACATTAAATGAGCTCACTTGAGGATGACAAGACATGGCATGAGTCACTGAGCCAAATAGGCCTAGCTGAACTGAACAATAAGCTCGGCAAGCAGTGAAAGAGCTCGGCTCTTACCAAACCGAGCTGTCCAAGGTGTCAGGGAGTAATGAAAGAGGTCGGAGCTCATCACGACTGAGCTGTTTCAAATAGTAAATGAAAAGATAAAGATTCACCTATAATTTAGGCATCTGAGATAAGCTAATGAGCTTGATTGTAGGCCAAAGGAACTGCCAGAGATATTTTAGCAGCTTCCCAAACTGAATCACTAAATTAGTTTCAAGGTGTGCCACCTTGAAACGGGAATCATGGAAACCCTAACGAAAGAGGGATTTATAAAATGCACAAGGAGCCAAGACGAAAGGTACGCTGAACTCTCCTGGTCTTCTTGCAACTGTCTCATTTCCATTATTGACTTAAGCATCGGAATGGCTTCGATCGAAGCACTTCGATCTTGGGCAGTTTGTTCGTTTTGTAAGAAGGGAAAATTAGGAGATCAAGTTCAGAGCTCACCATTACCAGAAAAATCAACCCTTTATTCCAGTAGGAGGTAATCTCATTTTTCGTCTCTTACAGTTCGTTATTGGGATGTAGGAAAAAAAGAACTTTTTTGTTTTTTTTTAATGGGTATAACTGTTTTTTAATGGGTGTAACTATTTTTTTAATGGGTGTAACTATTTTTGTAACAATAATGCTACACTGAACAAATTTTGGGACCACATTTGAAGCCCAAATGACATGGCAGCTGACTTGGGCTTATTTATTTGGTGCCATGTCATTTGGGCCCCAATAAAAACTCCAAATGACATGCTGCCATGTTATTTGGGCTCCAAATTTGGTCCCAAAATTTGGTCAGTGTAGCATTACTCTTTTTTTAATGGGTGTAACAATCACAGTCTCATGCAATTGTTAAGACATGATGGTGTAACGATGCCGCGATACTAAATGGTGCAACTATTTAGTTTATGTAAACAACTGAATGACAAATTGGGCTGGTGTCATAATTTTGTGTAATTATTTTGTGTAACTGTTTGATTTATTAGAACGCATGAGTAATTATTTGGTGTATTATAGGACAATTGTAACTGATTGATGTAACTGATTAGTATAATTGTGTTGTTGTAATATTAATATAAATAGAGTAAGAGAAAATAGGAAGAGAGACAGATAAACTGTTAGAGAAAATATGCCCCTATTTTATCTCTCATTGTTTGATTATAGCCAAAATATATAGAAGGAATACAAAGGATTTTAACCCATCAACTATTTACTAAATGACAATATTGTCATTTTTTAAAAATATGCACTTTAGCCCAAATAAGATTTTGTGTTGTATTTTTGCTCAAATAAATCTAAAAAATTGTACCAGCTTCCAAATCACCCAAAAAAAATATGAGTCAAACCCAAAATAAATCGAACCTGAATCAAACTCGAGTAGCTCGACTATTTTACATATAAACTAGCTGACTTTTGTGAGTCGAGTTTTTTTAAGTTCGTTTTTTAAGCGAGTCAAAAAAATTATGGGAGAATTACACCCAGACCTCCTGAAGTTTGTCACTTAATCACTCAGACCCCCTGACATTTGAAATATTACACACAGACCCCCTGAGATTTGTACACGCGTAACACTTAGACCCCTGGTGTAAATATATCAATTAATAAATTACACTTAGACCCTCTTAAAGTTTGTAAATATATAATACTTAGACTCTTTAAGTTTAAAATATTATACTTCGACCAAAAATACTATAATTAAAGATAGAATATCAAATATTTTAAATTTTACAATCAAAATTCATGTTCTATTGTATCATTTATTGAAATAAAAATAAAAATAAAAATTTAATTTTTTTCTTAAAAAATCGTAATTAGTATACATTATACTATTTATTAGAATAAAGCTAAAAAATCAAACAAGGGGTCTAAGTTATTCATAATAGAACATAAATTTTATGTCTAAAATTCATGTTCTATTATGTCATTTATTGAAATAAAATCAAAAATAAAAATCTAGTTTTTAAAAAAAAAATCATAGTTAATATATATTTATATTATCTATTAGAATAAAACTAAAAAATTAAATAAGAGATCAAACTGTAATGGACACAATATCTTTTAGATTTAATTGGGGTAGTTTGGTATTTTAATTTGGTTGTTCAAATTAAATTTCAATAGACAATATAATTGTATACTAATCATGATTTTTTTAGAAAAAATTGAATTTTTAGTTTTGATTTTATTTCAATAAAAGATTCAATAGAACATGAATTTTAATTGTAAACTTTAAAATATTTAATATTTTATCTTTGATTGAAATATTTTTGGTCTAAGTATAATATTTTAAACTTAAGGGGTCTAAGTAATATATATTTATAAACTTTAGGGGTCTGAGTGTAATTTATTAATGAATATATTTACAACAGAGGCATAAGTGTTATGCACGTACAAACCTTAGGGGGTCTGTGTATAATATTTTAAATATTAGGGGTCTAAATGATTAAGTGACAAACCTCAAGGGGTGTGGGTGTAATTCTTCCAAAAATTATTCATTCATTTAGCACATAAATCAAGCTGAAGTCGAGTTTATCTGACTCGAGCGACTCGACTTAATTATCGACCTTATTAATCAACCGCTGCTTTTGGCTTAGGCAATCTCCTTTGTTCTTAACAGAACAATCTCAAATCCAAAGCACCACCCAATGGCAATCGAAAACGATACAAACAATCAACACCCGAAGAGAACCAAAGAATTTCCCCAAATCACTATCACCACCAATCTAAACCCAGTTTCCAATCCAATGCAAAACCTTCCACACGAAATCATTGTAGAAATTCTCTCAAGATTCCCCGTGAAGTCACTCTTACAGTTCAGGTGTGTTTCCAAATCATGGTGTTCTTTAATTTCTAGCACACAATTCGCCAAAACCCATCTCGATGTATCAAGCAGAAACAAAGATTATTCTAATTGTAGACTCATTTTCAGTTCTGTTCGCCCTCATTTTGATCTCAAAAGTTGCTCTCTTCACTCTCTACTGTATGAACCCTCTGTTAATGCTATTGAGATGGATTATCCTATGAAAAACCCACATCATGCGGTTTGGATTGTGGGTTCTGTTAATGGGTTAGTGTGTATAGCTATTGAAGAAGATAGTATATTTTTATGGAACCCATCTACGAGGGAATCGAAGAAATTGCCCAATTTGGGCATTAAATTGAAATATGGTTGTTATATTATATATGGGTTTGGTTATGATGAGATTAGTGATGATTATAAAGTTGTGGGGATTTTCTGTGTTTTTGGTGTTGGGGGATTGTATGAGACTGAAGTCAAGGTTTATAGTTTAAGGACCGACAGTTGGAGAAGTATTGGGGAATTTCCTGGTGGTATTCCTTTAGATGATTCGGGTAAGTTTACGAATGGGGCACTCCATTGGGCGTCGAGTAGAGATATGAGAATGAATTATTGGGTGCCCGTTTCTCTTGATTTAGCCAAGGAAACGTTTGCGGAAGTGGCACAACCTAAATATGGAGATGGTGATTTTAGTTTGACATTAGGGGTTTTAGGAGGATGCCTTTGTGTACTTTGTGATTACAGTGGAATTCATGCAAATGTATGGCTAATGAAGGAATATGGAAAGAGAGAGTCTTGGACAAAAATCGCAACTATTCCATATTTGCATGATCATGTGATGTATACAATACCATTGTGCATTTCCAAGAATGATGAACTTCTGCTCGAATTGAGGTCTTATTTAAGGTTGTACAATCCGAAGGATGATACGTTCAAGTACCCTCAGATTCATAACTTTGGTACCTGTGTCGAAGCCAATACCTATGTTGAAAGCCTAATTTCATTCAATATTGATGATGCGGCTGAGGGGCAGCTACAATAACAAAGGAAAATAGAGGTAAAATTAATTTGTGTATTGCTTCATCTGTTCGCTATTAGTTGTTGTATTTTGTGACCATATTCACTGAAATTTACTTTTTTCCTTTTAACTATTAATGTTTTGTCCGGCTGGGGAAAAATAGTTTTCGAAGAAAATGGGATCTCTTGAGATTACTTAAAGAAACTTGTGGTGATGGATTTTGTTTAGACCTCTATTAGCAGTTTATCGGTATGTAAATGATTGGTCATACCCCTTGAAGATTATGTATCTTTGAAGACACCCATTGCATTATTTGAAAATTCACTAATTCCCCTTTTCAACATCTGGTGGATACAAAATTAACGGGAATTGTTATTTTACAAGATTGCCCATGATATATCACATATATAAAAGAGTTAGAACCACCCTACACATTACTGCCACCAGCCACCACCCCCGGGGCAAATCCCAGAAATGTAAAACCTTCCTTACAAAGCATCACTTTTAAACCAGAGGAGGATGAAGAAAAGAAAGTTTTCCAAAAGATATGCACATCATGAAATTATCACAATCCAGCTGTTTTCTTCCATAAGCAAAAACCTAGTAATGTAACTGTAAAGCAATAAAACCCTCCAAACCAATCCCAAAAAAAGGACATACGTAAAACTCGTTGAGATGTCTACCAACTCCATAGCTCAACCCATCAGTTTCACAAAGGCAACATCCCAAGACTGAAACAGGAGAACCATAAAATACCCCAAGACAAACCCCACCAAGACTATAAGAGAAGAGCTATGTGAGATTTGCAAGTTCAGTAAGTGTGGTTTTGTCTCGTCTATGTCATTCTCTGATATCCTCTCTCTCTCTCTCTCTCCCCCCCCCATATTGCTTAGGCTTTTGGTAATGGAACACATGACTGAATGGAAGGAAAACACACACACAGAAAAGAGAGAGAGAGAGGGGGGGGGGGGGGGGGGGGGGGGGGAGTATAGAGCCAGGGAGATTCCTTCCCACAAAGGACCCCAAAAACAGGAATTAGATTATATACATAATAAGAATAATACAAACTCAGAGAACTGTGACCATTGTAACATTTGAAACACCGGAAGTGTATTAAATATTTTTTTGTTTTTCTTTGAAAAAGAAGTGTCTTCCAATTATATAGATCCATATAGCATGCATTGATGAATTATATGACAGTGCCTTATCTATATACATATACATATGCATGTACACGTAGACATGTCTATAAGGGTGTTGAAATGGGTGATTGATGTTAGTTCAAATGGGTGGTTGGGCTTTCCAAATATGGAGGTGATTTGATTGGGCTTTGATGTGGAGGTGTCTAGGGTTGGGCATTGCCAATAGTCGAGAGGTGGTGGTGGTTGGAAGGGTTGTTCCAATATGTTTGGTTCGATTTGGTTTGGGGTCCATGGGCAATGTGTGTTTGGTGGTGTAATGTATGTATAACCGAGTGAGACTGGTGGGGATGGTATCGATGGTGTTTGAAGAGTCCAGAATATTGCAGAACATTTTTCTTCTCTGGGATCAAATCGCTTGGTGAAAAAGGCTGAATATGGTCTGGACAAGCTTGGGCAGACCTGTTATGGAAGCTGGTTTAGTAGAATTTGGAGGAGTGAGCCAGACAGAGGACTCAGATTATGGGTTACAGCTATGGAAGGGTACAATCAGGTTAAGTCTCCAGCTCTCCATGCAACCTATTGATCTGATGGTGCTTTGCTGAGAGTCATACCTTTGGTTGGAGTGTTGTAAGTCCAACTTTTGGTGAGTGCGAACCGTTGGATTGAAACCCAAAAAAGATGATGCAATGTTGTGCTTGGTTGTTGTAAAACCAATTGTATAGAATCAATATCTGTCGATGACACAATTGTCATTTCATAGTTTGTCACAAAAATAGGGTGAACATCAATGACAGGGGAGCACATAATTAATCAGATGAATAATTTAACCAAATACATTCTCACAGTGGATTCACCGACTGATGTTATCACTGAATAATTAGTTATTTTGTCATGACATTTATGGTCTCTCTTAAATTGTTTTTCGGGCTTAAATTGCTCTGTGGTCTCTCTTTTGCAAAGGAATTAATGCTCCATCTTTATCATTGGGCCTTACATGGTCATTCACCATGTCCTCTTATTCTTTAATGTTGTCTCTTTGTTTTGCAGCAAGTATACATGTACATTGAGGCAGTGGCAACCTTAGCAAGGGTAGTGAGCCGTTTAGTGTCAACCTGGGTTTGGTGTGTGCAAAGGGCAACGAAGAGAGAGCATATAGAGCATTGTTTGCTAGAGATGGGCACTTTTTATACTTGTGATCAATAGCTTCTTTTGAGTGTTGGTGTTTTTCACCATGTATCTTGCTTGTATTGAAAATTTATCGAGTCCTTTGAATGTAATATACAATTGTTATATCTTATGTATTTGTTTAAACAACTAGTTTGGATTTATTGATATGTATGAAAATATATTTTTCAAATCCCAGTTTTATTTTTGTTGTAAGGTATTCAAACTTACGTCGATTATTCATTTGAGCTTTGAGCTGATCACTGTAACTCGAGTTAGTTTAAAGATATGTCCCCTGACAAAAGTGGTTGACCTTTAAGGAGTGTGAGAAGTATAGAACCTACGAGTTTTCAAATCCCAACTTGATTGGTAGGTTCTATAGCTTTATTGCTATAGTACTTCATTTTGGATTGTGCTTATTAGCCACCCTTATTTATTTTTCTTTTTTGTATATTGGCTTTTTCCTCTTTTTGTTAATGTTTTTTGCTTTATGAGTCTTTTTCCAATGAAATTTCAAGTACATTCCAAATAATCATGGTGAATCAAGCAATTAATCTATACTATACCAAAAAAATTAATTTAGGAGCAATAGTATTTGAAATGTTTTTCCTTCTCAAATTATATTTTCTCCTAAATTTGAATTATTTAATTAATCTCCTCTAATTGAATTCCAACATGTGGCATATGTTACCACTTTCAACTTTTTAATAACTACATCACATTTAAAAATTTCATCATATTTATTAACTAATTAATATCTACAATTTTGTAAAATATCTAAGATATTATTAAATAATTTTCTAATAATGTTAGGATGGAGTGAGAGTATAGGTGCCGGTGGAATGGGAGTAGGAGTGACGGTGGCGATAAAACGATATTATAAATTCCGTACGTCACATAGGACAACCGCTACTATAAAATAAATAAATCTAAGACAACAAACATATCGGTGGCAACCGGCTTTGAAGGTGTTCCCTCCCTAGTTTCTTTTTTTTTTTTTTTAACAATTTGTTGATTTTACTAAACTAAAAATAAAATATTTCCTAATCAAATCTTTTAAATGTCATAGCAACGAGTCAACCCACTTACGGCTTCATCTATAACTTTCCATTTTCTATCCATTTATCGAATTTTACACTATTTATCATATTTTAATTTTCTAAATTTTCTAGAAATAGCAAAATGAGTGGAGACAATAAAACAAATGATCAAAATATCAATTTTGTGCATTATACGAGGACGACCACTAGTACTATATATTATTACAAGTAAAATTCTATGCTTACCAAAAAATTTTATCATATCTTCCATACTAAATGATGTGGCACAATCTTCGTCATTGAATATTAATAGGACCCACTAATCTGATGGTGAAAAACTGTGTAACATGAAAAATATTCTATTTCTGGTTAAAATGGCTCCAAATAAGACTCAAAATCGCTATAAATGGTTACGTGACATTCTTTCTGGATCATTTTAAAATGATTAAGGATACCTTAGGATCAAATCAAGGCATTACAAAATATAAGATGTCTCTAGTTATGCTGAGGTCTAGAGCTGAGGAGACTATTGTTGATGTGGAGTTTTATGCCTATTCTAGGAGTTGGCTTATGTGTGCTTCACCTCACATCCATTGTATTTTAAATGCAATGTCAACCCCTTTATCTATCAAGAAATTGGTATATCAATTTCACTCATTTGCTTATAATTAATTTACGATTTGAATTCTTCCTACTCCTATTTTAATTCAGAAAAAATAATGTTATGTAACCTAAATCTGTAACCCAAATGAAGAGGGACCATTGAATCAGTGAGTCCCATTTAAAAAAGTTGACAGGACCTATTAATCCAATGATCCCCTTCATTTGGGATGCAAATTTGAGTTGTAAATTTGGGTTATATAGTATTTCCCATTCAGAAATCGTGGTAGCCAAGAGTTCAATAGGCCAAGACTCCCAACCTGGGGGGGAGGGGGGGCCTAAGGTGGATGAGATTAAATGAGATTGAAGTTCCGAGTCAATGTACTTAGTTGCGCATTATATATAGTTCAACATTATAACACATGGCCGGAAAGGAAATTTTTTTTCTTGAATTATATATACCTTGGGTTATACATAATCGTCTTTACATTGATTTTCCCATCATTGAGGTCTATCATAATTAACCAAATTCAGCATCAGACGCAATAAAATATAGTAGTGAGTGCACAAAGCTTCTAGTTATAACGGGAACTAAGAGAGATAAGTAGTAAGAAACTTTAGTCCCGTTTTACAAAAGTTGATTTCTTGAGTTCGAACCCGTGATGTACCACTTGAACGAAAGAAATGACTATGTAAGAGTTGTTTTATAAACCATTCAAGGAGTTACTTGCGGGCAGTTCATCTCACATCCATGGCATATTATGTGCAAATTGCAATGTCAACCCTTCAACTATCAAGAAGTGGGTATGTGTCAAATTTCATCCATTTGCTCATAATTAATTACGAATTGAATTCTTCTTACTTGTATTTTAAGTTGGAAATTGTGGTAGCCAAGAGTCCAACGGCCAAGTCAATGTACTTATATAATAACAAATGCTTTGGTCACAACAAAATATGTACTTGAAAAAGGTGTACCCAATTCACGAGACTTCCACGCAGGGACGGAACTTAATAGAGGCCTAGGGAGTACACAGTTATGCTTAACAACTCTCGGTTAGTAAGTTGATTAAAACAATATTAACTTTCCTAATATGCCTCAATTTCAAAATAAAAGTAACATAAAGAGTTCTAATTTGTTTACAAAACAAAAAACTAAAGACCTTAAAAGTCTTAAAGCATTGCAAGCAACGGAGAAGGGATCTCGGTATACATGTTAGAACTCAATATTTTCTAACAGGACACATATTCTCTGCTATAAATAGTGTCAAAATTAAACTTCGCAGCAAGATGGAAGATGATTTTCTCACGAACTCTTGTTTACATAGAAGAAGAATTTGCTAAAAAATTTAGAACGGATTCAATCACAGATGAATTCCGAGATAGAAAAGAACATCAATAGACGGATGATAAAAACTATTCATTTGATTCATTTCTATATTTATTTATATTGAGTATCCATGTTTTGTCTGATTTATTTTTGTACGAATATGATATAATAACTATACATGCATGTAATTGACATTTTTTTTTTGATGAAACAACCAAACAACTACACAACTCTTTAAAATGAGAAGGCAGCTGAAGGTATTTAAACACAAACACACACACCCAAGAGTCCCGATGTAATTGACATTGATGATATAAGATTATGTCAATAAAGTTTGGCCTCCCCAAGGAAAAATTCTATTTCCGTCCCTGCTTCCACGTATAATGGGGTGTTGAACAGATAATTGATAAACAACTTTAATCTCATTTTGAAAAGCTAAACCCTAAGTTCGAAGTAGTGATGTATTACTTGGGCGCATAAACACTTGCTGTGTCCCTTACTGATAAAACTTTTCTTTTTTTTTGGTCAGGGTCTCTTACTGATGGACTTGACTACAGTACAGGTAACAAAATTTCGCTACCATACCTTCAAAATTTATTATTTTAAAAGGTATTTTTATTATTTTTGGGAGATATTTTACAATAAAAAAATTTATCACTTTTGTGGGTGATTTACAATTTTTATAGATATTTTTACCACTTTTTTTTTTTCTGTATAAAAAAATTACCACTTTTATGGATATTTTTATCATTGTTGTGCTAATTATTTTTATCGTTTTTAATGCCACAATAATGATAAAAACACTCACAAATATAATAAAAGTACTAAAAAATATAATAAATTTTGATATGATACCGACAGGTTAGGGATAGGCCTTGCTAGCTTTGCAGTTGGGAAGGTCATCTTCTAACTGAAATTTAAAAAAAAGAATGAAATAGGGTTGATTATTAGAAATTGCCTTCCCTACAAGACAATCGCATATAAGAATTTCAAAACAATTTTGACCAAAACATCCACTCCATTGGGCAAACGGCTCTTTGCCCCGATAGATCTTCGCATACTAAATTTAAATCTCGAGAGATTGAAATTTTTATATTACACTTTCAATCGAATAAAAAAGTAGGGGTGAATTGTACTTTGTACCTTAAGAAATTTTAAAATTTTCATTTTGTACTCTTTAAAATTAAATTTCTTATATTACAACTTCAATGTATTAAAAGTGTTGCAATGTGGTCCTTCTGTTATCTTTCCGTTAGTTTTTTCATCAATGTAAATGAGTTATTTTTGACGAAAAAAATAACGGAAGCTAACAGAAGAGTTATATTTCAACATTTTTGATACATTGAGGGTTCAATATGATAAATTTAATCTTTGAAGATGCAAAATAAAAAATTTAAAATCTTTTAGAGTGCAAAGTGCGAAAAACCGAAAAAATAGTAATGTGCTCATTTTTACGAAAATTTAGTACCAAATTTAAAGAAATTCAACGAGTATTTATTATCTGATTGAGGGCATAATGTGATAATTTAGGATATAATTTTTTTTTTTTTTAAAAAAAGTTTAGGGTGCAAAGTGTTATTTGTCCTAATATAATCAAAGAGGGTTGTGAAAATAGCCATCCAATTTCATAACAACACAAGCAATGTGACTGAATCCAAGCTTCTCACCTCAGCACTGCAGACCTCATCACAACCGACAGAACAAATATCTCAACTATGAAATTGGAGAAGAATGTTGGATACTTTTTAAATTTATGCAAATTTTCTTTAAAAAATATATAATTAATGGAATAAAAAAAAGTTATGTGATAAAATAGGTCACAATATTACTCATTCAATTTTGAGTGCAACAATAATATTGTTTCATTTTGGTCTGAACGTCACAGTTTGAGTCATAAAAATAGGTTATGGTTCGAGTCACGAAAATAGTCTCTTTGCATCTTACGCTTCTTGAATACCGTAATTACGAAAAGTCTCATATGTTGTACATATACCACAACTGTTTTGACACTAAATGAACCCACTTGGCTGAGTCCACCTATCTACAGTGCTCCAAATCCACCAGATTTTCAATTTTAGCAATCATTATCAATGATTGAATAGTTTACTTGTATAAATAGCTCTTCTCTACTCCACATTTCACTGATAATATTGTGTTGAAAGCAGGTTTCTAACTATCACTAACATGAAGGTATGGTTTTCCAGATTATCTCCTTCAATTTCAATCAGCTATGTGAGATGAGTACTGCTATATTTATCAAGTTTTGATAAAACTTAATTGTGTTTTTTTGCCTGCATTTTTTCAACCATGAAACAGAAAACAGTGTTGCGGGTCAGTTTCAACTGCCAAAAATGCAGAACAGCCGTACTAAAAGCTGTTGCTAAGCTTCAAGGTAGGGTTGTTAAATGATCCAAGCAGCTCGAGCTTGACTTAGTATCAGCATGTCTCGTCTTCATTATACTAAATTCAGATTACAAGCCCAAAGTTATAGCTCCAAACCAAACACTTCCCTCACTTTTTCAGACGTGGATGACCTGTTTTTGAAAAACTTTAACTTTGAGGGCTTCATATTAGGATTGACTATATAGATTTCGATATTTCTCAAGTTGGGTTCGAAGATTTCCAAATTCTATTGAGCCGAGTATGAGAAAGAACCCAAGCTCAACAATTGAGCCTTGTTCAACACCCCTAGTTAAGGAAACAAATCGTTCTCTGAATTATTTGCAAGAATTTATTTTATCTCTGACCACGTATTATATATTGTCATATGTCCCGTATTCGATGGTGTGGAATTTACAGGAATAGATTCTATAGCTGTGGATGCTGAGAAGTGGACATTAACAGTGCTGGGTGATGTTGATCCTGTGAGATTAGTGAAACAAATAAGGAAGATAGGGAAGGGAGCAGAGATCATGAGTGTTGGACCCCCAAAACCTAAACCACCAGAGCCTAAAGAAGTTTACAATCCCCTCCCTACATGTTGCAAAGAATGCCAGCTTGTGGCTGTTAGCTACTTGCCCTATGAGGGTGGATACTGCTCCATCCTTTAATTTAAAATTACGTTGTGCATGAGACTCTTGTTACTGCAGGGTCTGTGAAAGTAAGGTATTCTGTATGTAGGAGTTGTTCCTATATTCTGAACCCGTGATGATAAGATCACAATGAACCAATCTTACTATTGTGCCGAGGTCCATTGCTGAAACATAGAACACGGATTGAGGTGTAGGGCAATGAAGTTGGTTGTGTTATATTTTTTTACCTCCTTTGAGTCTCATCTTTGAGGGGTAGGTTGTGTAAAATATGTAATAAAACTCTTTGTATCTGCTTTATTAGTCTAATGAATCATTGTATATTAGTAGTGGGTCTTAATCAGTATTGGTATTGAGGCATATTGTCAACTCAAGGACACTGATTAATAAGGTCAAAAAATCAAGTTAGTAAATTTGATTCAAATAGCTAGCATTGGACCAAAACATATCCAACGAGATGAGGAGAGTTATTCCTCACTTCTCAACAGAAATTCACCAGAAAACCGTTCTTATCTTAACTACTTATCTTAAATCGATTTGCGTCCAATTGGTGCATATTAGGGCTAATAATAGGTTTGTGTCATGCTAGGTACATAACCGTGTATAAATATTGGAGTCATACAAAGTATATTAGGGTCCATATCGACATATTTTGTTAAATGGGTCTGACAAGCTAACTAGGTATGACTCAAACTTGTTAAGACTAAACTCATACCTAGAAACTTTAGATTGATTTCATGTCAAATTGGAGAGTTGTGTTGAGAATTACAAGCATAAGCATAATAAGGATACTTTCTATGATGAAATTTCATATATAAAAAAAACAACGCATTGATTCTACTCGTTTTTTTATTATGGATGTGAAATTATTATTTGTGATGACAGTTTATTCTTAACCATTACATCATATCGAAAATAAGAGAATAAAAGCGCGGACATATTTTCACAAACTAATTTTTTTGATGATAATTAAGAACAAATTTTTAGATTTTATGACCAAGACTGATTTTTATAATAGTATCACATAAAAGTTGATTTTGATCCTATACAATTAAAACTTTATCATTAACAATAACCTCTTAATTAATTCTATTAAAAAAATTATTGACTATACTATTATTTGTCCCATCGAGATGAAATTCTGGTTCCGTCCCTGTGTATACCCCATACTCATTCACACACACTCATGTCTAGATCTACACAGTCACACGTCCACACACACCAAGTGGTGTTGTTGAACAAATTGCTGTAAAACTTTTACTAGCAACATATGATTTAGGCTGACCGACACTTGTCATCGCTCTATGTTTGAGTTGTATTAGATGACTAAAAGACAAAATTCAGGCTATTAAAGCTCGATTTTTGCACTAGATTACTATAGGTTTCAACCCTATTTCTCTAATAGTGTTCTCAACTTATTTCCAAATAAGTTGGAAAAATGATATTATGGGAAAAGAGTTATAAAATAACAGGTTCTTTGACCAATAATTCTGAAAACTCCAATGGAAAAAGCTGAGAAGGAAATATTCTACATTCGATTCAAATAGTTCCAAATAGGACTCATATTGGTATAAATGGTTGGAAGAACATTCATGATGGATCATATCAAAATGCTTAGGGATACCTTAGGATCAAATGAACGCTGATGTGATTACTGAGAATGAAAGAAATGATTTTGTAGAGGTAAATGCCTTTTCTAGGTGTTGCTCATTGATGCTGAGAAACAGGTAGAAATAATGGTATAATGAACGAGAATAGATGATGAAAATAAATTATTGATTTGCTCATAAATATCAGTATAGATTTATACTCTAGGCCTGTTGATTCAAAAAGAATACTAGTCCTAAATACTTTAATAACTCTGTTGATTCTCAAAATCTGCCATATGAAAATAGGACTTGACTATGGTACAAAAATTCAAAATTTCGGTACCATACTGAAATAATTTTTACCACAATTATGGACACTTTTACCATTATTGTGGTACCAAAAAAATAGTAAAAATAATTATCATAATAGTAGTAAAAAATGCTAGCTTGTGGCTGTTAGCTACATGCCCTATGAGGGTGGATTCTGCTCCATCCTTTAATTTAACTGGCTTTCTATCCACTTTATTGCAATAATAATTATATTGTGAACGAGACTCCCGCTACTGCGGGTTTATGAAAATAAAATGTCCTGCAGGTAAAGGTCTTCTCATATGCCGAACTCGTAATGATAAGATCACAATAGAAGAATTTTACTATTTGTGCATGAAAAGGTCCAGCGTGTTATATTTTCTTTGCATGCAATATTTTTTATCTGTTTTGAGTTTCATCTTTGAGGGGCAAGTATTGGGCTTCTGGGCGTTCCCAGTGTGTAAAATATACAATAACGCTATTTGTTTCTAACTTGTTAACTTATTAGGAGTAATCCGTGTCTGAAGCCACGGTCTAACGTAAACCAACTGGTTAATTTAGAGAAGTGAAGAGTGGAGATCCCAGAAAGAGAGAGTGAAGAGTGAGGAGAGGAAGGTAAAATTTAATGTGAATGATTTTGAGAGAGATGTTAATGACCGTTGAATGAGTCTATTTGACACCATCGAATGAACTTGTTGAAGTATACCCTATTTTATGTTATAGATTGACTCGCCGTCGTTGTGTTGGCAACAGGTCCCAACCAATATTGTGGCTGATTATTATGAACTGACTTGTATGCACAAGTTGATGTCAAGTGCGTATTGTATTGAAACTAATTAAATTCACATTTCGGTCTATTTATAATCGTGTATAATTAGAGTTGCACAAAGTATATTAGGGTTCATATCAACGTTTTTTGAGACCTAAGCTCTTTCTTTTTTTGGTGAATTGTCCCAAGTTCAATTAAATCAAAATTTGATTTTAAGGCCCTTAAAAATCCGATAGACTTGGCTTCACAAACCAAGTGAAAAAGTCAAATTATGAGCTGACTTGGCCACACAATCCCTCTCTATCTCAGCTCCAACGAGTTCAAATTGAGCTTAAATGACTTGTTTTTTTTTATCGAAATTATTAATTTGTTTAGAAAACGAGTCGAGTTTGAATGAGTTTAAAACAAATTAAACTCAAATCGAACCCAAATATTTACATATAAATGAGTCGAGTCATACTCAATTTTAAAATGAATCTAAAAAAATTCCGAGTGGAGGTGGAGTGGCTTAGGCCCCCGTTTGGTAACGTTTCCGTTTTTCATTTTTCAAAAACGAAAAACGAAAACAATTTTTTTTTTTGTTTTTAAAAATTGCTCCTTGTTTACAAAACGGTGGAAGAAAAAAAAAAAAAAAATTGGTTACCAAACGAGTTTTTTTTTTCTTGTTTACTCTAAAAATTAAAAAAAAATAAAAAACAAAAAATAAAAACGTTACCAAACGGACCTTAATTTTTTGATTAAGAGCCCGGCCAATACTTGGCAGACAAAGAAATATGGTGGGAGAGATCTCTTTTTATTTTTCCTCCGGTACTTATTTCTGAAACTCTCACCCATTTCTATCCGCCCTCTCTCTCCAGCACCAACTCCAGCGACGCACTGGCTTCGGCAACCCAGAAATTCTGGTGGCTCTCTCGTTCTCTAAGGTTGGTCTTTCTCTATCTCCTTCCCCCTCTTTCTCTTCCCACCGAAAACCCCTTTGTCACACTCTCACCTACACACACAACACACACTCTGAAACATTACATGCACACAGCAGCAAACACAAAAAACACGCTCTGCAGCACAGTACCGACCCACACAGACACACGCACACACAACACACAAACCCGCACGCACAACACACTCTGGACGCACACACCCAGTGGTGTCGACACCCCCCTTCCTTTGATGCATACTATATGATCGCCAAAATGCTAGTGAAGAAAAATTAGTTGAGCACAACCTTTGGCGCACGGGCTGAGAAACCATAAAGCAACGCCTCTATTTCTCTCCTAATATCCTTTGCCTGTTCACTCCCTCCCTCCCTCCCGTCCCTCATTGCCACCGAAACAACCCACAACCCACAGAACACCCCACATATTCAGAATCCAAGATCCAATCCCAAAACACTATTGATTTCAATAAGTCAAAAAGCAGCTAAAAATTTGGGATTTCAAAACTTAATTTGTTTTGCTTAGTTGTTTCTTGATTTGGTTGGATTTGCATGATACCAAAAGTATCATATGATAATTCCTATAGATTTGGGTGTCTTTAGATGTACATGTCTTGGTGTATATTTCAGGAACATGGTGGTTTTTTGGGGGTAGAATTTATTTCATCAATTGGGAATTTGATTATGGAACTGTTCATGTTGCAAGGAATGCTATGGCATTGGAGTTTAAACTACAATAGAGGATGTTTTTGCTTGTTGCCTAGGGAGAGTCAAGTATGTGGGTGGGTGGCTGCGGGTTGGGGGTAGCAGTAATGTTATGCATGTGGGTGGCTGCGTTTTTGGAGTGTTGTTACAGTGATATGTATTTATCCTCTCTCTGCACAGCATCAAAGTAAAAAGCCAAAGATTTCACCTTTCTTTCCCACTTTTTTTTCCTTTCTTCAAACTGAGTCCAACCGAGAGACATGAAAAGGAACCAAGACTCAACAAAAGAAATCAAATATGGATACTCCAGGAGCTTCCAAATCAACCCCGCTCTCAATGCGGTGATGAACTGTCCAATCTACTTGGGTGCAGGTTAGCATTGTTGAGAAGTAACGAATTTTTATTTTTTGAAATAACTAATAAAGTATGATAAAATCCGTTGGTGGTGTCCTAATTTTTGTTTTGATGTGTAATTAATCTAATGTTTTGTGAAACTTTTTTAGCAATTTTTTTTATGTTTGTTCTATCTCATTTAAGGTGTTACTTAATTTTCCATGGTGATAAATGTCCTTTGAAACCTAAATAAATCTTAAAAATTGCATTTGTGCTTTGTTTTTGGTAGGAGCTTCTAATGTAATATCTTGCTGCTTCAATTCATTGTTGTAGATGCGATTTTTTTTGTTTTATATTGATTTAAAAAAAAAATTATGCTTTCCTTTGTTTTACTAATTTATTTCGAGATAATTTTGTTTGTCATGATGGTTGGAATTTTAGTTTTTAATGGATCTTATATTTTAGTTTTCTTATGAAATGGTTAATGTAGGGTTGTTTAGTGATATATTGTTTCCGTCGTGTAGGTTTGGATATAATGTGAGAAGGCTAAGGAGAATATAATAAAAGAAATCAATGGGCAGGTATGCAATTTTGTCGTCACTTCACACATTTCGGGTAATCTTATCTTGATTTTATCGTGGTTTATACCCATTTGTATCCGATGAGACATACAATACAATCTTCCTCGGAGATCTTCTTAGAATACCCATTTGCCAATTTTAGTTTATCTAAATGTTCAGCAGATAAACTATTGCTTGCTTATGAAATTGTCTGAGCCAAAAAAACTAGCTCACTAAAGGTCTTATGCCATCCTACTTGAGAGCTTTGACATTTATGCTTGGAGGTCTTCAATTATATGAATACTGTTGATGTTTGAAAACAATTTCGTTGTGTGTATCTGTTGGAAGTTTTAAGTGAATTTCCATGTACAACATTACATATTCATTTCCATGTCCTAGTTTTATGAATACCCATTTTAATTCTGATGAAAATATTTTGTTCAATTAACCATATTTAATTTACCATTTTATTTTTAGTTTGATGCATTCATGTGTTAATCTAAAAAATTTCTGTATTTCTCAAACATAATCTTAAAAATAAGTTCTAACTAGTAATCATGTAATAGTAGCTATATTAGTGTGCTAAAAATTGATAGAGACTCATCTAAACTTTTTGCATGAGGTGCCAGATTAAGTGGGGCCGCCCCTGCTTTATGCTCAGCTTTGGTCATTTAAGGACTCCTATGACCATTTACTTTTAGCCTTATTCACACTCAGTGACAGATGTGCGACCGCGTGCGAGGCTAGCCTTACGGGTGGTGGTCAAACTAGAGGTGATAAGGTCATTGATATTTTAATCTCACAATAGAGGTTAAACTTTAGCAATAGATGTCACGATATGGATCTCATTATTTCGTTTCACTAAAAGACATTAAGTCTTGTTTGAATAACAATAATTTTAATTGAGAATAAATATTCATTCCAAGTAATGAGATACTGGGGTTTCAACTACTACAGTAATATTATAATTAGTGTTTGACTATTGTTAGTAAACCAGTAAGAAGAATGAATTTAATTTTACAAAATAGAATGATTTAGGAAGATAGCTTGATTTAAGAAATGAAGTTAACTTTTGAAATGAACTTGAGTTTAGAATTTTATTCCTTTTTGAGAATACCCAATCCAAGGTAGGTATGCAATTATCATCATTGAGGTTGGATTATCGAGTAATTGACTATCCCAATTAATTAAACATGATAATCTAGAGATTTAGGTATACAATTCTTCTTCCCAATTAAGATTATCGTCATTTAAACGGGGCATAAGGTCATTTAAGGATACTAAAATGAGATTGGTGAATATAAACAATGAGTAACCCACCAGTAATATACATGTGACACGTATGTGAATTATTTTAGAATTAATTACTAAAAACTCCCTTCAATTATGTATTTTTTTGGGACAAGGGAGTGGTTCCGTAAGTGCTCATTTTTGTAACATAGGTGATTGCGGGTTCCAACCTCATCGCCTTCTCTCTCCTAAAAAATATTAATTTTGTTATTTTATACATACTTTGTATTGAATCAAGCATTAGTTTCTTCAATCCATATTTGGGAAGGGAGAGAGACAGTTATTAAATATGTGTTTTAAAATTACAATACAAAAAAAGAAAAGAAAAATAGCTATCATCTGGTCTTATCTTGAACACTCAACTACTACAAGGTTCTACTGTCACATAATTCATTTAATTAGCCATCTTAATTGTGTATATTCTCTCTATTTCCTTTACATCTCAAAGAAAAATTACAATTTAATCATGTATTCTCCTCTTCCTCTCCCTTCTCTTCATATCTAAAAGGAGAACAATAAATTTATTAATTAATTTATGCTAAAAAATGTTTAATTTTACAGTCAATAACATATGCCATGATTTTTAATTCAATAATTAAGCCCATGACTTGACATTGCATGAATGATGAAAACTAAAATTTGTATTTTTTTTTGTCTTTTGGGTAGGGAGTCCAAAATTTGGACTTTTTAGACCGTTTTCTTGGGTTTTTGGTAGTAAACCTATAATTAGCACCTCCATAGATGCTTTTCTCAAAACAAATAGCAGCCCACACCGTGGGAGTGTGAGATTTTTAGCCCAGAGTCTTTTTTTTTTTGGATTTTCTTTCTCAATTTTGTTTTTTTTGGCATTTTCACGTCACTGCTTGGGGAATTAAGGAATTACATGTTTTAGGATTAGAAAAGATAATATTTTATGTAAATTCTTGTAATCGATTGTTAGATAATGTTGAAGTGGAAGATGATTATAAAAGACATATATGGTACAATGTAATTGAAAAGACCTTTTTAAGTTAACAATTCCAAGGTTTGATGAATAAGGAAATAAAGTTGTAAAACCTGTGTCATATTCTCTCCACAATAAAATAATTTTTTTATTTATAGATTGATATTGATATAATTTTTTTTATAACCAACGAACCCTTTACCAACCGAGTCCATTTGGACTTGTGACCGGTAGTCGGTCCACACGCAAAGCCTCCTCTTCACACGTAGGAGTTAAATCCGGGGGAGGTGGCCCCAAGGAGCATTTTCACTCTGTGGAGTATCGAACTCTTGACTAATACCAACTTAAGGCATCTATCAAGTGGCCGGCTACCAATTGGCATAAGGGCCTAATCAATGAAGTTTGCCCCAAAAATGAAATTGCAATGCTTCTGGGATTAAATAGAAATTTTTATAGACAGTGAGTACTAACATCGGACAATAATACCATTTGCACCTAATTTGTTAACACAATCTATTAAAAATAAGAATGGAATGCTATTGAAAATTTATTTTGAAATTCAATGATTGTTACCATTAGGTTAATAGGAAGTACCAACATTAACTAGGATTTGCTACGAATCTAATGGTAGCAATACATTATGACCTAATTGGCCTAATTAGACCACCACTCGGATTTGAACCCCATTTGTTTTTCTCCGCAGCAACAGATTCGAACGCCAACAAAACCCAATGACACAACCCTAGGAGAAACAAAAATTCCACCAAAATGGCCGCCACCACCGGTCTACCCCAGGATTCAAAGCCACTGCCATTCATTCCGCATGAAATCATTGTGAAAATACTCTCAAGCCTCCCTGTCAAGTCTCTGTTACAGTTCAGGTGCGTTTCCAAGTCATGGCGTTCTTTAATTTCAAGCCCTCAATTCGCCAAAACCCATCTCGAGGTATCAGGCAGAAATAAAGATTATGCTAACCATGGCCTCATTTTCATCTCTACTTTCTCTCGTTATTGTCTAAAAACTTGTTCTCTTCAATCTATATTTTATGAACCCTCTGTCACTGCTATTGATGTGGAGTGTCCTGTGAAAAAACGAAAAGATGGGATTTCTGTTGTGGGTTCTTGTAATGGATTAGTTTGTATTATGATCAATAATGAAAGCATATTTTTGTGGAACCCATCTACGAGAGAATCCAAGAAATTGCCTGATCATGGCCTTACATTGAAACATGGTGATGATATTACGTTTGGGTTTGGTTATGATGAGAGTAGTGATGATTATAAAGTGGTGGGGATTTCTGTAGATTTTTCTAATTGGGACTTGTATGAGAATGATGTCAGGGTTTACAGTTTAAGGACTGATACTTGGAGGAGGATCGGGAAATTTCCTGCTGGTACTCATGTAGTTTGCTGGGGAAAGTTTGCAGGTGGGGCACTCCATTGGGCGTGGGGTAGTGATATGCAATCGAGAGATTGGACGATTGTTTCTCTTGATTTAGCTAAGGAGACGTTCAGGAAGATGGCGCAACCCAACTATGGAAATGATGATGCTTATTCTATGTTAGGGGTTTTAGGAGAATATCTTTGTATACTCTGCAAACATGGAAATCTTGCAGATGTATGGGTGATGAAGGAATATGGAAAGAGCGACTCTTGGTCTAAAATAGCTACTATGTCATCTTTGATGTATCCTGAGTTACGTCATCAGTATGAAACACCATTTTGCATTTCAAAGGATGGTAAACTTTTGCTCAGTATGAGGACAAAAGTAGGACTGTACAATCTGAAGGATAATACGGTGAAGTATCCTGAGATTCATAACTCTGGTGCATGTTTTGTACACAAGACCTATATTGAAAGCCTAGTTTCACCCAATGTGGACAAGGGGGCTGAGAGACAACAACAATGACAAAGGAAACTAAAGGTGAAATCACATTGTTGATTACCCCTTCTTCTCTATGTAAGTTAGTATGAACTTTCTTTCATGTCTATCTTCTTCTATTATGATATAAGCAATTGTGATCTCAATGGCACATAATTTTGTGAATACTATATTTGCCAAAATTTGGTTTTATCTCCTATGTTTTGATTGTTATCATGCTTGGAAAAATATAGTTCTCAAAGAAAATGAGATTGTCGAACTGATTAAAAAAGAAAAATGTGGTGATATATAATTATATATATATATATATATATATATATATATATATATATATATATTTTGGTGCCTTAGGTAGGAAATTAGAGATGGGTAAGTGATTGACTATAAGTCATTGAAGTTGTACTTTCATGATCCTTGTTTCATTGATTGTTGCAAGCTTGTGTAAGAGTTTGTAAAATCTCTTCATGATGTATGGCATATGAATTATATTTTTGACTCAATAGCAAATATTAAATACAAAATTAAAACAAAGGTGCATTAGTGGGTTATCATCTGATAGAAGTGAAGCAAAAGACTTTACTTCCCCCCTAATCCCACCCCTGAGCAGTAGCAAAAAACACAAAACTCTCATACAAGACAAATACTAGAGATATTCCAATGATGCACTAAGAGCAGAATCTGAGGGCTGGCCTTGAACTTTAGCAAAGAAAGTCTTTCTCTGATAGAGGTTTGAATCCTGAATAGCAAACTTTGCTGGGATGTAACCAGGTTGTTAAAGATCCTATTGTTTCTCTCCCTCCATAAATTGTAAACAGTGACAGAGGCAAAGCTTGAGGATAACAACCTTCAATGATTTTCCTGTCCAATTAAAACTTGCCCAGGCAATGAAGTAATTCCATTGGTGTGCTTGAGATTGCTGGATACACTGCAGCATTAGCTAGTTATGATTTTCAGTTGCAAGGTGAATCGATTATTGAAAGTGTTCATGTGATTTTGACAATTCAACAAGATTATGTTATGAGCCTATTAAGAGGAAAGAAGTGGTCAAAGAATACATCAAGTTTGTTAGGCCTGTCCAAAACCTGTGCCAATTACAATCATGAGGACTTCAGTTTCTTATGACCCTATCGGAATGTCTTGCAGAAGTAGAAGGATGTTGTGAACCTTTAGTATTTCATAGTGTTGTTTGCTAGAAATAGTTCTGAGAAAATCATCGATTATTTTCATGTGAACTCACATGGAATTTTTTTTTGCTTCCATACATTGGATTATGCCAAAATTATCCTGTTATTTTCACATTGAAAAAGTTTTAGTACTCTATTCAGCACATTAGATTCAACTACCATTTTGTTCATGGGTATGGCTCTTGGAAATTTTATCACTAGCTTTATTGATTTGATTCTTTTTCTTGAGTTTTTGGTCTTTCTTCTATTATTAATTATATAGCGTTAGAAGGTAAATCCATGGATTGTGCAATTTATTTCAAATAAATACTAGGAAATTTCCTTGAATCTACACGTTACACCTCTATCCTGGTTTTTTGAGAAGTAGTCAAGAGGCGTTGCATACTAGTCGCCTACATTTAGTGAAAAAAGGGCAAGGGTTCCTGCACCTCTTCAAATGAGCACCTCTTCAAATGAGTCCGAGAGTAATCGAGCAACAATTAAGATTCAAAACAACAGATCTAAGATTTAGATTGGATTTATGCATGAGGTTAACAATTGAAGCTATATAATTATTTAGGAGACTTTTAAAAAAGATGTAAGAGAATGAAAAAGATATTCATACAAAGTTAATTATGAACTTGGAAGTAACAATAGAGGTATAGCAATGCACGACGTGCGTTGAACGTAAACAAATTTAAATAATATTATTTTATAAAAAATGTGAATTATATGTGTAATTAAATTAAATAATAAATTATGTGCTGAATAATTAATCCATATTTTAATTATTGTTAAATTTAATTATTAATTTATTCTATAAGTTTTTGAATATCTAATTTATCATTTATTTAGGTATCTCTCTAACCCCTTTAGGCATTTGCATATCTAATTATATTATAGAATTATTAATTTTTATTTTGTTAAATAGATTGATTAGATCGCTTATATTATTATTATATTATTGCATACAAAAATATAAATATAGGACTTTACTTCTTCATATAGATATAAATAATTGTTTGTAACTATACTACTACTAAATGAGTTCAAAAGAATTTAGAAGTGCTTATAAAATAGTCTAAAATAAGTTGAAAATCAAATTGGTGTAAAAACCATAAATTAGATGAAAGTATATAGGTGGGTATAATTGACTTTATTCTAATAATTAGGGATAACATAGGAAATCAAAAGTTTTTTTTGCAGATGTCGACATTTATAAGTAGTATAGATTAAGAAAATGTGAGAAGATGTAGTGACCAACTATATGGGAGGCTAATGAATTCTTAATTAGGCTTACATCAGTTTTTGCTTTATGTCAATAGTTTTTTCTTTTGTTATGGATGAATTGACTAGATGTGTTTATGATGAGGTTTTGATGGTGTAGCCTAATCCAATCCCCTTACGAAATTTTCGTTATAGGGTTAGTTATACACATCACATGTTTCTAGCAATTCACATGACATCATCATAGTATTGTTTAATGAACAACAATAGATTTAAAGTATCTAGGGAGGTTTTAGAATCATATGGGTTTAATTGGAGTAAAAGCAAAACGACTATATGGTATGGAAATTTAATACAAAGAGAACACCGGTGAATACTTTCTATATTGTCAATTATCTATAGTGATGGCAAGATTGGTGACAATGTTACTCATAAAATTAAAGCTTGATGGACTAAGTGCAGAGATTAATGCATTTGCCCCAAGTTTAGATGGATGAAATTACTGTAAACTGGTCTGATCTCTCCCCCTTTCTATAAGTTGTTCAATGGTTTCAAATTCCATATATCAAATATGAAACTTGAAATCGCTTTCCCTTTTGCCCTTTTTTTTCTAGAGCAAGAGTGTGCATTGACTACACCCGTATTTCTCTCACTCAAGAAAAAAAATTTAAGTAGAAATTTTGAGCCTCTCTTAGTGAGATTTGTCAAAGGGAGAAACTTTGAATATTCTTCATCTGTTAAGTTTTCTTTTAGGCCAATTTTTGAGTGAAAGATTACCTCTCGCACCAAATATGATTTTTTTTTTTTTTATTACCTTGAGTTTTACTTGTGAGACCTCGTACAAAATTTAAAGATGGATAACATGATATTAAGAGTATTTCCAAAAAGGATGATAGAAATTTTGAATTGTTATTGAAAGATTGATCATGAAGTTTGAGTTTTGCGCGTATTGACTTTTGGGTCAAATTTAGTTTCGGAGGTGATTAAGCTTAAGAAGGGTGGTTAAGTAAGTTTTTAATTGTTTTTATGTCAAAATAAGGTTACTTTTGAATCTGGAAGGTTGAGAAACACTGTGACAGGTAATATGGGGTGTATTAGAAATTTGGAAGTATTCCGGAGTTAAATGCATTTTGTATGAAATTTGGATAAGAAGAAGTTTGATACTACTTTAGTATTTTCAACATAAATTTTTACTATGATATCCGATTGATATAATTTTTGGACAGTAGAAACTAGACTTTAGGGGTTACAAAAGTGTATTTTATGAATAATTCGTGAATCGGCTTCTAACTAGGTTAAAATTGAGTCGGAAGTTCGGGCCAAAATGCTACCAGCGTCGGAATGTGAAGAGAACCGTCCGTACACACCTCTGAAGGTTTTGATAGTTAGTTTTGATCGTCCAGACACACTAATCACCGTCCGGACACACCTATCGGGCAGTGAATTTTGACTATTTGGATGCAAGTTTTCCGTTGGGTCGTACCTCTGAGATAAGCCCGGCGAATAGTTTTCAGCGTTTTTCTCCTTTTCTCCCTTTTTCACCCTATAAATATCCTAGGGATGGATTTTTGGCTATTTTAACAATTGTTTTAACCCTAGAAAGTCAAAAGGAGTTGGAAAGAAGGAAAAGAGAAAGAGATTAACACAGGGAATCATATCAAAACATGCTAGGATTGACTAAATTGTAGATTAAGGTAGGGTTCTTTATTAGATGCATTCATTGATGATTAAAACTATATAATATATCTTTTTTTATCCCTATTATGATATAAATAATAGATCCATATTGTTTTCTTGTTCGTTTGATCCTACAATTCGTTTCTTGAAACAAAATACATGTTTTGTTACAAAGATTGCTCGTTCTTGATATAAAACCCTAGTTCTTGATTTACAAATTGATTTAATCCATAAAGTTTCAAGGTTTTTTATTTCCTTTTAATATATGTTTTGGTTCTTGAAGAAACCCATGACTTTATATTCAAATACATGTTTTACATTCACAAATCATATGTTTTGATTAAAATGCTAGATTTTGAATATTGTGAACATGGGTTACACTCGAATGTGTATTGTAGAGTGTTAGAGGTTTTTCTACATCGAGGGGTTTGGTAGTTGCCTAACACTCATGGGGATTTGGTTTCTAACGAGGGTCAACCACTATTTGTTCACGTAGGTTTGAAGCTGGGGGCTAGTATACTATTCTTAGGAAAGGATATGTCAAATGCTTATATGTCGGTTCACGCCCTTCCTAAAATGTTGTAGCCCTGCGCAGATTGATATGAGCTAATTATGTTTGTGGTGGGTGGACGAGATAGGTTCGGCATGTAGATTCATGCTAGTCTACCTATGTACATGAGATATTATGTTATGAATTGTAGTTTTTGTGAGTGAGTCTATTCTACTATGAACCTTATTATTTTGTACCATAAATTTGAGATCGTTATTAAATGTTACTGTCTTACCTCAAAACCATATATGCTATTTTATAACTGAGACTTATCTATTTTTATAATTTCTAAACATTGTTTGGGTTTGAGAGGATTTTCCTACTAGGCTTATTTGTTTATCCCACGATATATATATTTCAAATTTTTGGGCAATGAGGAGGATGTAACTCTAGGTGAGTAGGTAAATTGGGATGCTGAGGTGGATGTGAAGTGGATCTAGATTTGAAGATTTAAAGTTGCTTCTTATTAGTTTAGGTCTTTGTGAGATTGGATTATAAGACCATGTTATGAATATTTCTTAATTAGTTAGTTGAGAGACTATTGTTTTGTTTTTGGATGTAAACTTAAGGATTGGTTTATGTTTCTTTTGGAAATTTATTGAGTTAGAGTTAGTTGTTGAATCTTGAATGGTTTCTATTATTTAATGACTATTTTCGATGCTCTCATGGTTAGATGTTGTATAAATAGTTAATACCTTTCATGGTGGATTTTGGAGTGTTACATTACTGCAAATATAATGAGAAGATAACTGTTGGTTTTTTGTGTTTAAGTGTATTTGTTATATTGTTTGATGGGAACAACTATTTTCCTTGTAGGTTTTGTAGTTCTGTTGTTGTTCATAAAAAGTTGTCTTAATGCCACTAACAATTATTGTTTGCTTAAAGAATTGGGTTTAAAGATTAGGAGCCTGGTGCATTGTGGCTGTGGCCAAATCCTCTTTCCTATAGGGGGTTGTATTTAATGTGACTAGTATCTATGGACCATCGAGGGAAAATGCTTGTTCTCTGTACTGGAGGGGGCCAATTCCAATGGAGTGTGAATATGCAGTTCTTAACTCAATATTCAAATCATAGGTTTATTTGGTTGGGTCGGATGTTGTCAGGAAGGGAATTATTCCCTTCCTGGGGTTTGGTTCGCCCCTTCTTGTTGGCATGGGTATTCTTGAATGAAAATTCATCCATTTGTGGAGAATCAACAGGCAATTTTTTTTTTTCTAAAAGGTTTTTTTTTTTTTTGGGGGGGGGGGGGTAGGAAAAATTCAATTCTTTTCCCGGTTTTGTGCTGGGACTAAATGCCCCTAACAACTAAACAAGACAACCCATTTATCTCCCTGCTCACCGCACACCTCATATCCATCTGATAAGGTATGTTGGCCTCTCCTCTCTCTTCTTCTTCAGTCTGCATCACACACACCCCTCATCCACCCACCATCCATAGCCAAATCTGCACACATCTATGTATCATGTATCATATGGATTCACCCACACTCATGCCACCGATCTGCACACAGTCACTCATCCACATACTCATGCCATATGTTGCTGTTGAACAAATTGATGTTGCCGAATTGTTTTGTTGTTCAATTGTGGAGTTTCCGAAGAGGAGACTAGAATAAAGATTGATACATCCTCAGAAAAAAAAAAACTTAAATTGATTAAATTGCAGAAATTTTGAGTTAAAGTATCAAGTGTTGCTGAAAAATAGAACATGCATAAAATTCGAAGTAATTTCTCAACAAATTGGTGTTGCATTGCTGATGAAATTGAAGGGGAGAATCGGAGAAAATTCTGCCTAGTTGTAGTTGAATGGTATAGTTTTGCTGAATTGAGTTTGTAAAAATGTCCAAGTTGTACCGAGTTGTTGTAAACTGTTGAAGCTGATCGTTGTTGTTGAATGGTATAGTTTTGCTGAATTGAGTATGTAAAAATGTCCAAGTTGTACTGAGTTGTTGTAAACTGTTGAAGCTGATGTTGTTTACACGAGTTTGATTGTGTTGGATTAGCAGGTGTTTGGCTCTTGCATTGTCATCTGGAAGTACAACGTTAAGTTGGGGACTTGGCTTTTTTGGTGGAAGATGATAAAGGCCCAGATGAGTCACTTTTACAAGGATTTAGCTCTGCTCAAGCACATACAACTAAACTTGGCAGCTTAGTAGTATTTTGCACTTCATTTTGCTTGTGATTTTGGGTTCCAACGCATAGACGTATGGTACTAGTACTATAATTCTAAGATTGAAGGATTGTGACCAGTACATGTGGCTGATACATGGGATTTGATGATTCATTTTGTCATGCTTTTTATTGGAAAAATTGCTTTTGAGTTCACCTGCAAAAATGTTTCATGAATGCTTGACATATTCATTTTACTGGGTTTGCTGATATCTATTTTGATATAATAGTCTAGGTCACAGCATTCCTAGATGGGGGTGTCAATTCGTGCTCTGTCCTATCATATCATTTTTGTGTTATTATTTCTGAATCGTGCCATTCTGATATGTATCGTGTTCGTGTCAATACCTGCGAAAAAAATAATTATTTGATGTGTTACAAGTATCTAACATCAATTCAGCCCATTTATTATATACATTTATTAATCGTGTCAGTTTTAGAGTTGTGAAAGATTAATACCTAATATTTCGGATTTTGTTTATTTCTTGTCATAACTTAACCTTAGTGCTGTAACCTTGTGCCATTTACTTAATGAGTTATAGCTTTACCTTAATAGGTAGTTACTCCATTTGATTATAAAGTTATTCTTATAATGACAATTTTGTATATAATAGTTGATGCGCACGTGCTTTTGCATGTGAATATCTGTGAATTATAATTTTTATTTTAAAATTTTTATTTCATTTTCAAATTGACAGAAGAAATTCGGGATAAAGTCTAACCTATATCGTAGAATATGTCATCAATATGTATTCCAAATTTTATTTCTCCATGTAAACATAAACAAATAATCTTCTAGTTGATGCACTAATACAATGTTCATGAATCTTTTCTACATATACTTCAAACTATATGTTCACCAACAATCCAAAAATATAAAATAATTTAGTAGGAAAAATACTATTTGGATTTAATTTTAGAACCTAATCAATTAAAACTCGTTGATTAAAAGTAAATTTTATCTGACGTTAGAACTCATAACTAATTCAATAGATATAATGAATTAGGTCCTTAACAACTAATTCAATGAATTAGGTCCTTAATAAAATCTCCGAATTAGATCCCTCTAGCATTGCTCATTGAATATTAGTAATTTCAATTGGAAAAGATGAAAAGGTTTGGAATAACACCTTGGTAGATAGTAACAAAGATGATAAATCTTAGATTTTATTTAATTACTAATTGTTCATGCATTGACATTTTTAAAAAAAATCCACAATCGTAACTCGTTAGATTTTAAATTTTTAACTATAGTAATTCATTTAAATTTTATTTTTAACCAGAGTAATTTAACACATGCATTAAATAAAAAATATGTTTTACACATGACACAATAATTTATTGATATTTTACACTAGTACTAGTTATTGTCCGTGCATGAAGACACAGAGTAATAAAAAAAATTATTAATCATAAACATATTTGTATTCACACCCAAAATTAAATTACAAACATAGAGGAGAGAGATATAAATTTAAACACCAGTTATAGTGGGGGTGAACAGTGGTAGTGGTGGTGGGTGGCAATGGGGGTGGTGGGAGACGGTGATGATTGTGATGAGTAGTGACGACCGTGGTGGTTGTGGCAGTCGTGGGTGACAACGGTGGTGGTGGTGGTGAGTTTTGGGTAACGATGGTGGTAGTGGTAACCATGGGTAACAGTGGTGGTGGTGGTAGGTGTGGATAACAGTGATGGTGGTTGGCAGTGGTGGGGCGGTGATGATGGCGATTGTGGGTTGTGGTGGTGGGCGTGAGTGGTGCTTGTGGGCGACGGTAGTGGGCGATTATGGATGGTGGTGTGGGGGCTGGGTGATAGTGGGTGGTGACGGTGGTGGACGACGAGGGTGGTGGTGGGCAACGATGGGGGTGGTGGATAGTGGCGTGGGCAACGGTGGTGGTGGAATGATGGTAGTAGTGACAATAAATATAAAAATGAGATGATGATGGTGGGTGGCGGCAGTGGTGAATTGTTTTGTAGAGAAATGATTTTAAAGAAGTAGAAGTTAATTTTTTTTTGTACTTATTTACTTATTTAAGTGGTAAAACTGTTTTTGACTTATTTGAAAGTAATAAAAATAAGTTGTACCAAATACTACTTTTTAAAAAAAAAATACTTATGAGAAATTAGAAATCTTAGAAGCACTTTTAAAAAGTCATCCAAAAAAAACCCTTAGGGGGCCTATTTTTCCTATTAAATTTGAGGAATTAATATTAGTTGTCGGATTAACTTTAAAGTAAAATTTAAAATAATTTCAATCGTGAAAAGTAAAAATTATTTTTTATGTTTATATTCTTTTTTTTTAAATTTAACAACAAAAATTTTTGTTGAATAAGAAAATGAAGTGGTAAAGCATGTGCCATACTCTTTCCAACACAAAATAATTGTTTTATGTATAGATTATTGAGATTGATATAAAGTTGAGGCATAAGGAAAAATGAAATTGCAATGTTTTTAGGAATAAACAGGAATTTCGATAAATAGTGAGTATTAACATTAGACAAAAACATTATGGTTAGTTGCATAGGAAGTTATTAAAATATGAATTTTTTTAGTTTAGTTTATAATATTTCAATTGTATTATTTTGATCCCTAAAGTATTGAATACTAATTATTGCCCGTGTCTAAAAATATTATTAAAAAAAAAAAATTATACTTGAAAGCAATGTATAATACAAAGTACTAATTAATATAGACCCACTATTAAAAAAAATGATAAAATAAACTCTAAAAACACTATCCGTGAATAATATTAATCTGCATATACAATTTATATAATCAAAATAGTAAATAATACAAATTTTTTTTAAAAAAAAAAATAACTCACGCCACGGTTTTTCATAATATAAACCTCTCCAAAATGTTCATCCACTACCAGGGATAATTCACAAAGAACAATGCTATTGAGATCTAATTTATTGACATAATTTGCTGACCTAATTCATTGTAACATTTGAATTCATTGTAGGCCTCATCAAACATTAGAACTTAGTATTGATCTAATGATTTTTCTGAACCCACATAATTATGTCAATAAATTAGGTCAGATTTTTAGGTCTAAATAATATTACTCGAAAATATTTTACTTGAATTAGAAAATTAGAATAAGTGAGACTTATTTACTCATTATCGAAACACTCGGTAGTCCCCAAACTCAAGCTATTATATCTCGTTCTCTTTATATTAAAAAACTAAAATTTTATACTACTCGCATTAATCCAAAAATTAAAGTTATATAACACAAAAAAAATCATTCACTCACTTGATGAAATCATAAATAAAAAAAAAAAATTTCATCAAATGCTAAAATCAAAGGTGTCACTACAGTTCATCAGTAATGAATTTAAAAATTAGTCATTGTATAATCCAAAAGATAAATATCCAAGTACTAAAGAAAATAAATTACTTACCATAAAAAGAATGAATGAATTATGGTAGACATAATTTGGGGAAGATATGTGTATGATTTGGTGAGAGATTTGCCTCTGAATTAAGAGGTGAATATGAGAGTTAGAGAGTCGTGAATGAAATATGGAAACGGAAGAACATTAATTTGGGATAATTAAAAATGGAAGGTGTCTTAAGCAGGAAAACAAAATTCGTCTGTCAATCAATATTTTTGATGGATCTTATTTTATTTTTTTTTGCTATTGAAAAAAAAGGGATTGGGGGGGGGGGAAGAAGAGTGCCTAGAGATCACCCGGATAGGTCTTCATTGGTGGAATCACGAGGCTCTTGGCCGCGCCCATTACTCCTCTCGAGAACGAACCTAATTAGGCTAACATAGCGGTCAACCACTGAGCCCCAATGTGAACTCTAAGACTCGAACCTCCAACCTTGGGGTGAGAAGTTCGACCGGTACCCCATTAGACTACCCTACTCGGTGGTTTTTTGAGTGGATATGAGCTACAAAAAAAAAAAGTGGAGATAAGATAGACATTTGGATATAACTAATCTTTTGCTTAGAATTGATCTGAGTCGCAAAAAACTTAAGATAAATTTTGAGATTCAAATTAAGATCTATTATTATATGGATATTTTTATGCGGTCACTTAAGCATACAACATCTAAATTATTAACAGTTTTTGATTATAAACTTGTCACGTGATAAATAAATATGAGCAAAAACATAATTTAGATAACTCTTGACAAAAAATGTATAATTCACGTAGGCCTTTGACCAAAATTTAGAAAGAAATTTGATTAAGAGTCGTTCAAATTATTATTTTGTCCATTTTAGGTATAAGTGATAAGTTTATAATAAAAAAATGTCAGTAATTTGGATGCTCTTCGGGACCACTAATACAATTAATGAAAAATATTATTTACACCTAATTTATTAACATAATCTATAAAAAATAAAAAGGGAATGCTATTGAAACTTGATTTTGAAATTTAATGCTTGTTACCGGTAATTAAAAGGAAGTGCCAACTTTGATTAGGATTTGCTATGAATGCAATGATAGCAATAATATATTATGACCTAATTGGCCAAACTAGATCACCATTCGGATTTGCTATGAATGCTGGCTATGAATGCAATGATAACAACAGATTCGAACGATGACAAATGCCAATAAAACCCTAGGGAGAACCAAAAATTCCACCAAAATGGCCCAAGATTCAAAGCCACAACCATTCATTCCGCATGAAATCATTGTAGAAATACTCTCAAGACTCCCCGTGAAGTCTCTGTTACAGTTGAGGTGCGTTTCCAAATTATGGCGTTCTTTAATTTCTAGCCCTCAATTCGCCAAAACCCATCTCGATGTATCAAGCAAAGACAAAGATTATGCTAAGCATAGGCTCATTTTCATCTCTGCTTGCTATCGTTATTGTCTCAAAACTTGTTCTCTTCAATCTATATTGTATGAACCCTCTGTCACTGCTATTGATGTGGAGTGTCCTATCAGTGAGTATTCGCTTGTGGGTTGTTGTAATGGATTAGTTTGTATTACTGTCAATTATGAAAGCATGTTTTTGTGGAACCCATCTACGAGGGAATCCAAGAAATTGCCTGATTATGGCGTTACATTGAAAAATATCGATAGTATTGCGTTTGGGTTTGGTTATGATGAGAGTAGTGATGATTATAAAGTGGTGGGGATTTTTGTAGATTGGTGTAATTGGGACTCGTATGAGAATGATGTCCAGGTTTATAGTTTAAGGACTGATACTTGGAAGAGCATCGAGAAATTTCCTGGTGGTACTTCTGTTGATTTTCGGGGTAAGCTTGCTAGTGGGGCACTCCATTGGGAATGGGGTAGTGATATGCAATCAACAGATTGGGTGATTGTTTCTCTTGACTTAGCCAAGGAGATGTCCACGACGATAGCACAACCCAACTATGTAAATGATAAATTTTCTTCGATGTTAGGGGTTTTAGGAGAATGTCTTTGTATACTGCGTGAATATGGAAATCTTGCAGAGCTATGGGTGATGAAGGAATATGGAAAGAGCGACTCTTGGTCTAAAATAGCTACCATGTCATATTCGATGTTTCCTAAGTTGCGAAAGCAGTATGATACACCAATTTGCATTTCAGAGGATGGTAAACTTTTGCTCAGTATGAGGAGAGAAGTTGGATTGTACAATCCGAAGGATAATACGGTGGAGTATCCTGAGGTTCATAACTCTGGTGCTTGTTTTGAACACATGACCTATGTTGAAAGCCTAGTTTCACCCAATGTGGACAAGGGGGCTGAGAGACAGCAACAATAAAAAAGGAAAAAAAGGTGAGATCACATTGTTGATTACCCTTTCTTCTCTATCTAAGTTATTAGTATTAACTTTCTTACATCTCTATGTTCTTCTATCATGATATAAGCAATTGTGATCTTAGTTGGCACATAATTTTGTGAATACTATAATAAACGAAATTTGTTTTTATCTCCTATGTTTTGATTGTTATCTTGCTTGGAAAAATATTGTTCTAAAAAAAAATGAGATCTTCTGAACTAATTAGAAAAGAAAAATGTTGTGATAGATTTTTTTTTTTTGCCTCAGGTAGGAAATTAGAGATGGGTAAGTGATTGACTATAACTCATTGCAGTTGTACTTTCATGATCCTTGTTTCATTCATTGTTGCGAGCTTGTTAAGAATTTGTAAAATCTCTTTTGGATTTATGATATGAATAATATTTTTGACTCAATAGTGAATATTAAGTACAAAATTAAAACAAAAAGGCACATCAGTGGGTTATCATCTGTTGAATTTTCTAAATTGGTTCTCTGCAGTCTGGTCATTATTTATTTATTTTTTTTTTTCGTACTGTAAACTTGTATTAAGACCAAAAATGTACAAAGATACAGAGGAATGCTTGCACTATCAAGCCATGATCTGTACACCACAAAAGCCAACAACACCTACAAAGGAAAGCATTAAGACAGAAGTAAAGCCAAAGACTTTACTTCCCCCCTAATCCAACCCAAGCAGTAGCTAAAAACACAAAACTCTCTTACAAGACAAATACTAGAGAGATTCCAATGATGCACTAATGGCAGATTCTGAGGGCTGGCCTTAAACTTTAGCAAAGAAAGTCTTTCTCTGATAGAGGTTTGAATCCTGAATAGCAAACTTTGCTGGGATGTAACCAGGTTGTTAAAGATCCTATTGTTTCTCTCCCTCCATAAATTGTAAACAGTAACAGAGGCAAAGCTTGAGGATAACAATCTTCAATGATTTCCCTTTCCAATTAAAACTTGCCCGGGCAATGAAGTAATTCCATTGGAGTGCTTGAGGTTGCTGGATACACTGCAGCATGTGCTATTTATTATTTTCAGTTGCAAGATGAATCGATTATTGAAAGTGTTCATGTGATTTTGACAATTCAACAAGATTATGTTATGAGCCTATTAAGAGGAAAGAAGTGGTCAAAGAATACATCAAGTTTGTTAGGCCTGCCCAAAACCTGTGCCAATTACAAATCAATGTGAACCTTTAGTATTTCGTAGTGTTGTTTGCTAGAAATAGTTCTGAGAAAATCATCAATTATTTTCATGTGAACTCACTTGGAAATCTTTTTTGCTTCGGGACGTTGGCTTATGCCAAAATTATTCTGCTATTTTCACATTGAAAAAGTTTTAGTACTCTATTCAGCACATTAGATTCAACTACCATTTTGTTCATGGGTATGGCTTTTTGAAATTTTATCACTAACTTTAATCGATTTGATTTTTTTTCTTGAGTTTTTTGGTCTTTTTTCTATTATTAATTATATAGCGTTAGAAGGTAAATCCATGGATTGTGCAACTTATTTCAAATAAATACTAGGAAATTTCCTTGAATCTACACGTTACACCTTTATCTTGGTTTTTCGAGAAGCAGGCAAGAGGTGTTGCATACTAGTCGTCTGTATATAGTGAAAAAAGGGTAAGGGTTCCTGCACCTCTTCAAATGAGTGCAAGAAAGAACGTGAGTTCAAGATACTAATT
The DNA here is from genome assembly GCA_951799425.1 of Ilex aquifolium. Lineage (NCBI taxonomy): Eukaryota > Viridiplantae > Streptophyta > Magnoliopsida > Aquifoliales > Aquifoliaceae > Ilex > Ilex aquifolium. The sequence continues at coordinate 9,772,402 of OX637397.1, read as the reverse complement.
TTAGTTTAACAAGTTAGGAAGAGAGTAATCGAGCAACAATTAAGATTCAAAACAACAGATCTAAGATTCAGATTGGATTAATGCATGCGAGATCAACAATCGAAGCTATATAATTTTTTAGGAGACTAATAAAAAAGATGTAAGAGAATGAAAAAGATATTCATACAAAGTTAATTATGAACTTGGATGTAACAATAGTTAGAGGTTTTATTGACAAAGAGGTAGCAAATAGCCATATTTATATAATTAAGAAAATGTGAGAAGGAGTAGTGACCAACTATATGGGAGGCTAATGAATTCTTAATTAGGCTTACATCAGTTTCTGGTTTATGTCAATATATTTTTTCTTTCGTTGTGGATGAGTTGACTAGACATGTTTATGATGAGGTTTTGATGGTGTAGCCAGCGCCAATCCCCTTACGAAATTTTCGTTATAGGGTTAGTTATACACTTCACGTGTTTCTAGCAATTCACATGACATCATTATAGTATTGTTTGATGAACAACAATAGATTTAAAGTTTTCGGAGAGGTTTTAGAATCAAATGGGTTTAATTGGAGTAAAAGCAAAATGACTATGTGGTAAGGAAATTTAATACAAAGAGAACACCAGGTCGACATATAGCAAAATTCGAAGATTAAGAGGCATCAAAGAGTGAATACTTTCTATATTTAGGGTCAGTTATCTATAGTGATGGTAAGATTGGTGACAATGTTACTCATAAAATTAAAGCTTGATGGACTGAGTGGAGAAATTAATGCATTTGCCCCAAGTTTAGATGGATGAAATTATCGTAAACCAGCCTGATATCTCTCCCTTTCTCTAAGTTGTTCATTGGTTTCAAATTCCATATATCAAATATGAAACTTGAAATCGCTTTCCCTTTTGCCCTTTTTTTTTCTAGAGCAAGAGTTGGCATTGACTACACCAGTGTTTCTCTCAGTCAAGAAAAAATTTAAGTAGAAATTTTGAGCCTCTCTTAGTGAGATTCATCAAAGGGAGAAACTTTGAATATTCTTCATTGGTCAAGTTTTCTTTTAGGCCAATTTTTGAGTGAAAGATTATGTCTCGCACCAAATATGATTTTCTCTTTTTTACCTTGAGTTTTACTGCAAATGTAATGAGAAGGTAAGTGTTGGTTTCTGGTGTTTAAGTGTATTTGTTATATTGTTTGATGGGAACAACTATTTTCGTTGTAGGTTTTGGAGTTATTCTGTTGTTCATAAAAAGTTGTCTTAATGCTACTAACAATTATTGTCTGCTTAAAGAATTGGGTTTAAAGATTAAGAGCCTGGTGCAATGTGGCCAAATCCTCTTCCTTATAAGGGGGTTGTATTTAATGTGACTAGTATCTACGGACCATAGAGGGAAAATGCTTGTTCTCTATACTGGAGGGGAGCCAATTCCAATGGGGTGTGAATATGCAGTTCTTAACTCAATATTCAATTCATAGGTGTTATTTGGTTGGGTCGGATGCTGCCCTGGCGTTTGGTTCGCCCCTTTGTGTCGGAATGTGTATTCTTGAATGAAAATTCATCCATTGGGGAGAATCAACAGGCAAATTTTTTTTTTTCTTAAAGGTTTGGGTGTGGTAGACAAAATTCAATTCCTTTCCCGGTTTTATGCTGGGACTAAATGCCCCTAACAACTAAACAAGACAACCCATTTATCTCCCGGTTTCACTCACACTCATGCCACCGATCTGCACACAGTCACTCATCCACACACTCACGCCATTTGTTGTTGTTGAACAAATTGATGTTGCCATTCAATTGTTTTGCTGTTCAATTGTGGAGTTTCCAAAGAGGAGAGTAGAATAAAGATGGGAAATGCTATTTGGACTTAAAATGTAAACTTGATCAATCACGTCCATTAAATAGGTAGTGGATCTTAATAAATGTAGGAACCCATAATGAAATCAATGACAGTGATTGATCAAGTCTATATTTTAAGTCCATGTAGCTTTGCTCAATAAAGATTGATACATCCGCAGGAAAAAACTTAAATTGATTAAATTGCAGAATTTTTGAATTGAAGTATCAAGTGTTGCTCAAGAATAGAACAGGCATAAAAATTGAAGTAATTTCTCAACAAATTGGTGTTGCATTGCTGATGAAATGGAAGGGGAGAATCGGAGAAAATTCTGCCTAGTTGTTGTTGAATGTTATACTTTTGCTGAATTGAGCTTCTAAAAATGTCCGAGTTGTAAAGGGAAAAATTGCTGAAAAATTTGTTGGACTGAGTTGTGGTTAACTATTGATGAACCTGATATTATTGTTTACACGAGTTTGATTGTGTTGGATTAGCAGGTGTTTGGCTCTTGCATTGTCATCTGGAAGTACAAATGTAAGTCGGGGACTTGGCTTTTTTGGTGGAAGATGGTAAAGGCCCAGACGAGTCACTTTTACAAGGATTTAGCTCTGCTCAAGCACATACAACTAAACTTGGCAGCTTAGTAATATTTTGCACTTCATTTTGCTTGTGATTTTGGGTTCCAACGCATAGAAGTATGGTACTAGTACTATAATTCTAAGATTGAAGGATTGTGACCAGTACATGTGGTTGATACATGGGATTTGATGTTTCATTTTGTCATGCTTCCTATTGGAATAATTGCTTTTGAGTTCACCTGCATAAGTTTCTCATCAGTGCTTGAAATATTCATTTTACTGGGTTTGCTTGATATTTATCATGATATAGTCTAGGTCACAGAATTCCTAGATAGGGGTGTACATTCGTGCTCTGTTCAATCATATCATCTTTGTGGTATTATTTTTGAATCTTGTCCTTATATGTATCGTGTTCATGTCAATACCCACAAAAAAATAAAAAAAATAAAATTGATTTGTTACAAGTATCTAACTCCAATCTAGCCCATTTATTATCTACATTTATTAATCGTGTCAATTTTTGAGTTGTGAAGGATTAATACCAAACATTTCGAATTTTGTGTATTTCTTATCATAGCTTAAGCTTTAGTGTTGTAACCTTGCTCCATTTACTTAATAAGTTATAGCTTTACCTTAATAGGTAGTAACTCCATTTGATTATAAAGTTATTCTTCTAATGACAATTTTATATATACTAGTTGATGTATATATGTTTTTGAACGTGAATTATTGCGAATTATAATTTTGATTTTAAAATTTTTATTTCATTTTCAAATCGACAAAAGAAGTTCGAGATAAAGTCTAACCTATTGATCGTAGAATGCATCATCAATATGTATTCCAAATTTTATTTCTCTATGTAAATATAAAGAAATAATCTTCTAGTTGGTGCACAAATACTCAGTACATGAATCTTTTTTACATATACTTCAAATGATATGCTCACCAACAACCCAAAAATATAAAATAATTTAGTCGGAAAAGTACTATTTCTATCAAATTTGAGAACCTAATCAATTACAGTTGTTATGTTAAAAGTAAACTGCATCTAACATTAGAATTTACAACTAATTCAATGGATGTAATGAATTAAGTCCCTAATAAAATCTCCATGTTAGATCCTATAGCATTGCTCATTGAATAAATAATAGTAATTTCAATTGGAAAATATGAAAAGGTTTGGAATAACACTTTGGTAGATAGTAACAAAGATGATAAATCTTAGATTTTATTTAATTACTAATTGTTCATGCATTGACATTTAAAAAAAACATAATATATTCCACGACATATACATAAATCTAGTAAACAAACATTCAACACTAAAACATTAGAACATTGTAATCCACAAAAACCCACTTCCTATTCTTCTATGTAAGAAATAAGAACCCACTTTTGTACAATAAAAAAAGTCATAAAACATATAGAGAATCAAGTTACTATATAGAAGAAGGAATCAAGCAACCATTGAATAAGAAATGATGGAAGTCCTTAAGGAAAAGTTATTCTAGTGGTCTAAAGGTTTTTTTCATTAGCTCAACCAGTTCATACTATGCAGCATTGTCATTGAAGAGGAAAAAATGAAAAGTTTAAGTAAGAGCAATGCTTTTGGTATCTAAAAAATTAACATAATTTGATGACATAATGATGTATCGAGTGATGAAGTTCTAATATACAAGCCCAATAGCTATAGTCACAATAACACTATTAGACCATATTACTGTCACATTAAATTAGCAAATTAGATTAGTTTTTAAGTTCCAATAGTACTATTTGATGACATTATGTAAATTATTCAAGGTTATTATTGAAAGCGAGACCCTTTTCTCATCAGCTAATCTTCTAGAATAAAAATGTCTTAATACTATTGTTTGAGGGTAAAAAAGAAAACAAATTGCGATTAATACTATTGTCTTAAAACTATTTTTTTTAAAGGGGGACTAGAGCAGTAATCGCAACAAGGTGTCACACTTGATTCGGGATCACCAACAGAATCATAACAGAGAATCTTAACTTAAATTAGAAACTCTTTTATAAATAGAGATCATATTCATTTATTTAACTTTTTAGAATTGGGCAAATTTTTAGCTTAACATAGTTGATTTGGCTGCACTTTGGTTTTGATTTAAGATTGCTAATATATATATATATATATTTATTTATCAAGATTCGCTTAACGATTGGCTAATTTGCTCTAGGTCACATTCTAAAAGTTGAAATGATTCTCATTCAAAGGTATACATATGAGCATATATAAACTTATTTTCATTTTTCATGTTAAGATGTATAGAGATCACTTTTACAAAAATAGTAATTAAACATGCATTTGTTTTTGGATGAAATTATTTTTTGTTTACCTTCCGAGAAATTACTTTTTTGTTTAAAAAAGGTAACTTAAAAAATATTGCCCAACGATAGATTATTTATTTGTTAATGCTCTGTTTGGTAGGAAGGATGGAAAGTAGAAGGGATACACTTTCTATCATCTAAAGAAGAAAAGTAGGAATGATACATTTTCCTTTCTTTGAGTTTGATAGAATGGATGAAAAATAAAAATGATTAATTTTTTTTTTGTGCGTGGTAAGATGGAAAAAATATTTTATTATTTTTATTTTAAATAAAGTATAAATACATATTTTATCATTGTATTTATATATAAAATTAATGTATACATAATATATGTATATATCAAAGGATATATAGACAAATAAGATACATTTCAACACAAACAATTAACTTTCATTCCACTTTCCTTCCAATTTTAGAGGGATTGATTTTGGTGAGTTGGAAGGAAAGTTCATTCATCAACTTTTTCATCATTCCTATTTTCCTTCCTTACCAAACATGATATTTTATCTATTCTTCTAACTTTCTATCCTTCCATTTTTTCATCGTACCAAACGGAGCATAAGAGAAAACATTTGCAAGTTCCTTAAAATTAGCATCCTAAAATACATCTATAATATAAAACAGGTTAGACTTTAATAAGCCCATCTGACGATCTCAAATAGACTTATCCAATGGTTACTGATGGGTCAAGCCCAAGGGCCCAACCCACGTTGTGAGCGCAGTTTAAATTAAGAGCCCAACTTAAAGAGATCCAGTAAGTCCAGCCCAAAGAGGTCCACATCCGGTTAAGCTCATCAGGGTTCGAGGAGCTACAACACCAAGGGAGTAAGCAGGGTCATTCAAGAGCCTCATCCACGCCGCCTTGGAAAGAGTCAACTACCACGTCATCCTTTGACTGGATCTTATGGGGATCGCCGTAACTGTCTCATATGTTGAGAAGATGACGTCAGCTCCACCAGATTAGCCACTTAGTTACTGATAAGTCGCCTCAATCTGTTAGGAGGCGACTAAATTGTAAATCCCGCCAACACTTGGGGCCATCTCACACAATTGAGCACATCTGCTATCACACTCCTCTGTCTCTCATAACTTGTATCTCTCTGCTCTCCCTACATTCCTCGAAGTAATAAAATACCAGGCCATCCTAGTCCTTCATAGTGGACGTAGGTTACGTTGACCGAACCACTCTAAATCTTTGTCTCACTTGAGTTACTCTCTTACTTCTTAATTACTACATTAATTATCAGTCACTTGACAGGTGGTATGCAAAACCAATTTGTGCATCATCAGTTTGACGCCGTCCGTGGGAAACGACAAAATTCTCACCTGATCACTTTTCTTGCTATACCAATGGCGATCACCACCAGATCCATGAATCAATCCGAAGATAATCCACCACGAGAGGAGGAGGTTGCCCCTCCACCAACCAATCCTGTTCCGAATGCACAACAGATGTTGGAAATAATGCAGCAGCTCGTGGCTCAGAATCAGCAGATCCTGCAACTAATGCTCGCTGGACAACAAGGAGGAGCAAAACCTAGAGGACCTCAAGCCAGAGGAGCTCCACACCCTGCGCGTCAAGGAGCTCCCCCTTGGGCGCCCCATACAGGGGAGCCCCACACCAAAACCACGAGGGACCTCCACCTCCTCCTCAAGCTCCCTCTTCTCATGGTGGAGACTCTTATTTCCATGAGGATGAGGGCAAAAATCAAAGTGTGGAGCATGAAAGTCATTTCCATGACAATTCCAAGGGAGCCCCAAATCACTGGGACGAAAAAATCAAAGAAGTACAGAATCAACTGGACGACGTCTTCAATGCCATAAAGGCACAAGGACCATAAACTATGGAGTACATCGTAAGGCGAACTGACACACTTTTTGTGCCAGATGTGGCAAACTACCTTCTTCCCCAAAATTTCAAAATGCCATCGGTCGAAACCTTTGACGGCACAAAAGACCTACTTGATCACCTTGAAACTTACAAGTAGTTGATGCAGCTGCACAATGTTCCTGACGAAATCATGTGTAGGGCTTTCCCAACTACCTTGAAGGGATCTGCCCGACAGTGGTTCGTCAAACTCATCCCAGCCTCCATAGGCTCCTTCGCTGAACTAAACAGATCCTTTATAGCACAGTTCATTGGTGGATGCCGCCAACAGAAACTTGCCACCCATCTACTCAGCGTAAAACATGATCGAGACGAGTGTCTGAGGAGTTACCTCACTCGTTTTAGCGAGGAGGTCCTCCAAATCGAGAAGCCCAATGACAAAGTCACTATGACTGCCTTTCTGGGAGGCATCCATTCATCGAGTTTCCTCTTTTCATTAATGAAGCGACCACCAAAGAGCAAGCTAGAACTATTGGCAAAAGCTCAAAAATATATGAATGCTGAGGAAATCAACAAGTCCAGGCGAGGTGAATCATCTCGCGGGTCGTCAAAAGCTTGACCTATCTCTGCTCTGCTCTCAAGCAGACAACCTATGTCTCCAGCTTAGCGGCTCTCTCGCGGGTCGCCAAAAGCTTGGCCTATCTCTGTTTTGCTCTTAAGCAGGCAGCCTATGTCTCCAACTTAACGGCTTTCTCGCGGGTCGCCAAAATCTTGGCCTATCTCTACTCCACTCTCAAGCGGACAGCCTATGCCTCCAGCTTAGCGGATCTCTCGCGGGTCACCAAAAGCTTGGCCTATCTCTACCCTACTCTCAAGTAGACAGCCTATACCTCCAGCTTAGCGGCTCTCTCACGGGTCGCCCAAAGTTCGGCCTCAAAAGGTGTAGCTCTCTCACAAGTAACCCTCAAATTCTGCCTCTGTTATCATACTGGCAGCCTCACAGTCAGCCTACCTCCATCTTATCGACTCTCTCATGGTCGCTAGAAGCTCGGTCTCAAGAGTCGCAACTCTTTCACGAGCAACCTCAAATTCTGTCTTTACTCTCACGCAAGCAACCTCTATTTCTCTGTTGGCCGATGTGTCTGCCCCTCTCTCCAGGTAATCATATTGGATATTTTGATGTTCGAGTAATATTATTTTTGTCATCTCTAGGCACGCTCTTGAAACTCAAGCCGTCTATAACCCGAGGGACTACATTAGATTGAATGTCAACAATCATGCCTCATCCTTTTTGCGGCCATCCGGCACTGCCGCCTCGTTGTCGCAGCGCTCCTGCGCTTAACACCTAACGCAAACAAGGCCTGCGTGCTCCCAACACTAAGGATTTGGAACCTGCTCCTGGCACCAGCCTTATGGCGCCCCCTCTTGGTGCCCCTTCCTGGCGCCCTGCCTCTTAGCGTCAGACCGTGCTCAACGCCCGGTGATGCCGCTGCGTGCTCCCCTGGCTGAGCCCAGCCCACAGCGATGCCATCTCAATGATCAGCACGCCCACCAGCCGACGCTCGCAGCGCCTCGCCTTCAGCACCCATGGCGCCTCACCTTCAGCGGCCTGGGTTGCATCGCCTAGCGGCGCCCATGGCGCCTCGCCCTCAGCGGTGCCCATGACATCTTCGCCCATCCTCGAGGCCTAGCCGTGCCTTTGACGCCTCACCACCGGAGCTCACTTCTACCCCCTCGTCGCCCTCGACGCCCATGGAGCACCTAGGCTCGCCAACACTCGCTGCCTCACCGACGCCAAGCCTGACACACCTGGCATTGACTGCGCATTTGCTTGGCCACGCCTAGTGACTGACAAGACCACCTCAGCGTTCGCATGTCCTTGCCCAACTGGACTCGGCGTGCTCTTACCATAGTAAATGGCAGGCTCGACCGATAGCGTACAGGGCGCTACGCCCAGTTGCACCTCGCCCATCGCTAAGGGTGCCTCGCCTAGCTGCGTCCTGCCCAGCGCCAAGGGCGCCTCACTTCTGACTCCCTGACCTATGGCCAACGATGCCTTGCCTATGGCGCTCGATGACCTTGGCAGCTTTCCATTAGCGTCCCTCGCCCCGCTCTCCGAAGCACGACGCCCATGGCGTGTCGCCTACAGCGTCCCTCCCCCACGGTCAGTAGCTAACGCCACATGTGACCTCCTCTCAGCGACGCCCATGGCGATGTGCCCATGGCACTGTCACCCTTATTCTGTCTGGATCATCTCGTCAGACAGTGCCCCTCGTGCTCGCCCTCTTGGTCCCCCACTTCATCACCTTGGCTCACGAAGACCCAAGCCTCGCCAATGCTGCCATGGCCCTCGGTGGCCTCCGCCTTGCCGACACCTTGTAGAGCATGAGCTCTACCTTCTCCTGCAGTCAACATCACACCAGCAATGGCCTCGTTGCTTACCTTGGTTCTAGTTGCTCCATCGCCATGGAAACCGGTGGACCTTCGTATCTCTTCTCCTTCGCTCAACATTAATTTCTGAGAGCCCATCTCACTAGCCTTGGGTTCTCAAATATCTCAAGAAGGAACTCTCTCTCAAAATAAATGAAATGGGGAAGAAACTCCCTATTTATAGCCTAGGGTTCTTAAATCCTATTAAAGTGATAGAATGGGGAAGGTCTTGAGATAACCTGCAAAGGTGGAATATATCAGGAATGAAAGGAGTCTCCAAGAAATCCAAGTTCAAGGTTGACGTTGTTTTGACCGTAACTTTTGATCCGTTTCTCCAAACGGGACCCATAATATATTAAATCGAAGCTCTCGACGAACCCTACAAGACTCATTCCTTTGGCTGTGATAGACACTGTTAAAATCCCAAAAAAGGCCTAGAAACATATGTTTGGGCCTTCTGAAGTTTTTCCAATTATGCGTTCAGCTGAAATCCAAACTCAACCGAATGCCCTCCTCTCCAAGTTTCATTGGATACAGGGTATTGGGGGAAAATGATGGGTCAAGCCCAAGGGCCGAACCCACGTTTAAATTAAGTCCAGCCCAAAGGGGTCCACGCCCGGTCAAGCTCATCAGGGTTTGAGGAGCTACATCACCAAGGGAGTAAGTAGGGTCATCCAAGAGCCTTATCCACGCCACCTTGGAAAGAGTCAACCACCACATCATACTTTGATCGGATCTTATGAGGACCGTCGTAACTGTCTCATCCGTTGAGAAGATGGCGCCAACTCCACCAGATTAGCCACTTAGCTACTGATAAGTCGCCTCAATCTATTAGGAGGCGACTATAAATTGTAAGCCCCACTAACACTTGGGGGGCATCTCACACAATTGAGCACATCTGCTATCACACTCCCCTGTCTCTCATAACTTGTATTTCTCTGCTTCCCCTACACTCCTTGAAGTAATAAAATACCAAGCCATCCTAGCCCTTCATAGTGGACGTAGGTTACGTTGACCGAACCACTCTAAATCTTTGTCTCACTTAAGTTACTCTCTTACTTCTTAATTACTGCATTAATTATCAGTCACTTGACAGGTGGTGTGCAAGACCAATTTGTGTATCATCAGTTACCAACATCGCTCTCAAAACTATTCACATTGAATTTTTCCTCCCTAAAATCCATCACTTCTCACTTACGTTGCACCGTACCTTTAGGCACATGTAATCCCTAGTATTTCTACAAGTGTGGTCAAATCACCAAAGAAACAAAACCATGTTATGCTACATGTAAAGGCACTGCTTAACACATAAAAAATACCATATGATCAGAGGTATTAAGTAACCTATAAAAGGGGAATAAGTATATACCATCCATATGGGCTGTGAATCACAATGAGGGATAATTAAATGTAGTGGACTATGGACCTTGACATCAAGAATATTTGATTGCATTGACTACTAATAAATAACGCTGTCTAATTGTTCTTTACAAGTCCCATATTAAAGACATTATTGCTTACCGATGATGTTTTCTTTTTTGGGAAATTTCTTTTGTTAAAAGATTAAAAATCTTATATTTCAATTTAAATTCCTTGTAGCATCATACTCTCTTCTATCCCCCTTTTTTGGACAAATTATTACCAAACTGAGAAAGAAAGGGCCCATTGCCACAATCATAAGAAATTCAGAGTGCAATGTGAGACTTTGAATGTTTGAAAGGATAAAACTCTGCTGACTAAATTTGTTTACCAAATCTTGTATTCTAAGTGATGTGTCAAAATTTTATACATTGAATATTTGATGGAGTTATTAGACCCCACTAATCCAACCACCTATATTGATTTGGGATATAAAATTTGGTAAACAATTTGATCAACATAGTATTGCTCTCTTTGAAATGATAAAGTATAAATTTTAAATTTTAAATTTTTTTAGTGAAAAAGTTTCATTTGCGCTTTGTTTTTCTCTTTTTCTCTTTTAGTTGCAATTCTAGGGATCTATTAGAAATACATGGCTTCTTAACTTATTTTGTTTTATGTGCAGGTCTAATCTTAAGATTGAAGCAAAAAATTTTTTTTTAAAAAATTTGGAGGATTACAAAACTCTTAAACCTACAAGATATACTTATGCTGATATCAAAAGGATCACAAATGATTCAGTGACATATTAGGTGAAGGAGGCTATGGAACTATTTACATAGGAAAACTTTGTAATGACATTTTTGTTGTCGTGAAGGTCCTCAACAATGCAATGGGAAATGGGGACATGTTCATCAATGAAGTTGCAACATTTGGAAGAATTCACCATGTGAACATGGTCCATTTGGTTGGTTTTTGTGCCGATGGATTTCGATGAGCTTTTGTGCATGAGTTCCTTCCGAATGATTCAATGGAGAAGCTCATATTTTCACGAAACTCTTAACCCTCTTGGTTGGAAGAAGATTCAGGAGATTGTTTTAGGCATAAACAAAGGAATATAATGTCTTCACCAAGGGTGTGAGCAAAGAATCATTCAGTGTGACATTAAACCCAATAATATCTTGTTAGACCACAACTTCAATCCAAAGATCTCTGATTTTGGTTTGGTCAAGTTGTGTTCAAAAGAACAAAGCATCGTCTCTCTAGCTACCGCTATGGGGACAATGGGATACATAGCGCTTGAAGTATTATCTAAATATTTTGAAAAAATGTCATAAAAGTTAGATGTTTATAGTTTCGGAATGTTGTTGCTAAAAACAGTTGGAGGAAGAATGTTGTTATTGCAGTGAATAATATTAGCCAAACAAACATTCCGGAATGGCTATACAATCAGTTAAATGCAGGATAAGGGCTACCAATTCGGGTTGAGGAAGATGGAGATGCTAAAATAGTAAGAAAGATTACTATAATTGGAATCTGGTGTATGCAGTGGAATCCAATAAACTATTCTTCCATGAAATTTGTGGTTCAAATGCTAGAAGGAGGAGAATATAAGCTGAGCGTGTCTCCTAATCCTTTTATTGGTACAAGTTCATCACAAGTAAATGCAAACACTCTTAGAAGATCTATTCAGCATGAGTTAAAAGTCATTATAGAACTCAAGTGAAAAGGCGAAGTCAAGAGTTTGTCAATATAACAATGATCTTCTTGTACTAAACCATTCACGTATGGTTATTTGGCCACTCAAACTTTGTATTTGTGAGAAAATTGATGGCTTATGGGAATATTACAATTCCCTACCATGTAATAGTTGTAATAAGTTCTCCAAAATAAATATAACATTATTACTAGGGGTAAACTTCATACGGACCCCCTTGGCCTTAAGCCAAATGACACAATGGCCTCCTGGCATTTTAACAATGCCACAAAAACCCCTTACATTTATAGCATGTTACAATATACCCAACTGTTTAACAATGGTAGAAACCAGAATGAAAAGCACTCACTTCAGCCTTTAAAAATCAAATATTTCCAAAATTACCTTTCTTTGACCAAAACAAGTTTTACAAGAAAAATTTTCACTCACCACTTTTCAAACCCTCCCTTTTAAATATAGATTACTTCAGAAACCATCTTACTCTCTCTCTCTCACTCTCCTTCTCTCTATTTACATTCAAATGTCCAATAAAGTGTGCAAGGTACATTTTCTCTCTAGATACTCCCTTTCTATTCTCTCTACACAAGATACACTAACTGGCCTATATACACATATGTAGATGTATGTTGTTGTTAATAGAGAAAACAATAAGTGAGACAAAAGACATAATCAGTGGGGGTTTGTATGTAGTTTGTTTATATCATAGGGGGTGTGTGTGGAAACCAAGTTAATAAAATTGATATAACACTGTCTCGACTTATGATTTTGATACTCTGCCTCACATTGCTACTTCAAGAAGTATAATGTATTCTTCAAGTAGAAGTAAAGTTGTAAGTGAATATGGGGCATGAAAATGTGGATTGGATATTTATTGAAAAATAATGGTATCTTGAGAGAAAAGATGCTATAAGAATAGTAGACTAGAAAATCTGACTAAAGGGGAGTTGTACTTCTTCTACAACAAAGGATCATGAAATTTCTTTACTCGATGGCATCCTCAAGGCAGTGTTATCAGTCCAATTAAGCAAGATGGAATCATGCCAATGAATGGTACTTCATACGTAGAATACTTTGAATACTCCATACTAATAAGAAGGATTTTGGTTATGGAGGGCAACCATAAACTTCTGAAGATTCTGATCATTGTAATGTTGGTTTTGTTTATGCTGCAACTATTGATTATGATTATTAGTATACCTTAAGGTTTTTCTTAAATATGTAGCTACAATCAAATGCAATTTCTTGTTGATTGTACTGCTAAACATGAAATTAACAATAAATCCATAATATACGTAGTTGTTATTGCCTATAACTTCACGATCAGCATTACACAATAGAGCAGCGATTACAAATTATGCATTAAGGATAATTGCCCAAAAAAAAACAAAAACCAAACATAAGTTGAGTATGACACATCCACATATACATGATTCTCTAACAACAAGGATGAAGTACATCAAAACGAACTTTTGGTGCCTTTTGTTGTTTGAGATGAATGTCCATTGCTTTGTAGTATCCAGATCCCATAACTCTTTGGCCTTTCACTTTCAATTACCCTATATGCAACTGATAATAACCCATTATTCCCATCAAGTGTCATTACTGACACAAGTACTTCCCCATATGCCTCTTTAGATGACATCCATCCATCCTAATGAAACTAAATCCTTTAATCATGCAACAGATGAGATAAAACACAACTTCAAGATTGAAATGAAATTTACTGAAGCCTTGAAGTAATCAGTAGGAAATGCACTAAGAGGGTTTCTCTGCCTCACTTCCCTAGCTTATGCAGGCAGTAACTCAAATAACTTACCATGATTCCCTTCAAGTTGTTCCATTTCCCTTTTTGGACATATACAACAGACTTTTATACATTTCAAACTTCCACTTTTCTTGGTGTTCAGCTTGTACAATCCAAGGGTAATGTTTGGATTATTTTTTAAAATTTTTTTATTTGGGTTTTCATCTTTTTTGCAATCCAATGAGAGTTTGTATCAACCTCCATTCTATATCTAATACAATTGTGCTCCTCGACATAGCTCTTGACTTTAAATGTGCATTGTTCAGGAAGAGGAGATGCACAGATCCTCCACTTTCACCCCCATCGCAACACATTAGACGATTACCCTAGTATTTTCATTGTTCACAACGTGCCTTCCACTACCACCAAGCATATCAACCATTACTGTTACAACCTGGTCTTCAAAACCCAAATCTTAAAGTGTGAGGTGTTTACAAACCTTAAATTAACAATCAAATGTGATATACATAGTCAAACCATTAAAGTCTCATATGGTTACAATATTTCTAATGCAAAGTATAATACAACTCGTACTCAAATATTCTATGATAACTTATATATGGTTGTACACCTAAATCATACATAAAAGTGTACTTGTAGAGGTGTTTGGTTTTATTTCAAGTTTGAAGGTTGTTGGAGTTATAGCCTAGTTTATTAGGGTTTTCCTTTTTACCTTCGTTTTACCTTTTTATCCTTATTGTATCTTTATTGTTTGACTATATATACGGGGGCTCCACACTTAATTTGTATCCCTTTCACATATTCCAAGTTGGTATCAAAGCCAAAACCCTAGCCTCCATCCCTAACCCTAGCCCTAACCTTAACCCTAGCCTTCATCATCTTCCCAGCAGCCACCATTCCACTGCTCAAACAATCTGCAACAGCCCCCAGTCACTCAGCTGCCACCAGCCACACCACCACCACTGCCAATCAACAACAAAGCCATACCCAACAACCCAGCGACAGCCTGCCCAACCTCCAGCGACAACCCAGCAGCCAACCAGCGACACACCCAGGCCACCAGACCTACCACACCCCAGCAGCAAAACATCATAGTAGCCACTCCTCTCAGCGACAACCAAGCAGCCAACCAGCGAAACCACCCCAGCCAAATACCAGAACCAGCAAAACCACCTTCAACAACATCAGACCACTCCAGCGAAACCACCCAAGCCACCCTAGCCTCCAACCAGCCGGTCCAAGTCATCCACCGACAAACCCAGCAACATAAAACCAGCAACCACTTGCAACCTAAGCCCCAACCCAAAACCCAGCCCAACCAGCCCACTGAAACAGCCCAGAAGACATACCACCGGCAACCCAAAACCCGGCCCACTGTCTACCCAAAACCCAGTCCACAGACCAGTCCCAAACCCAACAAACCCATATAAAACAACCCAATCTTCGTGCTTCGCGTTCTTCGTCGTAGTGTTGCCATCTCTTCGCGCCACTGTCTTTTTTTTTCCTAGGGTTGCAACATCTAGGAACTTTTAAGAGGGGTTGAATCATTTTTTTTTTGTTGATCTGCTCTTGATGCAGTAGATCGCTTATTTATCTTTATTGGATTTCTAAGCACCATGACTTAATTATTTGGAAGCTTTCTAGACCTTTTTTATCTGTCGCTATTGTTCGACTTGAGGTATATTGTTCTCCCTTATTTTATCCCTCTATTTATCTTAGAGTTGTTTTTCTGTCACGGGTGCCCTAGTATTATTGATGATATGACTACTACTGAGGGAGTTGAGACCCCTACCATTGAGACATCTGCTAGTACTTTCACTGGGTATAGGGATCGACAGCGCTCGGCCCAGCGCTGTCAAGGTACCCCACATTAGCGTAGATATGGGGATTCTTGTCAGTGTGATTATTGTGGCCGATTAGGACATCTCATGGCTACCTGTTGAAATCTCCATCCGGAACTTAAGCCGCCTCCTCGCAGCCATACTGCTGCCATTGTTGAGGCACCACCACATACAGTCATTGCTCCTGCTCCTGCTACTGCTCCTCCTTGGCAGAGTAATATGGATGCTATCACTTCTCGCTTGGATATACTTATGTCAGCCTTGACTTCTCAAGGTTCGACTACTGTAGGTATACCTCGTGCATTTCATACTTGTGCCAGTCCATCTCCCATTTGGATGTGGATTCGGGTGCTAATGGTCATATGACAGGTGAGGCCCATCATTTCATCTCTTTTGACGAGCAGTTACATACTCAAGTTCAGTTAGCAGATGGTACACAAGCCCCTATTGTGAGTAGGGGTACAGTCCGCCTTCTAGATGGCTTTACATTACGTTTGGTGTTTCATGCGCCACAGCTGGCCATGAATCTATTATATGTACATCAGTTAGTTAGAGATTTTCACTGTGTGGCTGTATTCTTATTTGATTCGTGTTATTTGCAGGACCTGAGTACCAAGAGGATTATTATCAGGGGACATGAGAAAGATGAATTGTATTATCTAGGCGATTCACCTCCGGTTTCACCAGTTTCTCCACCTCCACCTCCATCACCTGCTGTCTTTATCTGTTCCTAACTTGCATGCTAGTATTTTACCTAGTACTTGTCGTTATGATTTTTCATCAAAAACTGTTCAGTTGTGGCATGACCATTTTGGGCATACAAATTTTAAATATTTATGTATGTTATTTCCTGCTTTGAGCAAAGCTTGTGTTAGTGGTAAACTTGACTGTGTTATATGTTTCCTATCAAAATATGTTCGGACCAGTTATATTCCTCGCATGCACCAATCACCCAAACCATTTGACCTAATACACTCTGATATTTGGGGACCCTCTCTTGTTACTGCTCTGTCAGGTGCTCGATACTATGTGACATTTATAGATGACCATACCCGTTGTACTTGGGTCTACCTTTTGCATAGGAAGTCTGATGTACTTCCTGTCATCACTCAATTTCTCCAGATGATTAAGACACATTTCGATGTCATTGTTCGTGCTCTTCGTTTGGATAATGTCAAAGAATATGTATCTGATACCTTAGTGTCTCACCTTTCTTCTCAGGGTATCCTTCAGCATCTCACTTGTCCATATACTCCTGAGCAAAATGGAGTTGCTGAAAGGAAAAATATGAGTCTGATTGGGATGGTACGTTGTTTGTTCAGAGGTATGGGGGTACCAAAATCTTATTGGCATTTTACTGTTTTGACTTCTACATTTTTGTGTAATCGTACACCGAGTTGTGTTCTTCAACATAGGGCTCCCTTACAGGTCTTATTCCCTGAGCGGACACTTTTTTCGGTTCTCCCTCGTGTTTTTGGTTGCACATATTTTGTTCAGGATCGGTCTCCTACTCGCCATAAGCTTGATGATAAAGCGATTCATTGTGTCTTTGTGGGCTATTGTCATCAGTCTAAGGGGTATCGGTGTTATGATCTTATCAGGCGCCGTATGTATCATAGTCTAGATGTTACCTTTCTTGAGCATATTCCTTATTTTTCTTCCAGTCCTGTGCCTTCTCCTCCAGTTAATGATACTCCCTTTGATTTTTCATTACCACAGGAGCTAGAGCCATTGGTCACTATCACTATAGAGACATCGGTCTCTCCTCCTCCAGCACCACTCATCTCTGTTAGTATAGAGTCACCAATCTCTCTTCCTTTACAGGTTTATGTTCGTCGCCCTCGCTCTCATCCCCCTGCTGATGTCCCCTCTACCTCAGGCGATGCAGGTAATACTTCTCAGTTTGTTGAGCATATTGATACACCTGTTGTTAGTACTGATGAGATTGCAGGTACTGAGCTAGTTACTTTACCTGATGAGACATTGTCAGTGGAGGATGGTGATTTAGGGCATCGTTATTCGCGGCGTGATCGCCGTCCAGTTGTTCGTTATGGTTAAACCGCACAGGATTTTATATCCGATCTTTGCTTATGTTTCTTATGGTGATCTGTTTCCTACATTTCGAGCTTATAGCATGACCTTATCAGATACATCGGTTCCTCGCTCTGTTTCAGAGGCTATGCGGGAGCCTCAGTGGGTTCTTGTCATGCAGACGGAGATGGACGCTCTTCAGCGTAATCATACATGAGATCTTGTCTCCTTACCTTTAGGGGTGAAGTCTGTTGGCTGTCGATGGGTTTACACCTTAAAGTTTCTTGCAGATGGTACTATTAATCGTTACAAGGCTAGGCTTGTGGCGAAGGGCTTTACTCAGGTACCAGGTCGTGATTTTGGTGCTACATTTACCCCCGTGGAAAAATTGACTACTGTTTGGTTGATTATTTCTCTGGCTGCGGAGTACTCTTGGCCTCTTTATCAGTTAGATGTGAAGAATGCATTTTTTCACGGTGATCTGGACAAGATTATTTATATGGATGCACCACCGGGCTTTCGTGGTGAGGGGGAGTATGTTGGAAAGGTATGACGACTGCGTAAGTCTCTTTATGGACTGAAACAGTCACCACGAGCCTGGTTCTCTCGCTTTAGTGATGTAGTCGTACGTTTGGGTTCACCATATGTCATTCTGATCATACCTGTTTTATTCGACAGAATATTTCTGGATAGTGTGTCATCCTTTTGGTATATGTTAATGATATTATTATTACTGGGGATGATCTTTCTGGGACTGCGCAGGTCAAGGTAGACCTTGGGAAGGCCTTCGATGTGAAGGACCTTGGATTTCTGCGATACTTTCTAGGGATTGAGGTTGTCCGTAGCAGTAGGGGTGTTGTTCTTTCTCAGAGAAAGTATGTTCTGGATCTTCTCTCAGACACTTGGATGCTGGGGTGCAAACCGACATCATCCCATGATTCCAAACCTGAAGTTTACTGCTAAGTGAGGAGTTGAGAGATCCGACTGTCTATCAGAGGTTGGTAGGTAGACTTATCTACCTAGCCAACACTAGGCCAGACATTTCATTCGCTATCAGCCGAGTTAGTCAGTTCATGCACAGGCCGTGTCAGCCTCATCTTGATGCAGTTTATCATATTCTTCGGTACCTCAAGTCATGTCCTAGACTTGGGTTATTCTATGCATCAAGATCTCAGACTAGTTCTCTAGCCTGTTATTCAGATTCAGATTATGGGGGAGCGTGTACCAGTCTATCTACTATGGGCTTCTGTGCTTTTCGAGGGACTCATCTTATCTCTTGGAAGAGCAAGAAACAGACAGTTGTCTTCCGCTCGTCAGCAGAGGCAAAGTATCTGGCACTAGAACTTGACACGTGTGAGATTATATGGTTACGATTGATTCTTGGTGAGTTGGGATTTCCAGTGACTTCTCCATCCACATTATATTGGGATAATCGATCTACTATTCAGCTCGCTTATGACTCTGTACTACACGAGAGGACGAAGCATATAGAGATCGATGTTCACTTTCTTCGGGAGAAGGTTAGATGTGGTATTGTCACTCCATTGTTTGTGGGGACTAGTGATCAGGTTGCGGATGTTTTTACCAAACCTGTCACTCTATCCATTCTTCAGAACTCGATTGTCAAGCTTGGCTTAGTTGATATTTTTGCGCCTAGCTTGAGGGGGAGTGTTGGAGTTATAGCCTAATTTATTAGGGTTTTCCTTTTTACCTTCGTTTTACCTTTTTATCCTTATTGTATCTTTATTGTTTGACTATATATACGGGGGCTCTATACTTAATTTGTATCCCTTTCACATATTCCAAGTAAGGTGAACACAGATAAAAAGTGTACTTGTGGGCAATAATTTAGATCATGATAGGACTAATAGAGTTGCGGAACTTTTGTGGTGTATAGTTGGCGAGTGGCCTTCAAAGTACTCAGGGTTTTTTTTCGGAAAGTAAAAATATATTTCATTAAAATGCTGCAAAAATACAACCTGCAGGGAGACAAAACCTGCAGAACAACACAAAAACAAACACAAGTGAGCTGAATTTTGAAGGAAGTGTAGGTCTTGAGCCAGCACTTCCCCCAAAATTCAATACACAAGTGTTAGGAGCAAATCCAATACAACAACATCATCCCAAAAACACAGTAGCTGGGAGTTTAGTTCGCAGAAGCTGGAAGTTCCAAGTACACAGCACGCCCCAAGCACACAGGATTACTCAAGGCAAGACATGGGGAGGTTCCAATTTCGCATAAGATGGATGTTCATTGTAGAGGATTTAAACTTCATTGGAGCTAGCCCATCCCTAATGGACAGCTGAATTATAGTGAACAAACTCCAATGGTCAGTAGACTAGCGATTGAAGATACGATTGTTCTTTTCCCTCCATATGTGATAGACAGCTGAGAAGAGGCTGAGTTTGAGGAGGATAACTTTCATGGATTTCCCTGTCCAGTGTTGGCTGGTCCAATGGATGAGATCATTCCAGGGTAGCAAAGTGGTCTGTGCTCCTCCCAAAACCATCAGAGGGGTCCATGCACTCTTTGAATATTGGCAATTGAAGAACAGGTGCTGGTGTGTTTCAGTTTGCCCCCTACATAGCACACATTCGTTTCCAAATTGTTGAGAGTACACTTGGAACCTATCCTTGGTGATAAGCCTACCTTTTATTGCCAGCCACATGATAATACACATTCTAGGAATGGATTGGCTAAACCAAACTAGTTTGTGCCATTGAACTTGTGGAGTTTGTTTCCTTATGACTTCTAGAGCAGAGGAAGTTGAGAACCTTCCATTAGACTGCTCAAGCCACCTTGTTGTGTCCTCTCTTTGTGCATTAGGCAAAAGTAGTTAGCCATGTTCTCCCCAACTTCATGCAACTCCGTGGATCTAAATTGGGGCCAAGACCATTGGTTGTTGGATATAATACAGACCACTTTGGCATTCCTTGGAAGTCTTGAACTTGTAATGATTCTCTTACTCCACCTCAGAACGATAGGCCCACTTGGATGTCAGTTTCCATGCTAGAGGCGAGTGTTCTCACCATTGCCAATAATCTGTAGAACACATGGTCTTATTATGTCCCTATGCTTAAGGATTTGCAACCAATTCCAGGAGCAAGTTTGAATAGCCTTTGCTTCCCATAAGCTTTTGTCCCGTAAGTGGTAGGAGTAAATCCATTGGCACCAAAGGTTCTTCTTATCAACAAACAACTGCCAAAGGTGTTTCATCATGAGTGCAGAGTTCCAATCCCCAAGCCCTTTTAGGTTTTTTGTTTACAGATTTCAAACCATGCAACTTTAGCTCCTATCATCTTCAACTCAGTTCCTTCCACAAAAAGTTTCTCATAATTTGTTCCCTTTTGTCAAACACTTGTTGTGGAAGCATCAGATGAGCAGCCCAGTAATGCTTGCAAGAACTGAGGACACTAATTGAAGTCTGCCAGTATATGATAAGCTTATGTTGGTCCAGCTTGTAATCAGGCGTTTTTTAAACTCTTTGAATGCTGCGGTTTGAAAAGATTTGAACAAAGGAAAAGATTTGAATGCCGCGATTTGAAAAATTTCGTAAAAAAGTCAAAACTAAAAAAATCCCCAAAACCGTTTGGGGTGTTCTTTAAAAAGCTGAAAAAGTTGAAAAAATTTGTTTGGAGTGACTTTCTAGCTTTTTTGTGTCAAAATAAAAAAATAATAATTACATATATGTATAGATTTTGCATAATAGTTCTTAAAATATGAATTTCAATTTTTTTCACGTCACTTATAATATTTTATGAATATAATAAAATAAAAAATTATGTGAGATCTGCAATAAAACTCCAAAAAATCAGAAGAAAAGCTCATAAAATCAGTTCCTTCAATCAGCTTAAATAAGCATTTTTTGGTTCAAAAAACTATTACATAAGCTAGTAAAAAAGCCAAGGTCCAACAAACTTGACTTATTTTACTCCAAAACTATGGGTACAACTTGGGTTGGGCAACCCGATTTCAACCCGAGCCCAATCCGAAAAAATTACGGCTTGGGCTAGGGTTAGAGTTTTTAATACTTGGGTTGAGCTTGGGTCAAAAAATCTCAACCCGAATTTAATTTGGGCGGGCCTCGGGTTGAGCCATCGGGTTCACGGGTTCAACTCGAATTAATATTATATAAATACAATTTTATAATTTATACTAGGGTTAATCTAAACTCAGTCTGCGCCTCCCTTAACCCTCACTCACTCTCAATCCCTCTCGGTCTCTCAGTCTCATAGTCTCACTCTCAGATCAAACTTATCTCTCACTCTCAGTCTTTCTCGGTCTCTCAGTCTCCCACAATCTACAGAGGCACCTAGTGAGCTCACATCGCCTCCGCCTCTCTTCGCCATCTCTCACTCAGATCACTCATCACTCTTACTTAGGTCACATCTCACTTAGATCGCCTCCAGGTATGATCTATATGCTCTCTCTCCCTATCCCTCTCCCTCTCCGTCTCCGTCTTTAGATAATGAAAAATCATTTCAAACATGCCTCTCTGTCTTCAGATCCCATCTGTCCCTCTTGCTTTGGTATATGTCCTCATTTCTCTCGCATCGATCCTTTCTCAACTGGATATAATAGGAGTTATAGGCGTTGTTGAAGACATGGTTGAATATAAGTGTGCATTTCTGTATAAATTAGAACTTTAAAACTAAGATTTCATTACTGTTGATAGCTGCACAGTAAATGAAGTTGGTGTTTATTGTAGATTCAAAACCAGTGGAAAAATCTAGTGTTGCTTGCTTGGTTGCATAAGGCTAACTTAAAAATCTAGTATACTGTTCAACCCGAAATCAGCCCGAAATCATTAACCCGAATTCAAACTGAG
Source organism: Ilex aquifolium (assembly GCA_951799425.1). NCBI lineage: Eukaryota > Viridiplantae > Streptophyta > Magnoliopsida > Aquifoliales > Aquifoliaceae > Ilex > Ilex aquifolium. The sequence goes on along the minus strand of OX637397.1, from coordinate 9,749,863 downwards.
CCCTCCAGAATTAAACTCGGGCAGTGCTGGAGTTGAGTCTATCAACCTGAGATAGGGTTAAAGTTAGGGTTAGGGTTGAAGATTATATACCTAGGATTGGGCTAGGGTTGACTGCACAACCCGCCCGAGTTGCACCCCTATCGAAAATCCTTAAAAACTAACTATTTAAGCTAACTCCAAAATAAGTCCATTGTATGAAAAAAAAAAACCGCACCATTCGTTTCGAATATGATGCAAAGTATAATGACACAATTTTAAGTTATAATGACACAATTTTACTATTGCACGAAGACTCACCCTCAATTTATTACGTAAATATTGGGTGTAACTGTTACGTCATATCAGTATTATTGACATAATGTAACCATCCAATAAGAAAAGAGCAAAAAGTATAAAATATGACAAATTTTCTATCATGGAGGTGGTTATGTATTATATGACTGAGTGATTATAAGTTTTATTGAAATTCATTTGTTGACTTATTCATTTATTAATGTACCGTTACACCACGTGACACTGTTGACATGATGTAACAACTTTTCCAATTTATTGTTTTAATACAAAACCCAAATTGAGGTGCATGCCAATTATGAATTTTGGGTTATGTTTTTTTCCATCACATGCATTTTTATCTTGCTCGAGTTTCGTCTTTGGGGGCAGCACATATCGGGCTTGTAGACTCTTGCTAATCTGCAAAACCCATGTCGAGCTTATGGCTAGGAAATGACGAGTGGTAATCCACACCTCTAGAGAAATTCACCATAAAACTTATTTTCGTACTTGCTTATCATAAATTAGCCTGCATATATTGGCAGGGTCGACAAGGCAGTATAGAATAAAGCAAGAGCAATACTAATGAAATATAATTTACGGATATAACGATTGTGACCATTAGTTTATAAAATGCACTCCATTATTGACATAGGTCGTTCCAACTCCGACCACATTTTAAGTTCGAAATGTCAAATACATTTAAGTGGTTTATTGGTTCATAAGCTATCGCAACTCAAGGACTGGAAAGGGAAAACGAAACCAGTTACTTAAATTACATAAGCTGGTGTAAAGTAGAACTCCATAGAAAGATGTTTATCATAAAGGAAGTTCACCACTGTCTGCAACCACGACTTTGCTTTTGGGTGTTCCGCTTTGATTCCCTTCAGCTTCAACCTTGTAAACCACGTCCATTCCGGATAGTACCTTCCCAAAGACAACATGGCGGCCATCCAACCTGCAGATGAATAGGTAAGTGAGTTAGTGACATTCAAAAGATTTGCGGTCGAAAAATGGCACCTGACTCATGAACAAACCAGACTTGGAGCATCCCATGTGGATAACTAGGACAAATGAGTCCTGCTACCATGCCACTCCACAGATTAATACATAACAAATAAAATCCTATAGGACGGGAAAAAGTTAAACATGCTTTGATCTTCTTAATTATCATCTGTAAGTGCGTTTGTGGTTACCAGCTGGTTGTCACAGTTGTGATGAAGAACTGTGAACCATTGGTGTCGGGGCCAGCGTTCGCCATTGACAGAAGCCCTGCACAGACAAGAAAGAAACAAGACCACAAGTTATTCAATGATGGAGGATAATGAGCATGAAGCATGCAACATAAGTAAACTTGCACTTTGTTCAGCCTAATCTCAATATATATCGATAAAACTGTTACCTGGTCCAGTATGCTTGAGCTTGAAATTCTCATCAGCAAACTTTTCTCCATAGATGGATTCCCCACCTCTTCCATCACCATGGGTAAAATCACCGCCTTGAAGCATAAAGCTGGGAATGATTCTATGGAAGGTGCTCCCCTTGTAATGAAGAGGTTTCCCAATCTTTCCAACACCTTTCTCCCCTGAGATGACAATAATCCTAAGTTTGAAACTGACTTGGGAACAGATTATATACCAGGGACAAGATTTTTTCGATAGGAAACAATGATTTTATTAATAGTAAGAATGGATGTGACAAAAAATGAAGAGAAGAGTTGGACAAGATGTCCAACTGCATTGCAGTACACCAAAAAGGCACTACATGTAAACTATAAAAGCAAATATTCAGATAGATGACTTCCGCACAAACAACAGTCTAACGTGCACTAATTCCAAAAAGAGCTAGATTTGCAAACTTCTTCAAGATAAAGGATCCATCTTGGACTCCAACTAAATTTTTGCAAAAGGAGCTACACAAATTTTCATGTAGTTCATCTAAACTTCTCCAAGAAATGTACAGTTTTCTAATTTGGTGTTTCTCATGGCACTTTTAGCTGTTTTGCATGACACAATTATTTCAAACGGAATAAAAAAAAATTTAACATATCATCTCAGGCCGATACAACTTTGTTAAATTGAGTTGAGTATCTCATTTTTAGGTCAAGAAAAATGAAAATAAACAACTAAATTTTGATTTGACCATCGACATACAAACATCAAAATGGCATCAATGAAAGGCTAGGCAACTAAGTAAAGGGAAAGGAGATGATATCAATTTACCTGTGCATAGTGCTCTGAAATTTTCTGCAAGAAAAACGGGGGAAAAAATCAAAAGATTAAAATGAAGAAAACCATCATATCTATCGACAATTTCCTATTTGATTATGCTATTATACCTGCTGTTTTAGGAACTGCCTTCCCGAAGAGCCCCATGACAATACGTCCTGAAAAGAAAAGGTATGATTTTATGGCACCAATATAAAGCATAAATTCCAAAGTACCCAAGATAAGTTTATTACTCAAGAATGTAGGTCTCATCCAACATATGAGTTGAAACTCAAAACATCTCTTTGCAAACATAAAAATTCTTAGCAGCCCACATGGCCCTTGCATATTATTAAGAAGTGTGGCCTAAATGAGCACAGACAATTCGAAGGCAATGCTGCTTAATTTTGCTGTGGGTTTAAAAATGATATGATTTTAGAAACTTGTGCATAAAGGTAGTACATAATAACTGACATACCAGCTGGTTTTCCAGCAATCTCAACATCAAAGTAAACTTTATGAGTTACTTCTTTCAAATCTTTGTCTGACTTCTTTGCCTGCAAAATAAATGAATTCATAAATAGAAAAAAGAAGCATATTTTTTTCAATCTATAAATGACTTCACAAGTAAAATGACAAGAGAAGGGTATTTTAACAGAGTTTTATGTTTTAACCCAAAAAAAAATATAAAAAAAAATATTCAAACTGAACAAATCCTTTGTCTCATATGAAGCTATTCGATCCTGTTGGTTGGTTACCATGCTTGTTCAGGGTTGAGTCCAAATTTCATTAACCCTAATTTCGGGAAAAAAAAATTGGATGCTACTTCAATATGATTAGCCCCATGAAACCACATGAAATATTTGCAGTAGTGATTCTACTATGTCCTATTGGGTAAAACTGATGACGAAAATATATGATCCAATAACTACAAGTTTCAATCTTGATCTGAAATCGTAAAACCAAACAAAGACATGGAACTGAAAAATAATAAGAAAACATGAATCACCTCACCTCACCGATCTAATTACAGTTCTGGAATCACATATCAGATTCATCAAACCTCAAAATAAAAATTGGTAGATCCAAATTTAAACCTAACTAAATTACCAGCAGAGCTATAACTATGAGCAGTGAAATTACTGAATACAAGTTCAAGAGTTTGGTACGGTACCTGAGTGAGAGCTAGGGTTCCTAACAGGACTAGGCTGCAAAGCAGTGTCACCGAAAACAACTTTGCTCTCGCCATCTGTCTCTTCTACTCAGGTCTCAAGTCTCCACACTCCGCTCTGCTCTGCGTCCAAAAAGTTAGAAAAGGGAAGGTATCCAAAAAGTTGGCACAACCCTAAAAGCAAGATAAGATTGTTGTATTAGTGCAAAATCCATGATGCCATGCTAAGTCATTATATACCTACAGGGTATGCCCTGATAGCATCAACATCAACGAAACAGGCATTACCAAGCAAGAATTCTAATACAATTATTCCAAAACACACGTAATATTCAATTTCAATTCCAAAAGAGGATCATCATACATTAAAATGAAGCAAATAGTTTTGACAAATTTCAATTTACATTCCTGTCACCTCTGTGATTATACATGTGGTATGATTCACACTGGTTCGATGTTTGATGTTTTCAAACCATTAACTCCTTCCACTATGCACTACCCAACACCTCCATAACCACCCACCATCATACATCTCAAATGCTACCCACCAGCACCCAATACCTCTGACCACAACCACTAATCACCCAAGCTCCTTGCCACCACATCCCAACACCTCCACAAATTTCAAACAATTCACTGCAATGCCAGAGGGATTATTTCCCATATTTCTGTACATTGCAGTTAATTATATGTTTTTGTTTCCAAATCGTTAACATAGTACATTTGTACTAATATCCATTATATCTACACTCATGGAGGGCCCAATTTTGGCTACACAAACTTGCAGCCAAGGAAGCTCGATTTTTCATGGATAAATTTGAAACAGAAAATGGATTTGTCATTTAATTTATTCAGTAGAATTAGAAGAAAAGGGGGAACTGAATTTAATGAAAACAATCCCATAAAAATTCAAATCTGCCAAACATCTGGATCGTTAAACAATTTTTGACAATACATCACATTATATATCAAATGGAAAATACAAAACGCAGTTCCTCCTGATTGTTGAGAAATTACAGGAATAGAAATGAAAAAAAAAACACCCAATAGTCGAACCAGAGAGAAGGCTGAGAACTCAAAATTTTGATTCTATGACAATAGGCCAACTCATATGTATGTTTTCGACTTCCAAAATTTTGATACATAGTCCTTTAGTTAACCAATCTCCAGTAATTAACCAAATCTGAAATTAGTTATATTTTCGCAAAATCTGAAATCAGTGAGTTCAGTCCACAAAATCTGAAATTATGTCTATTTTCGCAAAATCAATACCAAAAATAGCAGCACAAACCAATCACTAGAATTTATCGATGTTGCTGGTCAACGATTAGCAAAAGAGAGAAGACAGAGAGAGAGAAGGCAGAGAGAGAGTAAAGTATGGGTTACCTGGTCACTGGTCAACGATCAGCGAGAGAGGGAAAGAAGGCAACGTCGTCTTCTTGGCGGTGGGTAGGCGGAGATCGTTAGTCGCCGAAGGTAGGAGAAGAGAAAGGAGGCGCTGAGTGAGACTGTGAGAGAAGGCAGCGACAGAGAGTGAGAGACGGCGTCTGATTTGAATTAGGGCTGAGTAGTTAGGATTTAGGTATATTTCCTATTTTATCCCTAATTACTTTCACAAAGTCAATTATACTCACTTATATACTTTTATAAAATTTATATTTTTTACAATTATTTAACTTTAAACTGACATCTTTTATAAAAACTTCTAAATTCTTTTAAATTAATTTATTAGTAATACAGTTATATATAATTATCTATATCTATATGAAAAAGTAAAGTTATATATATGTTAAATTATTATACACATATAATTAACAAATTAAATTCTAAGGTCCAATATATGTTATATTTTTATTTTTTTGACATGCAATAATATAATAATATTATAAGCACTCTAATTAATATATTTTAACAATATAAAAATTAATCTATACTAATAAGATAGAGCTCATTTCAAACTTCCCAAATTAAAATCAATTCCTTTAATTTAGAAAAGCATAACAACGGTTAGGATTTAATTGAAATTTAAATAAACGGTTCAGATTTCATCTAAATCCATCCAATTAAATCCTATGGCTCACAAATCATCTCACTTAAAACCCAAATCCCGCCCAAACAAACTGCACCCCTGGCACACATCCCATCAACGATTGATAGTTTGATACCCATCTCTCCTTCTCTCCCCATTAACACTACACGCTTGGCCTGGAACATAATTTCTCTCTCACCGCTCGCTCCTCTGCTGGAAGAAGAAGACCAGGCGGCCAGAGGCCCAGACCCCCTCTCTCTTTCTCTCTTCCCGATCGTTCCTCTACAATCGCCCAGGTACCTCTCTCTCTCTCTATCTCTCAACTCTCTCTTTCTCTCTCTCTCTCACACACACACACACACACACGCCCTTTCCAGGATTCGCTCTTTGACTCCCTCTCCATCGCTGTCTCTTCCTCTCTCCGCCTTTATCTCTCTCTGTCATCACCTCTGTTTCTCTTTCTCTCACTCTCTTTGTTATCATCTTTCTCTCACCAGCCTCACTCCATAGGCCCACAACCCCAATACATTCATCTCTGATTTTCACACACACACGACTCCATTTTTGTATGCAAACCCAGATCCAGACCCCACCCACCATCGATTGGGTAGCCCCAAAAAAATTTGTGACGAATTTTTTACCCCATCACGTGTTTGATGAAATTTCTCAAAGAACTGTGAACAATCACAGCAATCACTACAGCCCTATAGACAAAACCCAAAATTTAGTGATGAATTTGGTCTGAAATCCTTGCTCCCTTTAACTTTTTTAAAGGTATTTTAATTAAATGTTAGTTGTTGTTTAGTTGCATTGTAAGAGAAAGTTAACGGGTTCATATTGTTAGATATGTTTAGTGTTTATATGGGTTAGACATGGTTATTCCCGAACTTCAAATAGGCGTGGTTATTCCCGAACTTCAAACAATTTCATTTAGACCACCCCCGACATTTTAACAGAAAGTTGTTTTTTTCGTTTGGAGTAGTATGAAGGGAATAATGGTTTAGATATTTGTAATACTCTAAATTCATTTGAATTTGAAAAATAGATTGTTGTAGGCACTATGCATTTATTTGGACGATGTTGCAGCTTTAGAGATTGAAGTTTTTTGTCTTCTTACAGTCATCATAACTCGGACTTTGTGAAAAAGAAAATCATGGAGTTTTAGGACTGCATGTTTCCCATTTGCTTCAAGTTTCTTATAGACCTTAAATTTTACCTGAATATTGAGCTTCATATGACAAAAGTTAATTTTCTTTTCACTCTCTCCCTCCATCGTTTGAAAACTTTGTAGAATTTGATGTTTTATTTGGCAAGTGGTTTACAGGTACCCAATTTGTTGCATAAAGTGAACGCTAATGACATTTGGCAATTGCGATTGATCCATACTATACATTGCAATGATCAAATTAGTTCGCCTTTCATATATCGGTAACGCTAAATTTGTTTGGTTTTAAATTTAATTGTTAATTATTTTGGTGATTAGATTCGAAGTGGTGAGTATGGGGAATTTATGTTTAATTGTTAATTATTTTGGTAATCGGAAAAAAAGTGATTTGGATTGGTTTTGGGGTCATGAATTTGGGTTAGTTGTTACGTGAGTTAGATTATATTGTATGCATTGAATGGGCACAACATTTATATTGCAATTGTTTTAGGGTAGCCATGTGAAGAAAAATTTGATTATTTGTGAACCGAATTCATTTTGCTATCTTTACAGGAATTGGAACTTTGTTTGCACTCTTTTGGGAAAAATGGTGATGTGCTTGGTTTAAATGCATTGTCTTTTTGGTTTTAATATAACTTAGACACAATTTGATGATCTTGAACTTTTGTTGGGTTGGTTACACAGTGCCTGAAAGTAGGAGTCCATTGCTAGGGAGAGGCAGAGCACACTCACTACAAGCACACAAAGAGTACATCTACCCATCGTTCAGCACACACATCACACACCCCTGCACATAATCACACTCACACACCCACCTCAAACACACCACCACAACTACAATTTTTTTAGGTTTATGGCTGAAATCATATTGCAGATTAATTATTTGTTGAAATGCTTGAGTTCGCTAGGAGCTAGGTAATTTGATTGAAAGTCTTTGCCGCAGAGAAATACTATGGGTGCACTTCTAATGTAAAGGTTTTTGTCTTTTTGGTTTTAATTCATGTAGTTTGCGAAAAAAAAAAAAAAGAATTGGTTTTTGAGAATTTTGTGATAGTAGCTCATCATGAAAAATATTCATTTTTGTTTCTATAATTGGAAATGACCGTTTAATTCATCCATTTTTGTAATTGCTTTGTATAGAGAAGTGTTGGTGATGTATGATTCCGGTTCCTGATGACATAATTTTCCTTCACGTTCTGAAGCTTGAGTTGAACTGTTATGGAGTAAGCCATATTGTATTTGGGTGTTAATGGGGTTTTTCATTACATAGGGTTGCAATATAGTTTTTAGTGTTTTTGATTGAATGTTGTGTGTTATATCCATGAAATAAGATTTGTAGGGTTATTATGATTGAGATTGTGCGGTAATTGATTGAGATTGTATGTTGGAATTTTGTTGGGTGGCTTATTGTGATTAATATTTTCTGATTGAAAAAATATGTCAGGCGCCTTGAGCAAGTTAATGGTAACTTTTGATAATTCACATGTTCATGGACCAAATCGAACTCTTTAGGTACTTGATCACTCTTCCTTTCTTTAGCTCTGTGTGTTCATATTGAGCAGTTTCCTGAATATTTGTTGTTGTGGCTTTGTACATTTGTTTCTTGGTTTGATGGTTGTTTGCATGACAATGAATTGACGCAATCACCAATGCCGCAGGTTTTGTTTTACTAATAGGTTTGGGGGCTTGAATTTTGTTGAACTAAGGTATGCATTATGTTTGGGATTTAGGATTTGGGTGTGGTGTGGTTGTTTTTGTTGGTGTGGGCTACGAAGATAAAAAGTTGGAATATTCGATGTGAGCCCAAAGTCAAGTTGGTAAATTTTTCTATAGTTGGTAAATTTTTCTATCTTTCTCCCCATGAAATGAATAGTTGATTCATGCGATCAAATATATAGACCAACATATATTCTTTCGGTGGTTGTGTGTTCATGGGTTGATTTTGATATAGATTTCGGTATATGGATAGATGGGTGAATGTTTTTTTTATAATTTTTTGTTATGTTTTTGGGTGTTGTTCCAAAATCAATAGATGTGAATATATCGTAAATTAATTGTGTTTTTTGTTTACTAACTCTAAGCTCTTTATTATCATGTTTAGTGCTATAGAACCAATGTTATCAGAACCGGCTAGGGGAGTGGGTCAATGCTTTGTTAATTCTATGTGAATATGCTTTGTTAATTCTATGTGAATAGTGGGTTGTGCCATTGGTGTTGTGTGTTGTCTATTGTGGTGGTTAATTGTTATGTGTCTATCATGGTGGTTAATGGCTATGGGTACGACATTGGTTTTGGTTGTTTTTATGTTATTTTTGTTGATCAATAAAAGTCATTTGGTCTGGTGTATACTTTGAAGTTCTAAAGTAGTTCTTGATAGAGTTATGTGTTACCAATAATCTAATTCAATGCAAAGATTTGTGTGTAAATTGAAAATACTAAAGAAATATGCCAAATTCCTTTTGTTCTTTGATTCCCATGTGGGTGAGCATTGAAGAGTTTGAATATTAAGGGACTGAACTATTATGAATGTTTTTAGAGTTGTGAAAATAAGAGTAGATAACTTAATGTTCATTTGCTATGTTTAGGACCCACCTGTCGAGAACCCACTTGCTTTTAAATGGTAGAATGCTCAAGATCAAGATGAGATTCTTGGAAAGAAAATAAAGGTATGTGTTGGTTTTCTTTTCAATTTTCCTCCTTTTTTTTCACCAAGCTAGCTAATTTACATGGTTGCAGTTGTTTGTTGGTTGTGATTGTGAATTAACATGTGGTGTTATGTTTTTTGATTGGGAATGTTTGTGCTAAGAGAGTCACTTGGGATTATGGAATGTGTTTTTTTTTTAAATAAACTTTTCATAAATTAATTGGGATAATTTTGGGATTATACCAAAATAGTTATTATTTGGGTTAAATAGTTCGAATGTTTGCTTGGGTTACTTGGAGGTTGATTGATGGAGTTTGAACTTATTTGTGCTAAGTTTGTCTTTTAATTTGCTTTGTAGCTATGTGTTTGCACCCTTAATTTGGGAGATGATTCATAAATTTAGGGATGCTTTTGGTTCTATAAACTTGCTCTTATTGTGTGAGTTTCTTTGTGCGTGAATATGGATGGGTTCATTGTTTAAATGGGTGTAGTTTAATTGTTTAAAATAAGAAGCCTTTCTAATATCATTTTTTTGTGCTTTATATAACATAACCATTGTTTGATGAACATTTGAGCAAGAAAACTCTGATTTTCAAATTTTCTTTCCATCTTTCATTTATATGTAGGTTAATTATGACTGCTAGCCAAACGGTGCTAGATGGACTCTTATGAAAGGGTTGTTATAACAACAGGGGCTTAACTCGGTTATAAGCTTTTATAAATTTATCTTCCACAATGTCATGTGGTAGTTGACGATGAACTTTTGTTAATAGACTTTTATGCCACGTATAATTGATTTCATATAACTAGAAAACAAGCAATACATTTTAGAGAAAAAACAATAGTATAAAAGGTCCATCCTTTGGTTTGTGTTTGGTTCTTGGGTCCTGTTAATTCAATTGATTCCTCCTTATATCGTAGCTTTTGTTCTATTGTTTTTTCTTTAATAGTTACCACATATGAGAGATCTAATATAGTTGTGATTTCTTATTTTTCTTATCTCTCAATCGGACATTGGCATTTTTACGAATCAAATTCCTGAGTTGGCTAGAACATGTTCAAATCTTTTCGTCACATCGGGACGCACAACTGGTAGTTCGGTGGTAAATTGTTTGGTGAATTCTTTTTCCATTGTGTGTATAACATATGGTTGTGACTTTTGTTATTATGATATAAATGTTATTTTAGTTTAGATTATGTAGTGACTAAAATATAATGTTGTCTTTGCGTTAGGTTGAGTAATTTATTCTTGGGATTGGTTATACAATATTTTTTGTTGGGGCAATGCAATGGTTTTGTGTTGGACAATGATACATTTAGTGAGATATATAAGCTCTATAGACTGATTGAGATTTTCTTACATTCCTATTTTTAGGGAAATTTTGTCGATTTTTTTAAAAATAATATCGGGGGACTATTTCAAATTATATTGGTTTGTTAGGTTGTAAAGTGCCTTTAGGTGGGAGGTCACCCAGGTACTTTTTTCTCTTTCTCCCTCTCTCGACTCATGGACACAGTCGAAACACAACGGTCAAATACACATCGTGCATACACATAGCACATGCACATATGTACACCATCCTCTTCCACACACATTGTCATTCTCTCTTCCCTTCTCTCTGTATGCCTCACACACACACACACACACACAAGATTTGATGCTTGGTTTCTTTGACTTTGTATATTTTTGTGGAAAAGGGTTATTGGGTTAGGATTTTCTTGAGAAATCTTTGTTTGGTATTTAAATCTTTATTTGACAAATCTCAATATAGATCTGTTTTAGGTGATGTTATACTTTTGGTTTAGATTATTTAATTAATTATAAATTTGATCATGCAGGTGTTGATAGTGTGCAAAATGCTATGGAACCGGAGCTTAAATTGTCATAAAAGTCTTTTTTTTTTTTTCCCGTCAATCTCCTAAGAGATAATTAAGACATGATTTCATGGTGAAATAAGCTTCCTTTGATGTTAATGACGTGAAATTAGTAGTTTATATTGGTTTTTCAAAGATGCAATGCATAAACGACAATCTCCCTAAAAGCAATTTTTGTTGTGTGAGTAACATGTGTTCGACTTTTATTATTATGTTATAAATGTTATTTTGGTTTAGATTTGCGTAGTGACTAAAATATAATATTGCTTTGAGTTAGGTTGAGTAATTTATTCTTGAGATTGATTACGCAATGGTTTATGTTTGACAGTGATGTAATTGATGTCAATGTGGACCACTTACTTTGTGTTAGACATGTTGAGATTACTCTGAGTTTCTATTTTTAGAGGAAATTTTGCAACAATTTAAAAAAAAATAGCAGGAGTTAGATTGATTTCAATTTATTTAATTAAACCAAATTGAATGAAAAATTATTTCAAATTGAAAGATTTTTGAAAAGATGCAAAGTGTGTTTAGGCTTGAGTTATTACTAAAATATGATGTTGAAGACTTTCATCCCAATCACACAATTGAAGTCTAAAGAAGACAATTTTGTGTGTGCAATTTGCATGTGTTTTGTTTGTTTCGTGTTTAGTATGATAAACTAATTACATATGATTATGAAGATATATTTGGTTTGATGTGTATTTATGGTTGTTTTGGTAGTTGGGTATAAAATACTGATTTTGAGGAACATAGAATTGAATTGTGGTGGTACGAGTATTATGATGATTGTGAGTTTTGTAGATAGGTTGATATTTTCTCCAACTTTTATTTTTAGAGAAAACTTTGTTGAAATTTTTGAAAAATAGTGGAGACTGGATTGATTTTAATTTTTTTTAATTAATGCAACTGAAGAAAACTTACAAATTAATGATTTATTTTAGATTTCTAAGTGCCTTTAGCAAATGTAATATTCTTCAAATTTTAATTTTTTTTTTACCTCGTGCCTTTAGGCACGGGCAATTACTAGTAATTCTATAATATAATTAAATATGTAAATGCCTAAAGAAATTATAGAGATACCAAATAAATGACAAATTAAACACTCAAAAACTTATAGAATAAATCAATAATTAAATTTAACAATAATTAAAATATGAATTAATTATTCAACACCTAATTTATTATTTAATTTAAGGAAAATACTTTTTATACCTAATTTAGTGACCTTATTTGGTGACATGATATATTATAACCATCCCACTGTCAATCTAATGATAGAGAATGATAATATCACCAAATAAGATTACTAAATATGTAACATTGCTCTTAATTTAATTACAAATATAATTCTTTATATAAAAATAATATTACGATTGATAGATTATTCATTTTTTAAATTAGGATCGATCGCGGATATTTATGGTCGGTCATATTATCTTGGGGATGAAACTCACAAAAATGATGATAAAAGTGTAATTAACTCATTTGTTAAATTAGGATTGGTTGTGAACATTTATGGTTGGTCCAAATTTGGGGTTGGGTTATAAGTTTTCTGGATATAGTTATAATTTTTGGGCGTGAAGTTACAAATTTGAGGGCGAGTTTACCACATTTTTTGGATTTTGATTTTATAGTCAAACCCAACTCTATCTTTGATTACTATTTCAGCAGGTAAACAGTATTTCACACTGTGAAGTGATCGACGACTAGAAAACTAAAAATATTAAATCAACGGTGTCAATTACTTTGGTGGTATAGTACCGAAAGCACATTTTGGTATTATAGAATGACCCGTTTCATTGACTTGTGCAAAACTATAATATCCATGTTCGTAGCTATTCATTGGATTTGACTAATCAAACTAAGTTTTATGTCCCAATCATTTAGAATCGGCTATATGAGTTCGTCTCCGTCATTCATTTTGATCATGCGTTATATGTTTATTTTAAGTTAAATATTTTCAGATTTTTTCTTATTATTTCATTCAATATTAATTTAAGTTTACCCCTACTTCTAGTACAATTAAGAAAAATTCTATCATTTTTTCGAACCGGTGCATTTATCAACCTACGTTGAACAGGACCATACCATCTTAATCTATTTTTTTTTAACTTATCCTCAATTGGAGATACTCCCATTATTTCTCTAATACGGTCATTTCGTATTCTATCTTTTCTAATTTTTTCACACATTTATCTTAACATTCTCATTTCCGTTACACTCATTTTGTCACTATGTCGTTTTTTAGTTGCCCAACATTTCGTCTCATATAACATTGTTGTCTTTATAATTGTTCGATAAAACTTACCTTTTAATTTTATTGGTATCCTTCTATCACATAATATATTAAAGACTTTGTTCCATTTAAGCCGGTCGGTGTTGATTCTATGAGTTACATCATCTCTAATTTCTCAATTATTTTTAATGATCGGTCCTAGATATCTAAATCGTTTATTCGTTTGTATTTCTTGATTTTCAATCTTAACTTATTCACTATGTCTACTTCTTCTATTACTAAAATTATATTGTATATATTCACTCTTACTCCTACTTTTTTACCATGTTACCATTTTTTTGTGAGCTTGTTACTATTTTTTTAGTGATCATGTTACTGTTTTTGTTGAATATGTTATTATTGTTATTTTTTAAATATTAATATTTTGTCGATGAAGTCCAAAATAAACTGAAATAGTAAATTGAAATTATATTTTATGGAATATAATGGGTTTGAAATTTGAATATAAACGGTTTTTGGTAAATGTCGGTTTCTTGTTTTTCGGATAAGAAAACATTGTAGCTTGGAAGATTGTAGTCGAATTTGAAAGCAATTATGAAAGAGATGTATATGGCTAATTATTGTGTCCATAAACGTCGTTTATAACATCAGACGAGGGTTTTCTAAATAGTTTGGTTGCAAATGTGGGTGGTATGGTCTGGTGTTCTTTTTTACTCAAATGCCATGCATTCACATCGCTGCCACATCAAGAAACTTGATTAAATTGTATACCTCCCGCTTTATTGGACACTAAATTAGGAGTTTTATTTTATTAAATTTTTTCGTTCTATGAGTTTTATTATATTAAAATTCACTGTTTTTGCTTATGTTTTTTTTTTTTCACTATTTTTTGAATTACACTATTTTTGATATATATTTCTGTGCGCACCGATTTTCGCACAATGGTTATGGAAGACAGATCTCTCCCTTGGTGAACTCGCACTGGTCTCGAACGTCGACGATCTCCCAGCAAGGCAAGGGTTGAGAGGGCCAAAGGGCCTGATGGAGTGTTGATGAATTGTTTCTATGAGTCCCTCGATCCTCCAGGCGGTTCTACAAGGGTTCCGGCCTGGGAGATGGTATCTTCCGTAGCAAGGGAAAGGTTGAGAGGGCCAAAGGGGGCCTAAGAAGTGGTGATGAATTGTTGTTACGGTCGACCGATGTCTCAGGCGGGTCTGGATGGGTTCCTGGTACACAGAAAACGGGTCAAAAAGGGTGCCGGAGTGTTTTCCGGCGTATCCCCTCCAACGATCAAGTCAGTTCTTTGAGAATGGGGAAGCAGAAAACACTATTGGCTCTTGAGAGTTGTTCTTGCGTACCTTTGCAATGTGTTTTTGGGAGCTATTTATACCCACCCGGACTCATCATTGCTGATAGTCTAGAAAGTAGGTAGTGTTCAGATGTGGGGCAGTGTGCCCCCTATTTCGTATGGAGAAGACGTCGTTATTAATTGCTCGGATCCCCGAGCAATCAAAGCTCTTCCTTTTATGCAAGGATATTGAATGCTCGGTTCCCAGAGCATTCAATGTTCTTTTGAGGATGGGTCATTAACTGCCTCGGCGCGGGAGCCTTTAATGCCCGTCATTTCTCGGTTTCATGTGTCTTTGCAGACATCCCATCAGGCGGGGATTCATTAAATACTTGCTTGTAACTGCCGTATATCAACAGGGGCGGTTCCGTCCGCCTGGAACTTAATCATGCGCTTTTTGCCACGTGTCCCACTCTCCTTGGAGGGGCGTCCTGTTGGCCCTGACGCACTGACTCCCTTGTGCAGAGTGCCCTCATGATTCCTAGTCTAATCGAGGTAGGACAGTTGTCAGTGACATTTTCAGGAATAGGAGTCATGTGTCAGGGTCACAGCTTCAGTTAGCATCCCTCAGCGCCGAGGGAAAATGATGACCTTGTGATGAGCATATTCTCGGCGCCGAGGGTACGCAGTCAGGGAAGCTGAATAACCCTTATTCACCGAGGTTACGTCGTGTCTGAGAACACGTGTCCCCAACGTGGATGACAGCATCAGTGGCGCCGAGGCCACGTGTCGTAATCGTGGAAGAAGACACCTGTAATGCCGAGGCCACGTGTCCTGATCTGCTCAGATATCAGAAATGTCCCATCAACTGCCCCCCTGCCCTTTGATCTTCTTACTTGGGGTAGTCGTGTCGTCAGAAGGTGAAAGGGCTCAACTACCACAACCGTCACATCAATGCTTCAGCCGTTTTCCTGTCTTTCGGAGATCGTGTGCATTCAATGCGCCTGTACTCGTGCTTCGTGCGCTAATGATGACGCCAGAGACCCTATATAAACAGACCCCCACCCTCGCTTCGTCACTTTCGAATTCCAGACTTCCGTTTTAGAGCTTCCCTGAGATTGCATCGGAGAACCACCGGAGTTTGTGCTTGAATCACTGCGACCTTTTCCCCTGTGCCTGAAGCATCCCTGAATCCTGCCCTCAATCACGCTTTTGAAGGAGAAAAGTTATTCTCGAGTCCCCCATTCGCCCCTTTCGACTTCCTGGTGAGTCTGTCCCTCTCTTTTTCGTTCTTTTCGTTTTCTCCAGCGTCTGGTCGTTTTTCTGACCTCCATCCTCTCTTGCTGCTTCTAAGCCTGGTAGGACCTTTTTTAGGATCTCGGTTTTCTGACGCTTAGAATTCAGTAGTTGATTAGGGCTTTTTCTTTTTCGAAAGGACGTTAGGAACTCCCCATTGCCCTTCTCCCTAAACAATGCCGAGAAGACGTCAACCTGTTGCCGAGGCCCAAGAGGCAGGGACCTCTAAGCCTAGGAAGTATGAGGTCAGGGGTGTCCAACAAATCACGAATTTCAAAACCCACTACGATATTCCTCGGAATGTCGAGGTTGATGAATTCGACCCCCAAGTCCATCGTCGTAACTCTGGCTCCGAGGGGGCCATGCCCTTTTATACCAAGGCCATCATGGAGGGTGGGATTAGATTCCCCCTTCCTCTTTTATTGCTTCGGTTTCTTTCCAGATTCCGACTCTTCCCAGGGCAATGCGCCCTTAACACCCTTAGGATAATCATGGGGGTATTAGAGCTCAATAGGCGCCTCGGGGTCAACCTGGGCCTCGAGGACATCCTCTTTTGCTATGCCCTCATGAGGGTGATGCCCCAACAAACCTTCTATCTTAAGGCCTGGGATTCTTCAATGTACCTGGTCATTCACCTCCCTGATTCCGACAAGGGATTCAAGGACGACTTGCTAGTCTTCAGCGGAGCCTGGGAGAGGGGGACCGGGCCCGAGTACGACGGCTTGTCTTACCCCAAGGAGTGGCGAACAACGAGTACGTCGGCTCCCTCTCTTGGCTTCTCTCCATTTCTCTTTAATCCTTACATTAATTTGTATCTTACAATCTCCTTTTCTTATGCAGACGTTTCCACTCGTGAATCCGCTCCTCCAGCGCGTCACCTGGTGAATTTTGCTGATCTTGTAACCGTCTGGGGTTACGTTGGCGACGGTCGTGGACGTGCTGCTCACGTTCTCCTGGACTACAGGCCAGGATACAAGAATTTTTCCCAACTTCCACAGCCCTACGACCCTTCCCGGTGGTCTAACTTCTTCACAGAGGCCCCTGAGCAAGACTTAGAGCAGAACCTGGAGAACGACCTTGACAGGGCTACTGAGGCCGAGGTGGAAGGGGTGGCTAGAGTTGAGAGAGAGAGAACCGTCGTCAGAGAGCCCCTTTCTTTAGTTCAAGCCGAGGCCAGCACGGCAGGAAGGGACACTTGGCCAGATTTTGACATACTTCAGAACTTGGACGTGGATGAAGCGCTTGAAGTAGCAATGACGTGCCAGCCTCATATCAACCTAAGTTATCTGAACCGGAGATCTGTTGTCAACGCAGGGAGGGGCCAAGGGTCCTCCAGCGCTGCGTCTCTCCCCACTGGAAGGGCCGACGTCCCTCCGCCATCGACTACTGCACCAACTACTGTTCGGCCACCTACTCTTGCTCCCACCCTGTCGGTACCGCCAAGGGCTACTGGTCGGGGTGTTGTTCGTGATCGAGACCCTCCCCAAGAGGAGGGGAGAAAGGGTCAGACACCGGCATGATGAAACTGACCGGGGAAGCGGAAGCCAGCAGCCGCAACAAGTTCTTCCTTCTCCTCTAACTGCGCTGACATCCACTACCGAGGAATGGCGCCCCCGAGCCTTGGACAGGGAGGACAGACCGATCCGGGTCGATGAATCCATCGTCCGCTCTCCTATCATTGCTTATGCGGTAAGTGAGAGGCTCCATGTCAGGGCGGACATGGAGGAGCATCGTACCCGCCCGACAAACCACCACTTCCGCTCCATCATCCAGAGTTCTTTGGTGGTAAGTCCCACTCTTGTCTTTGTTGCCTCTTCTCTTCTGTTTGCGTGACTTGACCCCTTTTTCTTCAACAGACCGCCCAACAAGTCTCGATCATTGCCGAGTGGTACCATGATCAGAGGCGAAGCCTTCACGAGTCTGAGAGGCTGAAAGCTGAAGCCGAGACTGCCCTGGCCGTTGCCCGGGAAGACGTCGCTACTAGAGATAAGACACTCTCTACCCAGGCGGCCCAAATTGAGCAATTGCTGAAGGATGGTGAGGCAGCGAGGGTCAGCGCTGAGAAGCTAAGCGCAGCCCTTGCCGACGCCGAGCGGAAGATAACTGAGGCCACCCAGCGACTGTCTTCGGCGGAAGCCAAGGTCGAGGAGTCGGAGCAAACTTGCTCGGCTCTTACCCAGGAGTTGGACAGAGTCCGGTCTGAGATGGAGGAAAACTTGAGGACGGTGGAGCAGCTCAAGGAGGAGTTTGCTGATGACGTCCTGCCCGCCTTGGAGGAGAACAAGAGGGAGTTCTTTAAGAAGGGTTGGGATGAGATGCTCCAAGCAGCGGGTGTCCCTCCTGAGTCTCCTTTGTTCCAAATGCACAAGTATGTGCCGTTGGAGGACATGATGCGTGCTATGGAGGAGACGGCTGCTGAAGACGCTCCCAACGCCCAGGCTCAAGTCATGGGGGAGCCTTCCACTACTGCTGCCTTGGCCCCCGTTGCAGTTGCCCTTCCTGAGGCTGATCCTCCTGCTCCTGCTCCGCTAGAGCCTGCCGCTGATGCTCCCAATGCTGCCTCTTCTCCCAGTGTGGAAGAGCTCTACAGCGAGCTCCATCTTGCCGATGGGGGCGAAATCTTTAGTCCCCCACCTCCGGCAGCCGGGATTTAAGTCTTCTTTTGTACTTTCTTTTTGCTTGGGGACGCAAAGCCCCTCTGCGCTTGGGGACGCAAAGCCCCTTTCTTTTGGAATGGAAACACTTTGTCATCAATGCATTTCCTTTAGTGTTTGCCTGTAGTATCCTGTCGCCGTTTTGCGTTTTAGACAAGTAACTCCATCTTTTAACTCTGAGCTCCCATCCTTTTCGAAGGGCTGTCCCTTGGGATTTAACAGCTATCAGGGTTCACGTATCTCGGTCTTAGAACCTTCTCGGCTGACTAATTCTGCAAACAGTGGCGCCGAGGGTATCTGCCCTGGGGGAGATCATGCCGAGCTAAGGTAATCTTTCACTCCGGTTAGCTTCTTCTTCCCTATCAGGCGCCCTGTGGAAGGATCTTCTCTATCCATGCCGATCTTAGTTTACCTCACCCATGTACTTGTTCAAGCATATCTCAGGGGTCGATTTCGACATCCGGGTGGGCTTTTGGGGACACCCCCTGCCGAGCAGTGGCTGAAGCGCGCCCTTCTGCAAGGGTCATATTCCATTAAGGGGGAATGCCCCCGCATATGAATTAAAGGCTGGGATTCCCGTGTCGCGGCCCTTGGGTCAGGCTAGCTCCTTTTCGTGATTATTCATTCGTCATAACAGTGCTCATTCTCAAATATAGTATTTCTTCAAATTTATTACATTCCAAGGGCGAATTACAACCTTCCCGTCAAGGTCTTCCAGTTTATATGACCCGGAACCCCCTATTGATGTGACCTTGTACGGTCCTTCCCAGTTAGGTCCCATTTTCCCGTCTGCAGGGTCTCGCGTGTTTGCTACCACCCTTCTGAGTACGAGATCGCCGGTTCGGATTCCCGGGGCCTGGTCCTTCGGTTGTAGAGTCTGGATATTCCTTCTTGGTACTTTTCCAGTTTCAAGGCCGCCACTTCTCTTCTTTCTTCTGCGAGGTCCATGTCCAAGCCGAGCTGGCGGTCGTTGTCTCCAGTATCGAAGGCTTGCGTTCTTATGGTAGGGAGGCCTACCTCCAGAGGGATGACAGCCTCTACCCCGTACGCGAGAGCGTAGGGCGTCTCTCCAGTTGACCTTCGCGGCGTAGTCCTGTACGCCCAAAGAACGTTTAAAAGTTCTTCTACCCATTTTCCCTTGGCCTTTTCCAACCTCTTCTTGATTCCATTGATGATAGTTTTGTTCGAGGACTCTGCCTGTCCGTTGGCCTGTGGATACGCGGGTGTGGAGTAATAATTCCGGATCCCTAGATGCTCGCAGAAGGACTTAAAAGGCCCGCTGTTGAATTGGGTCCCGTTGTCTGATACGAGCGCACGGGGGACTCCAAATCTTGTGACTATATTCTTCCAGACAAACTTCTTGGTGTTTGTGTCTCGGATACGGGCGAGAGGCTCTGCTTCTATCCATTTGGTGAAGTAGTCAGTCCCCACAATCAAGAACCTCGTGTTCCCGGGAGCCGTTGGGAGGGGTCCGACTAGGTCAAGTCCCCACTGGGCAAATGGCCAAGGACTAGTTAATGGATGCAAGTCCCCGGCCGGTTGTCGGATGACAGGTGCAAACTTCTGGCATTGGTCGCATTTTCGGACATAGGCTTGAGCGTCCTTTTGCATTCGTGGCCACCAATATCCTTGGGACATGATACGGTGGGCCAGGGACTGTCCACCTGAGTGTCCCCCACATATATCTTCGTGGACTTTATATAGGAGGGGTTCAATCTTATCTTCGTGGACGCACAAGAGATAGGGTCCAGAGAACGACTTTCGGTACAACATCCGATCGGGAGAGACTCAAAACCTCGGGGCTTTCAACCTTATTCTCCTGGCATCCTTGGGGCACTCAGGGAGTTCCCCGAAAAGGATGAACTTGAGCAATGGATCAGTCCAGCTGGGCGATCCCTCACCCTCTTGGATGGTTGCTATCCGACATGTCTCATCTATGCTCGAGTCGGGAAGATACTCCACTGTGATCCTTTGTGTGGCATTGGAGTCCAATGCCGAGGCCAAGCATGCCAGGGCATCGACATGGGCGTTTTTGTCTCGAGGAACTTGCTTAACTTCCACTTTTCTGAATTTCTGGAGCAAGGCCATCGCCTTACCGTGGTAAGCCTTCATCCGAGAGTCCCTTGCCTCAAATTCGCCATTGACTTGGTTGACCACTAGCATGGAATCGCATTGCACAGTGAGTTCGGTTGCTCCAGCTGCGTCAGCGAGCTTGAGCCCAGAGATCAGGGCTTCGTACTCTGCTTCATTGTTAGACGCCTTGAAACCCAGTCGTACAGCCTGCTCCGCGATCCTCCCCTCTGGGGAGACCAACAGTACTCCGATTCCGGAACCCCTGCTGTTAGAGGATCCGTCCACACAGAGGTTCCAGGAGCCTTGACTATCCGCTGGGGGCACCTCGAGGGGGGGAACGTTCCTCCGGCAGACGCGGTTCCCCGGAAAATTCGGCTATGAAGTCTGCCAGTACTTGTCCCTTGATGGCAGTACGAGGTTTGAAATGTACTTCATGCTCTCCTAGCTCCACCGCCCATTTGGCTATTCTTCCCGAGAGGTCTGCCCTTCTCAGGATTGCTTTTAATGGCTGATCCGTCAAGACCATGATCGGGTGCGCTTGGAAGTAATGCCTTAGTTTCCTCGCAGCTGTGACAAGTGCCAATGCCAATTTCTCTAGGGGGAGATATCTGGTCTCGACGCTCAACAGCGCCTTGCTCACGTAGTACACCGGTTTCTGTCTCTGCTTGTGTTCATGGATCAATACCCCACTGACCGCGAACTCAGACACGGCTAAATATAAGAACAGCACTTCTCCTCTCGTTGGGACAGACAAAGTTGGGAGGACCCGGAGGTACTCCTTGATTCCGCCAAGCTCACCCTCGCACTCTTGATCTTAGGTGTCCTTTTCAGACCTCTTAATGGCTTCAAAGAAGGGCCTACATTGTCCGACGATCGGGAGATGAATCGGTTCAGCGCGGCCAACATCCCCGTAAGTTTTTGGACTTCGCGGATCGTTCGGGGACTTCGTATATTCATGATGGCTTGTATCTGTTCCGGATTTGCCTCCACCCCACGACGGCTAACGAGGTACCCAAGGAATTTTCCAGATCCTACCCCAAAGACACACTTAGCTGCGTTCAGTTTCAGCCCGTATGCTCGGAGGGTAGAGAAGGTGGTTCCTAGGTCTGTGAGATGATCATTTTCGTCCCTGGTTTTTACCAACATGTCGTCAATATATACCTCCATGGTGTTCCCGATCTGCTCTTTGAATATTCGGTTCATGAGCCTTTGGTAAGTGGCCCCTGCGTTCTTTAGGCCAAAAGGCATGACTTTGTAGCAATAGACCCCCCTTGGTGTGATAAATGCGGTCTTCTCCTGGTCTTCAGGATGGAGGGGGATTTGGTGGTAACCCGCCCTGGCATCGAGGAAAGACATGCGCCGATGCCCTGCTGTGGCGTCCACCAGTTGGTCCACTTTCGGAAGAGGGAAGTCGTCCTTGGAACAGGCTTTGTTTAGATCAGTAAAATTCACGCAAACGCGCCATTTACCTTCTTTCTTTTTCGCGCAAACCGTGTTGGATAACCATTCCGGGAACTGGACTTCTCGAATGGTGTCAGCCTCCAGGAGCTTGTCCACCTCGTCATTTACCGCCTGGGCGTGGTGCGGGGCCGCCCGCCGGGGTTTTTGCTTCACCGGCTTATGAGCGGGGTCGACGTAAAGCCTATGAGTCATAATATCGGGACTTATTCCTTTCATGTCAGTGGCCTTCCAGGCGAACACATCCATGTTTTTCCTCAAAAAGTCTGCCATCGTTTCTTGTTCAGCAGCTGGCATAGAGGAGCTAATCAAGAAGTACCTGTCCTTGTCTCCGACTGCCAGGAATATTTTGTGGAGATCCTCCACCGAGCGATCTGCCGGGTCCACCCGTGGTTCATCGACCCCTAGTCGCCCGGACTGTAATTGCTATTTGTTTAAGACCTCATCGGGGTCCCGCTCTTTTTCCTTGCCGGCGACCCCAACTCTTACGGCAGAATAAAAACAATTTTTGGCGGACGCTTGGTCTCCCCGGATTTCTTTAATCCCCTCTGGGGTGGGGAACTTCAGCTTCTGGTGATAAGTCGAGTGTACTGCCCCCAACGCATGCAACCAGGCTCGTCCCATGATGATGTTGTAGGGCGAATCGGAGTCGATCACCACAAACTCCGTGTTAATCGTAAGTGGCCCGGTGATAACGGGCATCGTGATTTTCCCCAAGGGTACGGCGTATGAGCCGTTAAATCCGACAAGGGGCGTGCTGACTTTGGCAAGATCCGAGCAATTGAGTCCCATGCGTTTCAGGACTTCAAGGTCTCCTGGAATCTACCAGCACCCTTTTGACGTCGAAGTCGCCGATCTTTAAGGTCAGCACTAAGGCGTCTTTGTGGGGGAGAACCACGCCGGCCAGGTCGGCGTCGGAGAATGTGATGTCCCCTTTGCTAGTTCGAGGCCTCTTATCTGACCGTCCTCCGTCCGTTTCATCTACCTTTCTTGTAAACGCCACCCTCTTGAGGTCGGATTTGAGGGTCCTGGATGTTGGGCGTTCCAGAGGGCAGACGTGGATGACGTCGATTACATTGCCCCGGGTGATGACTTGGTTGTTCGCCCCTTGATCCTCCATAGGAGTCGGGCCCTCGATATATTCCTTCAAGTGCCCGTCTTGCACCAGCTTCTCAAGAAATGACTTATAGACCCTGCAATCTTCGGTATGGTGCCCGAAATCTTGGTGGTACGAGCACCTCGCTCTCTGGTTCCGCGTGGAGGGATCACCCGGCATCTTGGGGGGCCATTTGAAGAAAGGCTCCCCCTGAATTTTACGGAGGAGTCTGTAAATGGGCTCCTTGAACAGGGTGTGTACCCCTTTGAAAGATTCCCCCGATGGAGGCAAAAGTCCCCGTTGCGGAGGGGCTGCCTCCATTTCTCTCTCCTTCTTGGGGGTGGGAGCTCTTCCCTTGGTCACCACCACTTCATCCTCCACTCGGGAGTACTTATTTATCCTGGACATAAGCTCCCCCATATCTTTCGGCGTTTTCTTGGTCAAGGACTTGTAGAGGTCGGTGTCTCGTGATAGGCCCATCCTAAAAGAGGCCGCCGCCATCACCTCGGAACATCCTTCCACCTCATTCACTTTTTCCCAATACCGCGCTGCGTACTGGTGAAGCGTGTCTCCTTCTTTCCGCCTCAAGGTTAGCAAAGACCCGACATCTTTGGGGCGCCTACTCCCCGTGATAAACCTGGCAGAAAATTGATCAGTTAATTCCCTCCAAGACCCTATGGTGCCGGGGGGGATGGTTTCGAACCACTTCATGGCGGAGTCTCCCAAGCTCATTGAGAACACCCGGCACAGCAGTCGACGATCGGTATGGTATAGAGACATCATTTGTTTGTATTGCCTGAGGTGGGCTTCCGGGTCAGAACGCCCATCGTACACCTTGAATCTTGGCACCACGAAATTCTTTGGCACTTCCATTTCCGCAATACTTCTTGTGAAAGGCGATTGAATAACCTCGTTGTCGGCATCCTTCCTTCGGATGGTTTTTTCCTTTGTGGACTGCAACCGAACCCTGAGGTCCTCATCCTGTACGGGACGTACCCCGCTCTTGCGGCAGCGGTCAGCTATTTCTCCCGCTTCAGGATGTCGGGTGGAGAGGGTAGACTCTCCTTCGAATTCCTCTAGGCCTCCTCACCCGGACAGACTCCTGCGGAGGTTATCCCAAGACAGAGACCTGGGTCTCTTGGCTGGGACCCCCGTGGCTAGCCCGCGGATCCTTGAGCGCTTTGGGGCCCTGGAGCTTTCCGCCCTGCTGCTCAGGCGGTTCCTTAAATCCTCCGGTTCAATCATCCTGATGGAGGGTTCACGGGACTTTTCCAAGTCTCGGGATCCTCCTCCGGAGGGGGCAAACTCCTCAAGACGGTTGAGGACGTTTACGTTGTCTTCTTCCAACTGTCGCAGCCGGTCTCCAAATTTTTCCTCGATCACTTCAGCCAGCTGGCGGGCTAATGGGGCGGATTTTCCAGATCCAATGCCCATGCTAGTTGGATCGGTGTGCTCTTTCGAGTGAGTAAAAAGACCTTTGTTGACGCTGTCGACATGGTCTTTCATTCTTGACATAGTACGTGCTGGCAAATCGGCATTCTTCTGCTGGTGGCCCTTGCCTTTCTGACGAGTATTCACCATGGTCACTACGCTTCAGAAAGTTTGAATCGAGTTCCCACAGACGGCGCCAAATTATGCGCACCGATTTTCGCACAATGGTTATGGAAGGCAGATCTCTCCCTTGGTGAACTCGCACCGGTCTCGAACGTCGACGATCTCCCAGCAAGGCAAGGGTTGAGAGGGCCAAAGGGCCTGATGGAGTGTTGATGAATTGTTTCTATGAGTCCCTCGATCCTCCATGCGGTTCTACGAGGGTTCCGGCCTGGGAGATGGTATCTTCCGCAGCAAGGGAAAGGTTGAGAGGGCCAAAGGGGGCCTAAGAAGTGGTGATGAATTGTTGTTACGGTCGATCGATGTCTCAGGCGGGTCTGGATGGGTTCCTGGTACACAGGAAACGGGTTAAAAAGGGTGCCGGAGTGTTTTCCGGCGTATCCCCTCCAACAATCAAGTCAGTTATTTGAGAATGGGGAAGCAGAAAACACTATTGGCTCTTGAGAGTTGTTCTTGCGTACCTTTGCAATGTGTTTTTGGGAGCTATTTATACCCACCCGGACTCATCATTGCTAATAGTTTAGAAAGTAGGTAGTGTTCAGAGGTGGGGCAGTGTGCCCCCTATTTCGTATGGAGAAGACGTCGTTATTAATTGCTCGGATCCCCGAGCAATCAAAGCTCTTCCTTTTATGCAAGGATATTGAATGCTCGGTTCCCAGAGCATTCAATGTTCTTCTTTTGAGGATGGGTCATTAACTGCCTCGGCGCGGGAGCCTTTAATGCCCGTCATTTCTCGGTTTCCTGTGTCTTTGCAGACATCCCATCAGGCGGGGATTCATTAAATACTTGCTTGTAACTGCCGTATATCAACAGGGGCGGTTCCGTCCGCCTGTAACTTAATCATGCGCTTTTTGCCACGTGTCCCACTCTCCTTGGAGGGGCGTCCTGTTGGCCCTGACGCACTGACTCCCTTGTGCAGAGTGCCCTCATGATTCCTAGTCTAATCGAGGTAGGACAGTTGTCAGTGACATTTTCAGGAATAGGAGTCATGTGTCAGGGTCACAGCTTCAGTTAGCATCCCTCAGCGCCGAGGGAAAATGATGACCTTGTGATGAGCGTACTCTCGGCGCCGAGGGTACGCAGTCAGGGAAGCTGAATAACCCTTATTCACCGAGGCTACGTCGTGTCTGAGAACACGTGTCCCCAACGTGGATGACAGCATCAGTGGCGCCGAGGCCACGTGTCGTAATCGTGGAAGAAGACGCTTGTAATGCCGAGGACGTGTCCTGATCTGCTCAGATCTCAGAAATGTCCCATCAATTTCTCAATTCAAATTTTCGAAATGTTGTAGTTCACAGTTTGTGAAAATTTTGGACAGTGAACTAAAAGTTTTTTTCTATTAAAGTTCATTGTTTGTGAAATTTTTGGACATTGAATTAGGATTTTTTATTAAATTTCACTGTTTGTGAAATTTTTGTGAACTTAGAGTTTCATTATATTAAAATTCATTGTCTATGTTTTTTTTAAAAAAAAAATTGAGTTTACTTGTTTTTCACTATTTTGGGTGGTGGTGGTTGACAACAATGGTGGTGGTTTTTTTGGGTGGTAGAGGTTGGCAGCGATGGAATCAACTATAGTTGTGTAAAAATTTGTTTTTATTGAAATGGAATCAACTTTAACCAAAATATCCATAATGACTAAAAATAATTAATAACAATTTTTTTTTTTTTTTATGATTGTAATTGCCTTTAAAAGTTGTGTAAAAAAAATTATAATTAGAAAAAATGAGAATTCATTGATAAAAATTAAACCCCTATAAATTTTAAAAAATTAGAAAACAAATACCTTCAAAAATAGGTTCACAAAATAAAAAAACAAAATAAAAAACTATTCAAAATTGGTCATTCATTTGAAATGAACAACTATAGTTCTTTATGAATTCAATAGAGCACGTGTCAACCCAAAAAGAAAACTATCAAAACAACTAGGAATCTCATCTGGACAAAATCATTCTCAAATATAGGTACAAAAAATTACACTCTTTGTCTACTTGCTCTCCACTCATCAAACATTTTGTTTGCCAAATTCAATCAAAATGTTGACCACTCATTGGATGTTTCAACTGTGGTAATACGATCATCATGTGCATCATTTTCCACCACGAGACCTGCTGCATCTACCTCTACCTCGATTGGGTTTATCGACATCTGATCCCTGATGTAGTTGTGAAGCAAACAACAAGCTATTATTATACGGTTTTGTATTTTGATGGGGTAGAAAGACGGGCTTCTTAAAATAGTCAAACGCTTCTTCAGTAGCCCAAAACATCTTTCAATTATATTTCTAGCAGAAGAATGTTTCATGTTAAATAATTCTTCAGGTGTCCTAGGTTGGTGACCGTCTCTCCGTTCTTTTAAGTGATACCTTTGACCGCTAAATGGGGCAAGAAATCCCTCACCGTTAGTATATCACCCATCCACAAGGTAATAGGTACCACGATTCACCATCAAACCCATTCCTTCTAATCATGGCATCTCTAAGCACCCTACTATCTGCCGCTGACCCTTCCCAACCATGTAATACATAAATGAAACTCATGTCTTGTGAGCATACTCCTAAGACATTAGTAGCAATATCTCTTGTCCGGGATCGATACCTAGGCTTGTCTTCCGTTGGCACATGAACACTTATATATGTCCCATCTAAGGTTCCAACACAACCCTAAAAATTCAAAAATCAAGTAGGAATCATATTTCCATACAGGTTCAAATGCGTGAACGTAAAATTAATTTAGACAAGGCTAACTACCTTGAACCACTTCCATTTCTCATATGTGGAATCTTCTAGTACTGGCTCGGGAGTCTAGAGCAAATGGCCTTGCAATCTTATCACCGCATTCAATACATTCTGAAAGTGCCTGCTAATAGTCTCACTAGACCTCTTAAATCGTTGTTTTATAACTCGATTTTTCACGTGATGTGCAAGGATATGCAAGAAAATAGCCACTTGCTCATCAATCTCCATATTTTTGGTATGTTTTAACTTTCCTATTGTCTCAAGCATGGAACATAACCTAATGAATGCTCGTCTATTCATCCTAAGTTGAGAAATACATGCGTCATCACTCGCATAAGCATAGTCATAGACAATAGTCCTCCTTGCAAAGAAGTCATTGTGATACCTTTGACCTTTTAATGATTTTTTTCTCGTATAGTAAAGGATGACAATAGACATCATATGGAAAAAAACAATTGACTAAATGCATGATTTTGGTCCACAACACAAATAATGCAATCAATTTCTTCTTCTTTATCATTTTCCTTCTTGCTAGACTTAAACGAGCCATAACTGTCACAAAAATTACAAAAAAAAAAAATCAGTATTTGGGATGTAGAACCTGAAGCAGAGTCACCTGGACATAAAATGGTGAATAATTTTATCAAACACCTAGTAGTATAAAAGCACATATTTACCATTTTAACTGCAAAATTCTCATTTGGGTATAAAAACTTCAACTTCACCAATTATAAATTCAAATAAGAAAAACAAAGAGGAAGTAGATCACCTAACAAAATACATAACAAAGATTACCACCATATATGAATAGATGACTCATCAATTTCCCATACAAAATTTCCCACACGAAAGAAAGAATTGAAGAGGATTGCTCAACTGTGGCAACTGATCCCTCCCTATAGGGTGTGAAGAATAACATGCTCAACTGTCTATGGAGTAGTACACAAAATTTTGTTCAGGCTCCCTACATACATGATTACCATATACCCAAGAACAAACACATTACAATATTTGTATGCTCCTGGTCGAAATCTTATTAAAAATTGGAGCATATGAGTTGATTTGGATCAATATGGAATTATTACCTTTAAGTAAATGACTAAAAAAAATTTGCTCTTAGAAGTGGAAAATATAATCCCCCAAACTGGAAGAAACTTTATTGTTAACATAAAAGCATGATTCTTTTTCCTAACTCATCAGAAAAAACTCCAACGGCTACATATTTCAGATGCTATATCCACAGACAATTTTGGAGTCAATCCATAAGTTTTCAAATGCATCCCACAACTTAGAAAGATACTTGAAATGCACATCCAAATCCCCTCACCAATGTGGGAAGAAGAACAAGGCATTCTACCAAGGTGAATGTTTATTAAGTAGGTGAAGAACTCATTCACAAAGGAGGCCCAGGAAGGAAAAACCGAAAACTGAAGAACTACTAACAAAAGTAGTCTCCAAAACAATGAACAAGCAGCTCTATAGGCATAAAAAGCAAATGTCAAACCCAATAAAATTAAAACAACAATTTTCCTAGGATGTCTTTCACCAATCAAAAAGTAAGGGATTGTATAGCAAATTGGAAAGTTCTGATGTTTCTGCTGTAAGATTGCAGCACACACAGCAACTGCAAGTTTGAAAACGCTAGAAACAACTGTTGATCAGGTGTAAAATGATGCTGAAACAAGTGCAGACGAACAAAATAGAAATGAGTTCAGCTACAACTTCTAAATAGAATCCCATTCGAAATAGTTCTGCTACAGCTAGCGTGAAAAGAGAGCATCTCCATAGACAGTTGCCATAGTTGAGCACTTTGTGTACTACTGTCTATGGAGTAGGATTTTTATATGACATTTGAGGTGGCTGAAATGTCGTTCAGAAGATTCCCCATTGTACCACTTTAAAGATTGATATGCTATCACTCAATAAAACAAACATGGATTAGGAATGATAACTGGGAAGAGCATCTCCATGGTTATGTGATAGTCAGACAACATCAAAATTTACAATCTATGTGAGTAAAATGAAAATGCTTCTGTTAGACATTTTCTCAAACACCTTCAAAGCAAGACCCAAATCACCACAACCCAATTACATTTGTGTCGGGGCGGGAGATTAGTTTCGTAGGTGGTGTCGAAACCTTGAAAATAAAGATCAGTAGTGAAAAGAGAATGAGAAATTACCTGAGATTTGTTGCAAATGTCGAATTTGATCTGGTCTTGGTCTTGGTCGTGGATCTGGTGCATTGCTTCACCAAAGAGAGTGACAGGGAGGGCAGGAGGGGGAAGCCATAGATTTGATGAGAGTGTGCGAGAGAGAGATGCAGATGAGAGTGTGAGAGAGGAGACGAGAGATAGAGACGAGAGAGACCGAGAGAGCGCGATCGGTTTTTTTTTTTCCAGATGGATTGGGCTATTACCCAGGGATTGGGAATGGAGAATACCATGTTGGATTTGGTAATGCCTAATCCCATAATTTGTGGGATTAGGTATTCCTTTGGAATGGGAATGGATTTTAAATCTTGCAAACCAAACATTAGAATAGACATTCCCATGGAATGTCTATTCCATTCCTAAGGCCTAATACCATGTACCAAACATAGCGTAAGTTGTTTTTCATCGCCTATTTCTTTCTTCACCTGGAACCTGATTGCATTCAGCTCACTAATATCATCCCCCTCAACAATTAGCAGCAAAATGCAAGTGACATACAGTTAACATAATATGGTCATAGATCTTAGGATGTAGCTCGATCATGAGCGAATTACAAAATAAAGGTTTTTACAATCTACATTACCCTAACACTGTTACTTATTGAACCTCCATCTCCATAAGCATACTCTCATCATCGCATCTCCCATAACCTGTAAATAACATAAGACTAAGTTAATTACATGCACGTCTTAAAATATGTTAATGAACCATATGAAACACTAACAAGTAGCTGCAATAAAAATATTGTCCATAAAAACCTTGTACGATAATAATATCCTTCACAATTTGGTTGCACATAAATTTTACCCATCTGATTTTATGCACAAATTTCTCCAGCTCGTAAGGACTTAGAACCTCATCTCAGGTCCTTAAGTTTTACTTTATTGCCTCACTGATTCCAATCATTCCTTTTCATATATTACATAATCCGATCAGAAAAACTAACAACATAATCATTTGGCTTCATAACATATGTGGGGGACAAAGGTATCTGTATTTGGCGAGGGTTTGCATCTAATCATCATATTCATCTAATCGTCAAAACCAAGGACAAGGAAACATATTCTATCGTCCCTGTATTGCATAGGACATAAAGGCAATCCATTAAGGTGAATTGATTATTGAATAGTGTTGAGCTATTGTCCTCCTAGGGCAACTCCACCTGCTCTGGGATGTTAATCTGTGGATTGTTGGCGAAAACTGGGGATTCTGTTAAGTCATTGAGACCACAGACAATCGTTAGAGCTTTGCTACGAGGGGATTATCTCTGACTGCAAAGCTACCTATGAATAGGGTTTCTTTCCCAACGCAACAAAATTCTCATCACAGTGACCACACTGCAACTCTGCTTCTATGAAATTCTGGCTCCCGGAAACATTGCCCCTTTTTCACTAGCTTGCCGCAAGTTCTCTCCTTCCCCCCTTGGGGCTCCTGCAGTGTGGATTCCTCCTTAAGTTCGCAGGTTTGTTAACCACTGGCTAGAAACCCAAAAAACACCGAAAAATATTATTTGACTAGACAACTAAATAATGTGGTGTATATTCCATTATAAGTTCAAATTGGCCTAGATGAACTGTAGATCTTCTGTGTTGGCAACTCTTTGCACATTGGTTACAATCCAATATCTTAAGAACAAAGAATAAAGAAAAAAGAAGTGAAACTGTTTTTTTTTTTTTAACAGAAAACAAAACTTTCATTAAAAGTAATAAATAGAGTACATTTTGAGTGGGAAAGGAATCCACATCAAAACTCAAACAAAATGAAAAGTACATCCGGAAAACCAAGTAAAGAAACTCAAGGAACATTAATCTAAGTACAAGCCGCTATCCAATCTAGGTTGATGGCATGCAAAGAAACCTCCTTAAAAACTCTTTCACAATTGATGCCCAAAAGGAAACCAAAAACTTTGCTCTATCCCACAACATCTCCTCTCCCCACAACTCATTCTTTATCCTCAAAATTTTTGTAATTCCTTTTCTTCCATACCACCCAAAAAATAGACACAACAACACAGTCCCACAAAATGGACTCTTTTCTTCTTTCCAAAGAGCCCATAGGATGCCACAAGTAAATCAACACATCCTCTTGGGAAAACCCAACTCAAACTAAACTCCCAAAGCGCTCTATACCACATCATCGAGGCCACTGCCCACTGGGCATTGGAGAAAGAGATGACCCACACTTACACACCATATTTTGCACATCACACACGAATTGGGAGAAAGACAAGAGTTCGGTCTTCTCCTTTGTAATAAATCACAAGTATTGAGATCTCCATGAGTTACAGTGAGTCCATACAAAAATCTGCACCTTGATAGGCACTTTGACCTTCCAAAGTTGTGGGACTTCTGTGGTGTAAAGTGGAAAAGTGACCACTTGTTTATATTTGGGTGAATATCCATTGTCATTATCATTTTGGGACCCAGTATTGAAAAAAGAGGGGAAATGATAAAGATGACAAGATAGCTTACATATCCAAAGGGTGGAGGTTAACTATTGTGCAATCAATTCTAACTAGTTAATACTATTGTCACATTTTATTTTATCTTCGATGGTGCCCGAGAAGAGAACTATGAAAACTGAAAAAATGATGAGATATTTTTTGTGGAAAGGTAGTGGTTAGGGATAGTTGGGAGGTGGTTTCTAGTTCTAGGTATTTGCTATCTAATTAGCAGGAGAAATCCGTATCCCAAAAGTGTCCACGACGTGTCCAAAATTCAAAATAATAATAAAAAAAATGGGATACTGATTTTCGTATATCTGACTGTGTTCGAGTCCGTGCTTCATAGCCATTAAGTAAATAATCATTTCCAGTGGTCCTTCGTCCTTCATTAAACAGGTTAAGGCCCAGGATGTTGCAACTGCATCCCTTTCCCCACCAACCACTATAAACCCAAACTCGTATATGAAATTGCACAAGGCACCAAAACAATTTTTAAATATCAGAAAATCTGTTGATCATCTATCCTGTCAACTGACCAATAGAGTCTGAACCAAAAAATTGGGAACAAAATGAATGGAAAAAAAAGGCATGCCTTCCAAATAAAAAATGAATAAACGAAATATAACTTTTGAATAATTAATACATAGGTTTCAGCTTACCTTGAGCTTAACAGCTAGATGCTCCCTAGTTGGGTTTCAGCCTACATAACTTGACTTTGTTTTCAGTTATCCCACAATGCACCCGGGCTTGAAATATTTTAGGAGAATCATCTCCATCAGCAGCAGCAGCAGAATCCTGGGCTTTGAAAGTGATAAAACACATGAACCCTGAGCACACATATGTGTTGACTTTGATGACTTCCGTAAATTTGTAGTTTGTACCCTGCAATTTGAGAAAGGATTGAAAACCAACGCATTTAAAATAAACGAATAGAATGTGTATGCAACAATTCAATTGGCAAAGAAACAAGCAGGCGCTTACATTGTCATTGTTGTAGGCGTCAATGGCTAAGATTGAACAGACGGTGACATCCTGATGCAACAGTGAACCTTTTTGCAAGTTCACTATTGGCATAATAATCCCAAACGGACACTTATTTCCAAATTTTTCAACGTCAAAGCCCTATACGATACGATACGATAGAGAAAGGGGAAAATTGATAAACAATTAATTAATTAGAAAAAAAAAGAAAGAAAAATAAATAGCAGTCTATACCTCGCTCTCTTGGACCTGTTTGGCGTACCTCTGACCCTCTTCTTCTGTCAATTCATCCGGATCATAATAGGGTATGAGTTTGCCTTTTTCATGTTGGTTCTGATTTTCCTCATCCAATTTCTGTTTTTTCAGACAGTGTTGTGCTTCTCCTGGAGGAGATTCAGATGCATAACCAACCTCATGCACGGCAATTGCAGAGTCACTCATCTTTGTCTCTCCCCAGCAGTACTTACCCTCGCAACAAAGAAGCCCTTCCCCAATCCCGACTTTAACTTTATCGGACTACACCTACGAGGAAATCTTTTCGGTTTTGTTCGTAATTTCTGTGGTTGAATTTGGATTGGATTTGGTTAAAAAAAAAAATTTGGATTGGATTGCGAATCACGTGCGAGCCAAGACTATTTAAGACAAAATGAGAATTAAAAATGAGATTTTTTGCTTTTAATATTAATAATTAAAATTTTTTTTTGGTCAGTAACACAATAGAATAATAATTTTAATTTAAGAGTTATATATTTTTTGACAAATAATTTTAATTTCGTATACCCCTTATAATTTTTCCTAATATATACAACTACTAGTCCAATTAGTAATTCGTACTTTTTGTGGGAGTGAAATCTATTAAAATACACATTTTTTCTTTTTCTTTTTTTTTGTTAAATTTCTATTATTAATTCAGGATAGATGAATGGTCACAAACGAAAAAAGAGAAAATTATTCAATTTTACTTTTAGAAGCCCATGATCCATCTCAGCCCAGCCCATCATGATTTTAGGTAGGTAAACAGTGCCAATTTGTAATGGACATCATTATTTTGTGATGGTACACCACCAATTACCACCTTCCACCACCACCACTACACTCACCCTCCACCATTACCACCCACTGCCGCCATTGTCGCCAACCACTATACTCATCCACCATCATTGCCCATCACCACCATCAACGTCGCCACAAACCACCACTACTCACCACCATCATGATTGTTCGTCACCACCACTACCCACTGCCACCAATCATCACCTCCCACCACTACCACCCATTACCGTCATCTACCGCTGCCTACCCCAAAGCCAACGCCACCACCACAGTCGACACTGCCAACTTCCACCATCGTCGTGCTCCATACCCACCCCCCCACCACCCACTACTACCCGCCGCCACCAATCGCCTCCTCCCACCACCACCACCCGTTATTGTCACCTATCACCCCCCATTACCACCGCCATTCACTACCACCACCACCATCACCGCCCACCACCACCACCCCCTATCGTTGCCGACCACAACCAATATCACCGCTGCCACAAAAACACCACTACCCGCTGCCATTACCACCGCCTATCACCCACCACCATCGCCACCAACCATCACCACCTATCGTCGCCAGTCATCATCACCCAAAACTCACAAACCATCACCACCACAGCCACCACTGTCTACCAGCATCATCATTGCCCACCCCACCAACCATTACACGTCGCCAACCCACCACCACTACCCATTCACCGTTGTCGCCACCCACCATCGCCCTCTATCACTTATACCCCCACCACCACTTTCATTGTCGCCCACTATCGTGAATGAATTCTTTTTTCTCTCCTCTATCTTTCATCCTCCTAGATGTACATTCAAAAATAATGAATTAAAAACAATGAACTTTAATAGAAAAATTCATAGTTTACAAAGTTTTCACAAACAATGAACTTTCAATAGAATGACACTCCTAATTTACTGTTCAAATTTTCATAAACTGTGAACTACAAAAATATTGCAAATTTGAATTGAAAAATATATATCAAAAACAGTGAAGTAAAAAAAAACATATAGTGAACTTTAATAGAATGAAAATGCTATTTCAAAAAAAAAAAAATTCACAAATAGTGAACTTTAATGGATAAAACTTCTAGTTCACTCTCTAAATTTTTCATAAAAAAAATTAATATAATGAAACTTTTAGTTCACTGTTCAAAATTTTTAAAAGCAATTAATTTTCATAGAATGAAACTCCTAATTCACTGTCCAAAATTTTCACAACCAGTAAAATACAAAAATATTGAGAATTTGAATTGAAAAATTTATATAAAAAACAGTGAACTTAAAAAAATATTGAAAAATTCAAAAAACATTGAACTTTACTAGAATAAAATTCTTAGTTCAAAAAAATTTCAAAAATAGTGAACTTTAATATAATTTTCACAAATAGTGAACTACCAAAATATTGAAAATTTAAATTAAGAGATTTATATAAAAAATAGTGAACTCTAAAAATATTAAAAAAAATATATACATTGAACTCTAAAAACAGTAAACTTTACTAGAATGAAACTTCTATATCAAATTTTTTTTTTTTTTTAAAAAAAGTGAACTTTAATAGAATTAAACTTCTAGTTCGTTATCCAAAATTTTCATAAAAAGTGAACTACAAAATTATTGAAAATTTTGAACTGAAAAATATATATCGAACAATAAACTCAAAAAATATTGGAAAAAACATAATCAATGCACTTTAAAAACAGTGAACTTTAATATAATGAAATTCTTAATTCACTGTCTAAAATTTTGATCCATTTATAGCTTATCTATATCTACGTACAAATTTATATGCGGAAAGGTTTCTATATGTACACATCTTGGAATACAAATGGTGTTATTTAAGGGCAAATATAAATTTATGTGTTCTACGTGTAGACTTTGAAAAGTCAACAATTCATTTGTTTAAAATTGATGTGTCTTATATCCTACTATTAGTCATTGTTTAACGACGAAATAACATTGCTAGACACTGTTTGATGATGTTTTGGCCATACAAGTTTATCCGAGTCTATTTTTTGGTCATAATTAATTGTTTAATTACTTGATTCATATGGGTAAAATTTATTTGTTCATATGTCATGATTCGAAATATTTTATATATAGTGACGAGCATATTGATTGTAAGTATGTAATGTTTATTTTGCAGTTTTACTTCCTAGCACTACAAGAATTAAGGCCTTTTGAGGCGAATTTTTTGTGACAGTAAAATTTGTCGCCACAAAAAAGTCCTTTTTTGCGGCATCTTTTTCGCGGCAGTAGGATTGCCGTCACAAATGATAAATTTTGCATTATCTTTTTTTTTTTTTTTTTTTTGTGATGGGCTATGCCTTGTTAGATAAGCATAAGATGACATTTTTTTTAAAATTTATTTTTTTGGCATTTTTTTTGCTTGCTTTTCCCCCAATAAATAAAACTATCTATTTTTATATTTCTTATTCATTTTTTCCCCATTTCTGCAATTAGCTCTCTTTTATAAAAAATATCAAGCACTTAAGATCATTGACACCTCGTGTCATTAAACAAACCATTTCTAACAAAAAAAAAATTCATCTAAAATACAAAAAATGTCTCTACATGAACCCCAAACAATATTTCTATATAAAATTTTATTAAAATTCGAGCCGATTAAAATTTATTTTTCTACATATTAAATTCGAGTTGATTAAAATTTATTTTTCTACATATTAAAAATTTGAGCCGATTAAAATTCGATTCGAGTTGATTAAATTCTTTTTTATATATATTAATTCAAGCCTATTATAAATTCTTTTTTTGCGGCGGCATTCTTGCTGTCACAATTGTATTTTTTCAACAAATACATAACATTTGTGACGGCAAAGTCTCTGTCACAAATGTTATGCTTAATTGCGACACCATTATTTGCGTCAGACAATTTCTGCCACTAATGTTTTTGCGACGGCGTAATGCCGCCTCAAATACTTTTTGCGGCACTGCCTATTGCGGCTACTAAATGCCGCCGCAAAGCCGTCGCAAAAAGTATTTGTGACGGCAAATATACTTTTTGCAGCAGCTTTTTGCCGTCACAAAAAATATATTTTCTTGTAGTGTAGTCTTATGTCTCATTCTGTATCTCATATCCCTTTGGTGAATGGTTCAAATTTCTCGCAATGGAAAGATAGAATAATCTTTACTTTGGGGTGCATGAAGATTGACACGACGCTTCGTGAGGATAGGACACCTATCCCTACAGAATCAAGTACGCCTGAGGAAAAAAATGTGCATAAGAAATGAAAGAGATCTAACTGCCTTAGCCTCTTACTCTTGAAAAGTCATATCTCAAGGAAAATCAGGGTCTCCATTCTGAACTCCAAAAGTGCTAAAGAATTCATGACTGCAGTTGAGGAGTAATTTATGAGCTTTGACAAGGCACTTGCTAGCACCCTGATATCAAAGTTTGCTTCTTTGAAGTATAAAGTTCATAGTGACATACACGAGCACATTATGGAATTACATGACATTTCTGCGCAACTCAAATCATTGGAAGTTGATATGTTTGAGATATTTCTTGTCCACTTTTTCCTTAATACTCTACCATTGGAGTATACACCATTTAAGATCTCTTACACCACACATAAGAATAAATGGTCTATGAATCAACTTCTTATCATGTGTGTTTATGAAGAACAGAGACTGAAGTAAAAAGAGGCAAGACAGTATCCATTTGACCTCTCATTAAGGGAAAATATAGGTGGAAACATGTACTAACAACTACCATATTCTGATAAAGAAGAAGAACACGAAGGTGTCAGCCAAATCGGCAGACACAAAGGATTTCAAGTGTTTCTTTTGCAAGAAAAAGTGGCATGCAAAGAAAGACTGCATCAAGTATAAGAAATGGATGGAGAAGAAATGCACATCTCTTTCTCTAGTGTGTTATGAATCAAATTTCATAAATGTACCTCATAACACGTGATAGATTGACTTTGGTGCAATTGTCCACATATGTAAAACCATGCAGGAATTGCTGAACAAAAGGACCCCAACAAAAAGTGAACGATGATGCATCATTATGGGAAATAAGATGCAGTCATGTGTGGAAATTGTTGGGACGTCCAAACTTGTTTTAAAGACTGGTCACTTCTTATATTTATATGACAATTTCAATGTTCCTAACTTTTTTAGAAACCTTTTACCAGTACCTAGACTTGTCTCTTATGGTTATCATGTTAAGTTTGGACATTTGTTTGTTATTTTGCACTTGGATGATGTTGTGTTTGGTAATGATATTTTCGAGGATGGTTTATTTAAATAATGCCAAGATACATCATTTGAAACATTTTTGTTACCCTTCATGATAAAGAACATTGTGGATTGAAACATGGTATTTTGAATGAAAAAATTTCCACTTTATGACACAGAAGATTATGACATATCTCTATAAGGAGAATCAAAGGATTGGTAAATGATGGGATCTTACCAAGCGTTTTGAATTCACAGACGTTGATAGTTGTGTAGGGTGTATTAATGGTAAACAAACTAACAAGTTCAAGAAAAGTGTCATAAGAAGCTTGAATGTGTTTGATATCATACATACAGATATTTATGGGCCATTCTTGACCCCATGTTGTATATGTCATAAATATTTCATTATTTTCATAGACGATTTCTCATGCTGCGGTTAACTTTACCTCTTGTTTTATAAAGACCAAGTCTGAGATGTTTTCAAGATTTTTAAAACAGAGATAGAGCTACATCTTGGTAAAAAGATCAAAACCATGAAGTCGAATAGGGGTGGTGAGTATTATGGTAGGTATACTGAATCAGGACAACACTTAGGTCCATTTGCATGATTCCTTCAAGAACATAGTCTAGTGGCACAATATACCATGCCAGATACTCCTAATCAAAATGGAGTAGCTGAAAGCCGAAATTGAACACTAATAGATATGGTTAGGAGTACGATTAGTTACTCCACTCTCCCAGTTTTTTTTGGGGGTGATACCTTAAAAACCATCATGTAAATTCTAAACAGGGTTCTTACTAAGGCTATCCCTAAAACACCTTTTGGTTTATAGACAGGTAGAAAATCTAGTTTAGCACATCTACACATCTAGGGTTGTTAAGTTGAGGCTCGAGTGTATAACTTCCAAGAGAAAAAGTTGGACCCAAGAATCATAAGTGGCTATTTCATTGGTTATCTAGAGAAGTCCAAGGGATACATATTTTATTGTCCTGATCATTCTCTACGGAGACATGGAATGCAAAATTTCATGAAAATGACCAAGTTAGTGGGAATATACAACCTCAAAATATTATTTTTGAGGAAATCAAACTCAAATTTCTATGCAAAGTTCAAATGAGTTGATAATCATTCCTCCACCAATTATTCATAATGATTTGGTGGAGGATGAGTCAACTATTAATGTACCATATGTAATTGAACCTGTTGCCATTGAGAATCTTACTTTGTCTACACTTGTAGTGGGGCAAGAAGAAACTTTAAGGAGGCCATCAAGGGCTGAGAAATTTGAAATTATATTAGATTATATTGTGTATTTTTAGGAGTCCGATTTTGATATTGGAAAGTGAGATGATCCAACAACTTTTTCACAAGCTATGAATAGCTTGAATTCCTCCAACTGGTATGATGCCATGAAGGAAGAGTTGAACTCAATGGATAGAAACAATGTTTGAATCTAGTTGAACTACCTCTTGGTGCCACAACAGTCAGTTGTAAATGGGTCTATAAGACCAAAAGAGACTCTAAAGGAAAGGTAGAACGACATAAGACCAGACTTGTTAACAAGGGGTTCACTTAAAAGGAAGGTATCGATTACAATGAGATTTTCTCACCTATTTCTGTGAAAGACTCTCTAAGGATTATTATGGCTTTGGTGGCTCATTTTGACTTAGAGCTTCACTAGATGGATATGAGAACAACTTTTTTCAATGGTGATTTGGAAGAAGAAGTGTACATGAAACAAGCTGAGGGTATTGTTTCAGAGGGACAAAGTCATATGGTTTGCAAGCTAAATAAGTCTATATATAGACTTAAACAGTCCTCCCATCAATAGTATCTTAAGTTCAACGATGTAATTTCTTCATTTGATTTCGTAAAAAATGTCGTTGATCATTGTATATACTTTAAAATCAGTGGGAGCCGATTCATTTTTCTAGTCTTGTATGTACATGATATTTTGCTTACTAGTAGTTATTTGACGTTGCTTATTGAAACTAAATATTTTATGTTCAGTCATTTTGAAATGAATGATATGGGTGAGGCCTCGTATGTCATAGGCATAAAGGTTCACAAAGATAGATCTAGAGAAAAAAAATTATCTATCTCAAATGACCTACATTAAGAAAATGTTAGAGAGGTATGATATGGAAAACTCCAAACTAAGTCCTGCACCTATGTCTAAAGGTGACAATTTAAGTAAGTCTCAATCTCTGAGAAATAAGCTTGAAATGGAGTAGATGAGAGCATATCCTTATGCATCATTGGTTGGAACTTTAATATATGCCCAAATTTGCGTCAGACCAGACGTTACATTTGTAGTTGCTGTATTGGGTAGATTCTAGAGTGACCTAGGTTTGGATCGTTGGAGAGCTGTGAAGAAGGTGTTTAGATATCTGCAAGGAACACAAGATTACGTGCTTACATATAGCAGATCTAGTTCTCTAGAGGTTGTCAAATATACAGATTCTGACTTCGTAGGATGCCGAGATTGTAAGAGATCAACATCAGGATATATATTTTTGCTTGCTAATGCTGCAATCTCTTGGAGAAGTACAACATAGAAATTAACAACAACTCCTACTATAGAGGCTAAGTTGGTTGCATGTTATGAGGCGATTACACATGCAATTTGGTACAGAAATTTTATTATTGGTCTAAAGG
Organism: Ilex aquifolium; assembly: GCA_951799425.1. Classification (NCBI taxonomy): domain Eukaryota; kingdom Viridiplantae; phylum Streptophyta; class Magnoliopsida; order Aquifoliales; family Aquifoliaceae; genus Ilex; species Ilex aquifolium. The sequence continues at coordinate 9,708,505 of OX637397.1, read as the reverse complement.
TTGTTGATTCTATTTCGAAGCCCATAAGAATGTTATGTGATAATACAAGAGTCGTTTCCTCAATAAATAATGACAAGATATCTAATGGTAACAAGTACATGGATATTAATTACCTTGTTATAAAGGAGAAATATGACGAATACAAGGTGTCAATTAAGTACATCAGTACTGTGCTTATGTAGTAGACCTTATGACCAAAGCTATAGCTCCAAGATTATACAAAGATCATGTAGATCATATGGGTCTGGTGAACAATGATATTGTTTGACATACTTTTTGTGCACATTTGGGGACACTATTAGTTTATTGTATCACATTTGTTATGTTATTATGCTTATTACATTTTGGTGACATGAATATGTTCTTCGCAGAAAACTTTGACCAACAAAATCTTATAAGAAATTCATTTATAAAGAAAATATTAGCCTAAAGACTTAATTATGAGGGCTTGATGATATTGTGATCATGGAAGGTTATATGCTATTTGCTGGTGTATATATGGCATGGTTCATATTATTATTCTCAAGTAATCAATAATAAAGTTCAACTCACTCATATTGGGATAATTTTGATAAAGAGTACATAACTTTATCAAATCCAAGTATTTGATTATTTCAAAAATATACTATTATTAATAATATTATTTTATTATTATTATTATTATTATTACTATTTTGTTTAACTTTCCTTGTCAATATGCTCTAAGTGGGAGAATGTTGGGACTTATTTGGTGGGACTCATATGTGGATCACAATTGACAAGACACATTCTTGAATTTTGGGATAAGGATATCCTAATTAAAAGACTCAACCTACGTTGGTTTGATTAGTGAGCAATTTCCTTGTAAAAGTGGTGTCCTAGGCACAAAGAAATAATTTACTTAATAGTCAATTTCCTTGACAGTTTCTTTGATAGGAGAAAACTAAGGCTGGTAACTGAGGGAGATACAGGTTGTCGGAGAGACCCCATCTCTGATTCACACTTACCGACATCTCTCACTCTCTAGAAAAATTATCTGTAACCTATAGAGAATTAAGTTCGTGAATATATTCGGTATTCTTGATATTCTTCTCCTGGGAATTGTCACTGCATATCTCTATTAAGAACCATTATTATAGATCGTGTGAGTCACTATTAATTTTCTTTTCGATCTGATTTATGACCATTAGGTCTATCAACTTTATCATGGCTCAGGTGCTTGGAGTTGTTCAGAAAAGGGCACAATTGAAAATTTAAATGGGGCAAACGGGTTACACGGGTCTTTACTTGTGGAAGGTGGAAGGGTACGCAAAACGACCCATGTTTAATTTTTGTGATTTTCGCCCGTATAATAAACGGTTTTTGTACAAGTTGAAAGGTTTTTAATACGAACCTATTTAACCTGACATTAACTCGCTTAACCTGACATGTTTGACAGACCTATTATGTATATTGGAAAGTACTTAGAGTAGTATAGAAATAATTCTTAACGAATTAGTAAAACAAAATGCTACTTGAGTGCCAAGTGAGTGTTTGTTTTGTAATTCTTGATTTGTTGATTTGACATAAAATAGATGGACAACCAAACGAAAATAAGACAGTAGATCACATTGCAACGAATTTTCCCATTTTTGTAATTACTAGTAATGCACGACGTTTGTTGTACGTAAATAAATTTAAATAATATTATTTTTATAAAAAAGTTAAATTATATATGTAATTAAATTAAATAATAAATTAGGTGTTAAATAATTAATTCATATTTTAATTATTACTAAATTAATTATTGATTTATTCTATAAGTTTTTAAGCAACTAATCTGTCATTTATTTATATATTTGTTAGACCCTTTTAAATATTTGCACATCTAATTGTATTATAGAATTAATAATTTTTATTTTGTTAAATAGATTGATTAGATCTCTTATAATATTATTTTTTTGTTACATACCAAAAAATAAAATATAACATATATTTGACTATAGATCATATAGATATAGATAAATGTATAACTGTATTACTAATAAATGAGTTCAAAAGAATTTAGAAGTTCTTATAAACAAGATGAAAGTTAAATATGTGTAAAAAATAAAAATTAGATAAAAATATATAGGAGGGTATGATTGACCTTATAATAATAATTAGGGATAAAATAGGAAATTAAAATTTTTTCATAAATGCTGACATTTATAAGTAGTATAGATATATAAGGATGTGGATTTTACATTTGTTTCACAAAATCCAAGAATAATAGTATTTGTTTAATTGAGTTAGGGGACTAATAATGGACTACTAAATTTTCGATCATACACTAATAAGAAGAAAGCCATGGTCTTTTAAGAGAACTATATAATTGTTGCACACGTGCCTTACATGTGTGAAGTATAATTTGAAGTTTTAAATTTTAACTTTGTAGATTATTGAATATTTAAATCAATTCGCGTGGACAAGGAATCCTTGTCAAAGTCACAAGAAGGTTAAACATTTCCATATTTACACAAGGGCCTACTATATGGTCATGCCAATAATAAGAAACGAAAGTAGAGACAACAAAGTAAAGCAAAGAAACTCATGGAAGAAAAATCAATATAGAAACATATGAGAAATGAACGTTCAGATAACCATGCACGTGAAAAACAAATTATATAGATAATGACTATATAGAATCATGAGAAAGGACTGTGTAAAGGAATAACATGTGTAAGCTGTCTTTGATCGAACCGAAAAAGAGATTAATCGAGGTGCGTATAAATTGATCCGACCACCCCTAATCCTTGAAGCCATAAAAAAAAAAAATAACACTTGATCCAAGAACCAAGAACACCATGTTGTTATCTCAAATGAACCGAGAACACTTGATCCAACACATACTTGAAATATATACCTGAAAAGAAGAGTATGCATAGATACACGTAGCTAGATGAGGATACAAGATAGCACAAAGTATGTCTTGTGCTAAAAAAATAGCACTTAGTTTAATGCGTATTAACTGGAGTATGTGAGCAGTAAATAAGTTGTGGACATAACCTTTAGCCTTATAATATAACACAGTAATTGTACCCAATTTAACCGCAACCCCAAAGTTATTCATCTTAGTTTTTTTAATCACTCCTACAGATGGCATAGTGTATAATATCACTAAACAAAGAGTGCACCGTTCAATTGTGTCAAGACAAGTTTAGGTAGTTACATACCCTACCGGTTGGGTAGTAATACTGATTTATTCCAACTAAATCAATCATGATGATGTGTAGACTTGAAACATGAGGATGGTGTTTAAGCTGAAGAGCTCGAAGCTTGTGAACAGTAGTGTGTAAGTGATTGATGGAGAAGAAGATATCCAGAGGTGGAGCTTGATGGGCCCTGCCTAACACTACAGTAAATCAGAGACTATGGTACGAGCTAAGAGAGAGGAAGAACAAACAGTGGTTCACCAACTGTGAAGTTTGCCTAATCCATTTTAATGGAGTCTCCTACTCCTTGGATAACTGTATATTACTTGAAGAAGAAGATAGAGTTATAATTTGTTCAATGCCTTTATATGGAGAAGGCATTTGTATTTATACCCACAGGTGTGGTGGTTCTCTAATCATTATCACGTGGTCCACTAGTTTGTTAGGATTTTGTTGAGAGAATATTAAACCGTTAAAAGTTATATTCCCTAGGTGGTGACGTGGCATTGTGGAACATACTAAGGTGGTGGCTTTTTGACCTGTCTTCCAACTTGGGTACATTGTGGTCTTCCGTACCTATGGAAGGGTCTGTTGTGCAGCTACTCTACTCTGGGACGAGCTCTTGTTTTTTAGCCGGCTCGTGAATATGGGAGCTTGGTCCAATCGTCTATCTCGAGCTAGTGATGCAGATTCTTCTTGTGATTTTAATGAGAGCGACCTGAACGTATTTACCTGACGTCATCCTTGATCAACTTGGATTCCTTTGACTAAGAATGTAGGTGAACAATCTTGCTTCCCTTCTGTGGATAGATGTTTAACCATAGGGTCGGCGGATAGACCTCATCAGCTGAGCCTGTTACGGTATAGTTACTCGATTATTCTATTGTGAACAAATGACGTCATTTTTGGGTATCATCAAATCACATCCTCTTCCTTTTTGAAGTGAATGGGTGCAAAAAGAAATTGCGAAAACTGTTAAAAGTTTCACCTAGAAGCTTGAAATTACAAAGTTTATTATCATTGCCATGAGAAAGCCGATGGTTCCACGGTAAAGGGGGGAGAGCAAATATTTTTTTTATAGTGGGGCAACCCAAAATTCAATGATTAGTTAAATTTATAATCCTAATATTATTTGTTCTAATGTTAATTTTCTTTTACCAAATTTATCAGTAACCAAATTCAATAACCAATTTGTTTACTCAGACTCAAACTCAGAACTTCATCATTAAGTCATTAACATATGAATTGTAAGGATCACAAATATTCGATATAAATAGAACACATTTAAAAGCTATAAATTAAAAAAAATTCAATTTATCACAAGTCTATTAAACCGAACTTAGATATAGGAACAATTTAACCCATCAAATGTTTCTATCCTATCCACTGACATACTATAATCCAAATGTCATACATAATCGACAAATTCCAAATGTATAAATCAAATTGAATAGAACAAATTTAATTGAAATAATCTGGTAAAACTTCAACCTATCATAGAGCAGGCAAGTTTAAATTTCAAGCAATATAGCAAAACAATTAAATTCATGATAGAAAATTTTAAAGTTCCAGTGTAAAAATCTAGTTCCAAATTAATGAAAACCTTCGTAACTACAACAAACAAAGAAAATCCAAGTCTTTCGCATAGTATGTGTTTATGTTATCGATGTTCAAAAGTTTCGGTTCGTTCAAATGCTAATTTGTAATTATTACATACCAATTTCAGTTTCAATCTTGTGGTTGAAAATTCAAAACCCACTTTCAAAGTTAAGGTTTCAAACTTGAGTCACGTTAAAAACATAGAGAAAAAGAGAAGAGAAGAGATGGAAGGAAGGGGGAGAAATAGGACACACACTGAGAAAGTCAAGTTGAAATGAACGACTGAACAACAATCATTAAAAGTCGTAACTACCCATAAATAAATGGTTAGTGATAAAAATCGAGCTTGTTTATGCTTCATACAGGCTAAGAGGGACTTTGTAACTCACATGTGACATATACTTCTATGGTTAGGATGTGTTCTTTTATGGTTGGGATGTGTTTTTTAATGGTTTGGATATGCACTTTTATGATCGTTTCTTTAGACTACGTACTTTGGGATGTGGACACTGGGATTTATGTGTATATACTATTTTTTGTTATAATGTCTTATGATGCACAAATCGGTTTTATGCAATGTTATCAGAACCGGACCGGTCATCGAACAGGCTAGGAGACTGGGTCAATGGTTCACTGGTTCAACCGGTGGTTTAATTGGTCGGACCGGTCATATAATTAAAAAATAAAAAAAATATATAATAATTATAAAATATAATAATTTAGTTAAAAAAATATAAAATATGTCTAAAATGGATACAATTTGTCATAAAATTAATGAAGTTAAAGTAAAAGAAACACCTGTGCCAAATATCAAAGTTGAATTTTAAAGCTCCAATTCAAGTACATAACAAAAAAATCACTCCAAGTCCAATCCCCAAACCACAATTACTAGCTAGGATAGAATTTGTAGCTCGATTGCCACTGGAATGGTTTTACACCATTGACTAAGTAGACAAAACAAGATTTGAAACAATGGATTTTGGTTTTATACCATTAACTACCCAACTTGAATGGTTTTACACCATTGACTACACTGGAATGGTTTTACACCATTGACTACCCAACTTGAAAGTTGAAACAATGGATTTTGGTTTTTTCCTTAATTTACAGTCTGATATATGCAGTACCAACAATTGATCGCAGCCGCTGGAGTTCCTCGTCAGTAGCTTGGAGTTCCTCGAAGATCCCTGGTCGCTGGAGTTCCTCAAAGATCCCTGGACACTGGAGCTGGAACAGTGGCTGATCTGATCGCAGTCGAGTAGTCGAGCAGTAGCTGATCGCAGGAGGAGCAATGGCTGATCGCTGGAGTCTGCGATTTAGGACCAAAAAAAAGCCCCAAATACAAAAAATATTGATTTTATTAATTTATATAATTTAATTTTTATTTGGGTATTAAACCGTCCGGTTTTTACAAAACTACCGGTTCACGGTTTTTTGTAAAAATCGGCCGGTTTTCCGGTTCATCCCCGGTTCTCTTCCTTAAGCGGTTCAACTAAGGAACCGGACCGGTTAGGGTCACGGTTGAACCGGTTTGGCCAGCCGGTCCGGTCCGGTTCTGATAACATTGGTTTTATGCACCACCTGTCGAGTAATTAATATTGATAATAAAATGCAGTAAATATAAAGATAAGATCAACACAAGCAACACACAAATATAGAGTGGTTCGGTCAGGGTGACCTACTCCACTTTGAAGAGCTTTGGTGGTCGGAGTGTTTTATTGTTGTAGGAGTGTGGAGAGCTCAGATGAGAGCTAAGGTGAATCGGGTGTGAGATAAGATGTCAGATACAAGATGTGAGAGATGCCCCCCATGTGTAGACGGAGCTTACAATTTATAGGCGCCTCCTAACAGATTGAGGCGCCTTATCAGTAACAGAAAGACTAATTTGGTGGAGTTGACGCCATCCTCACAATAGATGAGGCAGTTGCAGAGAGAGCGTGAAGATCTCCTCAAGACCAGGTTTCAGGATGGCGTGATTGACTTCCTCACTTCAGGATGGCATGGTTCCAGAATAGCGTGGCCTCATGATGGCATGGTTGACTAGGTTCTTGGAGCCTGGCTAGGTCCAGACCCACTAGGCCTTGTCTAGGTCGAGCCCATTATCTGAGTTGGGCCTTGGGCCGGGCCCATCATTTGCCCTATGCCCCGAGCTCAATGATTTTGGGGAGAGGGCATTAGCTGGTCCAACTGAGGCTGAACTCCTTTGCTTGGTGAGGACTTTTATGAAATTTTCTCTTGAGGTTTATCTTTTCCTTTTTGATATGGTTAATCCTCATGGGAGCTTCTTAAGGTCAATCCTACTCTAATTAGGATACTTGGATGCCAATCCAAATAGATAACTGTCAAAGTGAATGGGAGCTCATCAGTGTCAATCCTACTCCAATTAGGATACTTGAATGCCAATCCAACCAAGTAACTCTCAAAATAGGTCCCTTATCTTTTTCCCTTGTTCCATTCCATTCCTTGAGAGGATTAAACTGAAGAGTCATGGAGGGCAGATGTGGTGTGAGTGAAGCAGAAACAAGCAAGGCAAGCATTGACGTCATGGCAGTGGCAGCAGGCGTGGGCGTCGAGGCGGGCGTGGGCGTCGAGGCGGGTGAGGGCGCGGGCACTGAGGCGTTGAAAGCTGGGGTGGTAGCGGGAGCGGGCGTTACGGGCGATGCGGGTGCAGTGGGCGCGGGTGCAATGGACGCGGGCGACGCGGGAGTGCTAGGGCTGGCGCGGGTCTGCGAGGGAGCCTAGATCATGGGCGCAGGCAAGGGTGTAGAAGCTAGCCTAGACACGGTCATGGGTGCTCGGGGCACCGTGGTTGGCGTTGGCACATGGGCAGGTGCAAGTACATGAGCTGGCACAGGAGCTGGGAGCCAGGAGCTAAGCTCTAGAAGGGAACGCTTGGAGGCAGGGTGCCAAGAGGGGGCGCTAGGAGTAATGCATCTAGAAGGGACGTCAGGAGGGGGCGCCAAGAGGCTGAGTGCCATGAGTAGGGGAGCTAGTACCTAGGAGCACATGTCAGATCCTTAGTGTTGGGAACGCAAGCAGGCCTTGTGTGCGCTAGGTGTTAAGCGCGGGATCGCTACGACAATAAGGCAACGGTGCCAGATGGCCGAAAAAAAGATGAGGCCCCAATTCTTGACATTCAATCTAATGTAGTCCCGCGAGTTGCAGACGGCCTGAGTTGCAAGAGCGTTCCTAGAGATGAAAAAAATAATGTTACTCCAATATCAAAATATCCAACATGATTACCTGGAGAGAGAGGCAGACACATCGGGCTGTAGAGAAATAGAGGTTGTTTACGTGAGAGCAAAGACAGAGTTTGAGGGCTGCTCGTCAGAGAGCTGCACCTCTTCAGACCGAGCTTTTGGAGACCCGTGAGAGAATCGCTAAGCTGGAGGTAGGCTGACTATGAGGTTGCCCGCATGAGAGCAGAGGTAAAATTTGAGGGTTGCTCGTGAGAAAGCTGCACCTCTTCAGACCGAGCTTTTGGCGACCCGTGAGAGAATTGCTAAGCTGGAGGTAGGCTGAGTGTGACGCTGCCCGCATGAGAGCAGAGGTAGAATTTGAGGGTTGCTTGTGACAAAGTTACACCTTTTGAAACCGAGCTTTTGGGGACTCGTGAGAGAGTACCTTAGCTAGAGGTAGGCTGACTATGAGGCTGCCCACCTAAGAGCAGAGACAGAATTTGAGGGTATCTCGTGAGAGAGCTGCACCTCTTAAAACTGAGCTTTTGGCGACCCATGAGAAAGTCGCTAAGCTGGAGCTAACTGTGAGGCTGCCCGCGTGAAAGTCAAGGTAGAGTTTGAGGGTTAGCCCATAGGAAGGCCACTAAGCCGGAGGCTCACTCCAGTAGATGAAGATGAGGAGCGTGCTGAGGAACTGGGTGCTTGGGCAGGAGCACGGGCCCTTGGCGCCAGGCGCTGAGTCTTCTCGACAATCTCTCTCCTCAAGTGGTGTGAGCTCAGCCACAAAATTCATTAATGTTTGTGCCTTTATGGCTTCTTTTTGAGGATTCAGGCGTTGGTGGTGATGATGATGGCGAGGACTCACAGCGCCTTACTTTGGTGATGTCCTTGGCGTTTATGTATTTATGAGCTTTTGCCCACAATTCTGGCATGCTCTTTGGTGGGCGATTCATCACTGAGAAGAGAAAGCTAGATGAGAGACCTCCCATGAAAGCGGTCATGGTGACCTTTTCATCGAGTTCCTCAATCTGGAGGACCTCCTCGTTAAAATGAGTGAGGTAACTCCTCAGGCTTTCATCCCGTTCCAATTTAACGCTGAGCAGGTGGGTGACAGTCTTTTGGTGTCGTCGTCCTCCGATGAAGTGTGAGATGAAAGACCTACTCAGTTCAGCAAAAATGCCTATAGAGGCCGGGGTAAGTTTGGCAAACCACTGGCGAGCAGATCCCTTGAGAGTGGTAGGGAAAGCCCTGCACATGATCTCGTCTGGTACGTTCTACAGCTGCGTCAGGGATTTGTAGGTGTCAAGGTGGTCCAATGGGCCTTTGGAGCCATCAAAAGCTTACATGGGCGTGTCAGTATGCCTCACTAGGTACTCGATTGTTTCTATTTCCTTGTGCCTTAAGGGCGTTGAAGACGTAGCCTAGTTGATTTTGCATCTCCTTGAGTTTTTCGTCCCACTGGTTAGGACCCCTTGTGAAGGACTGTTGTAGTCGCTTTCAACTTGTTTTTCCCCTCGCCTTCTTGCATAGGAGGGTCACCAGTGTAGGAGGATGGAGTCGGCACATAAGAAGGAGGACCTAGGACACTTGGGCGCTGAGGAGAGATGCCCTGGCGCTAGCCTTGCAAGGGGGCGCCCTGGCGATAGCCCTGCAAGGAGGCTCCCTGACGCTGCAAAGGGGCGCCCTGGTTCTGGGTGCCATGACGCTGGGGGCCTTGCTGAGCGAATTACCTGGGGTACTTCTCCTCTTGGGGGCTGGGGCACAACTCCTTGAGGGTGTCTGACGAGAATCAACTGGAGGATCTGCTAGTTTTGGTTCACCAACAGCTGCATTGTCTACAGTAGTTGCTGTCCGGCTATGGGATTTGTCGCAATGACAGGGTTTGCTGGTGGAGGCAGGACCTCCTCGTGACGTGGTGGACCATCCTCAAGCTGATTCACGGATCTGGTGGCGATTGCCATAGATACAAAAGGATGGTTGGGTGAAAATTTTGTCATTCCCACAGACGGTGCCAAACTGATGATGCACAAATCTGTCGAGTAATTAATATAGATAATAAAATACAGTAAATATAAAGATAAGATCAACACAAGTAACACACAGATATAGAATGGTTCGGTCAGGGTGACCTGCTCCACTTTGAAGAGCTTTGGTTGCCAGGGGTGTTTTATTGCTGTAGGAGTGTGAAAAGCTCAGGTAAGAGCAATGAGAGCTAAGGTGAATCAGGTGTGAGATAAGATGTCAGATACAAGATGTGAGAGATGCCCCCCAATGTGTAGGTGAGACTTACAATTTATAGGCGTCTCCTAACAGATTGAGGTGTCTTATCAATAATAGAAAGACTGATTTGGTGGAGTTGACGCCATCCTCGCAACAGATGAGGCAGTTGCAGAGAGGGCGTGAAGATCTCCTCAAGAAGGTCTTAGAATGGTGTGGCTGTCTTCCTCACTTTAGGATGGCGTGGCCTCATGATGGCGTGGTTGACTGGGTTCTTAGAGAGCCTGGCTAAGTCTGGGTCACTTCTGGGCCAAACCCACTGGGCCTTGTCTGGTCGGGCCCATTATCTGAGTTGGGCCTGATCTGGGTCGGGCCCATCAATGTCCATGAATATTATATTTGTTAGTTGCCTGATATTTGCATTACTTAGGATATTATATGTTACAAGTAGTCTGTATTTTCTATAATGAATTCAGATGAATTTGATATGCTCAGGGGTCCCGAGCTGTTTTGGGGCCTAAAGAGAGGATTCTAAGCAGGGTTTTTCTTTGAATTATTTTTTATTAATATAATTTATTATTTATTTTATTTTTTATATTTCAAAATTACTAATAATTTTTTTGTATGTTCTTCATGATCAATAATTATTATATTACATTTTCGACCATCATTATAAAAATTTTATTTGTTATTTTTTCATCATACAATTTCAATATCTTCTAATTATTTAAGATCTATCAGTTTTTTATTTCAAAACTTTCACGTAAATCTTTTTTTTTTTTTTTATTACTAATAATAAATTTATTAAGAGATCTTTTTTTTTTTTGTTTTTTTGTGATTCAATAAGTTTTTCTATTTTTTCTCTTTTTTTTTTTAAGTTCCTCATATTTGAATTGTTATTTTTTAGTAGCCACAGTTTTTTAATAATCCAATTTTTTATTTATAAATCAATCAAATACCCTCTATACGAAACAAATTAATAAAAATTAAAATTATAAACATTAATGTTCCTAAAACTTAGGATATTATAATGTGATTCTCCTTTAATATCATCTATAAAAAAAAATAAAACAAATAGCATAAGTTGATTGAAACTTTATTTTGTACAAAATAACATTGAAAAAGAGAAAGTGCGAGTATAAAATAATATATCGGGGCTGATTTGATGACCTCTGTTGTGTGAATTAGAAAGGCGGTCACAAGCCAAATGGGAGATAAAATCCTTTATTTTGTTTTTAGATGGAAATAAAAATTAATTGTGTGTGTGTGTGTGTGTGAGAGAGAGAGGTGGGGGTTGATGTTTTAACAAGAGAGACATAGGAGAGAGAGTGTGTTTGATTGATGTAATTGATCGGTTAGAAAAAAGTAATTAATGTATTGATTATTGACTTTTTCATTTTTGCATGTGACTAGATAACTTTTTTTGTTTTTTTTTTTAAAATTCCATGTTTTTAACCAAATGGGTTGTGAACTTTTAGTTTTGCTATGCCACAAACACTTTTGGGCTTTTAGGCCCAATTTTGTTAGAAATCTTTTGTTAGTTTGAACTACTCTGAACTTTTTTGCTTGGACTCAATTTTATTTGAGTTTAATTTTTTGGTTTGGATCATATTGAAGACTTAAAAAAAATGGGGCCTAAAGCGATCGCTTCTTCAGCCTAGTTATTGGGCCGACTCTAGATATGATATTAGATAATGATGATGAGATGTTTATGGTATTGACTGCAATAGAACTAGATAGACAAAATTCATCACTAATCATGTAGAATGTTTGCTCTTAGATGCTATGATTACGTGTTGGAGCTACTATATGGACATGAAAATAGGTGTTATGAGCAATTTAGAATGGATCCACCCATGTTCATGTTGTTTTGTGAGGAATTAAAAAAAAAGGGTTGAAACACTCCAAATATGTATATGTGCTAGAGAAAATTGCTATATTTTTACTAATGATATCACATGAGAAGCGAAAATCACATAGTAACTGAAAGGTTTTAGCATTCGTGGAAGACTATTTCCAAATACTTCAATTGTATTCTAAAAAAAGTTTGTAGACTTGGAGTTGATATCATCATCCCTTCCGATTTTAGTGTGGTTCAACCTCTGATTCAATTCAACCCAAAATATTACCTCTTCTTTAAGGTAATTGATAATATTGTTGAATCATTGTACGATATATGATGTAACATTAGACGATTTCAATGTCATTGTTATGTTTATGTCATTATAGAATTGTGTTGGCACTAGGGGTGTCCATAGACCGGGTTGGCTAGGCTTGTAAAATTTTTTCAATTCGGGCATGGGCAGTGTAGGTCCAAGCCCCTACCCGGGCGAGTTATCGGCCGAGCCGGACCGGTTATCGGCCGAGCCGGACCGAGGTTCAGGTAAGAGTAGGTTACCCACAGCCTAACTCGCCACTCACTGAATATTTTTGCAAATTATATTTTTCAATTAAAAGTAGAGTCAAAATAGAAAAAAAGTAAATAATAAATAATTTTATTTATGAATAGTAGATGAAATACATCATAATAGAATGAACACATCTCAATTAGGTTGATACCTACCCATCTATATATTAACATATTAAAAGTTAGCACAATTGGATGGAAGGGCAAACGGGCCGGCTCTTTGGCTGGGTTTTAACGGATTTTTGCGAGCGGGCTCATAGGTCGGGTATGGTTTTGAGGGCAAGCCCAAGTCCTCTATTGAAGGATATTGGGTTTGAGTTTGGGGAGGCTAACTATCGAGCTTCGGGCCGGGTAACAAGACCTGTGGGTCTCCCTGACCCATAAACACCCCTAGTTGGCACGGGAGCAGGAAAGAGAGAGTCAACATATGACCCCCAAATAACAGAGGCAAGGGAAGCGCCATTATGATTATTATTTGTTAGTTTCGCTAGATCAGCACCCCTAAAGCTAAGCTGCAAATCACGTTGTTCACGTGAATCGAACCCTATTTGATAATCACATGAGAGTTAAAGATGATCCTAAACGGATATAACTTACCACTGGACCACCAGCTCAGGTGGTCTTTTCATTTGTTTCTTTATTGTAAGTGAATTCTGAGAACAATAAAACTGGTTGGTTCAAGATTTATTTAGGTATTTCATTTCTATCCTTTAGTGCTCAAGCTCAAAATCTCATCTTTTTTTTCTACGTGAATTTTTTTTCATGTAAGACTATTCTAAATATGTAATTATGCAATTGTAGATCTGATTTTCTTTGTTGTCTGAGAGGATGATTTTTCTGAAATTAAACTAGTGAGGAGTTCTAAATTATCTTGCTTTGTTTTACTCTATATAAATATTTTGTTTTTGATTTCTTATTTATAGTTTTGGCGGTAGAGGCAACAAATGTTGGTTAGGCTGATTTTTTTTTGAGTTGTCCAAAAAAGCTACCTCACATCTAATTTCCTGTCGTGCTTGCAATCTACAGTTGATTTTTTCTGAGTTATCCAAAAAAGCTACCTCACTTACAATTAGGAGTTCTAAATTATCTTTCACACACACAAATGCAAGCACACATGCATATAAATATAACAAAACACACAAAGTCTCTATTTTAACACACCCCAATGTACCAAACACAGACGTACACACACGCTGATACACCAAAAAATTACACACATGCACACATATTAACACACAAAAATACACACTCACACTAATACACCTAAAAACATAATACACTAGCACATAAAAAAAACACATATAGTATTACAACAAAACACACACACACTAGCTCCAAATCACACACAAGCACACACAATGCTAGCACATACTAATACACCAAAAAAAATACATACAAATGCACACACACTAATTGTCCCAAAAGATGCCCACACCAAATACACCAAAAAGAACAAACATAGTAATACACTAAAACACACACACACACAATAATACATAAAAATATACACACTATTACACCAAACAATACACACACTAACATACAAAAAAACACATACTAAACACCAAACCACACACACACACACATACACAACAACTAATACACACAAATGCACTCCCGTACATCAAAAAAGAAAAACATGTATGCTATAAATTTATATACCAAAACACATATGCGCACCAAAAAGATATGCACGCAAACAAATAAACACACACGCATACACTAATACACTAAAAATACACACATTAATCATTGTTGAAAGGTAGAGTTTAGTAAATTTCATGGGATGGATCACTAATCACATTCTCACATCAAAAGGTAGATATAACATCCATAAATTGCATAGTTTTGTTCACGGTATGCATGTATATGTGATTTTTTTGGTGTATTAGTGTGTGTATTTTAGTGTCTTAACGCATAAGTATATGCATGTATTTTAGTGTATTAATGTGTATGTGTGTATGTTTTGGTGTCTTAGCGTGTAAGTATGTATGTGTGTTTAGTGTATTAATGTGTGTGTGTTTTGGTGCCTTAACGTGAGTATTTGTGTGGATTTTAGTGTATTAATGTGTGTGCGAGTGAGTGTTTTGGAGTCATAGTGTGTATCTGTGTGTGTATGTATTTTAGTGTATTAATATATGTGTTTGTGCATGTATTTTGATTTATTAAAGAGAGAGAGAGTGTGTGTTTTGATGTAGTAATATATATGTGTGTGAGTCTGTGTTTTGGTGAATTGACGTGTGTGTGTTTGTATTTGTGTTTTTGGTGTATTAATGTATGCGTGTATTGTTAGTGTATCAACGTGGGTGCATTTGTGTGTTTTTGTATATTACTATGTATATGTGAATGTGCGCGTTCGTGTTTGTTTGTGTGTGTATTTTGATATTAAGTGTTTGTGTGTGTGTTTCAAAGTACTTTTCTAAAGATGCTTATCAAATATGCTTTCATTTTTTACTTTTACTTTTTAAGCAGAAAGCAAACTTTTGTCAAATTTGAAATTTTTTTTTTTGGGTTGAAAAAGCGTTATTAAATGGAGGCAGATGTTCTAATTCGTTTTGATATGACAATTTCCCAATATATACTCTAGCATAATATTATTACTTTTATGTGATCTTGGGATCTAATATATACTTCCATTGGATTGACAATGGATCCTATTATGTTCTAGAACCCGTTACTAATCTAATAATAGCAATGCATAAGGTTTTCATACTAAATTCCAAACCAACGCCCAGTAGCATTACACATGCGAGACAAACAACATGTGAAGGTTCAAAGTAATGATTACTGAAAGATCCACAGGTGAAAATGGCAACCATCATCATGGATGTTTAAAAGGACCATAATCAACCATTTGAGTTATCTGATCCAATATATTTATAGAAATATAACATAAGGAAGCGAAGTTTTGTTATAGAAGAAAGGATTTTTTTGTACTTTGCACCTCAAAAGATATTTCAATTATCACTTCACACCCCGAAATATTATTTTTTTATATTGCATCTTGAATGTCATAAATTAGTTTCAACGTGGCCCTTGGACTAACATCTATGTCAAATTCTGTTAAAAATTGATGCACATGCCACCTGATGGTGCTCGAAAATATTCAGCCCAAGCCCAGAACGATGGTAAGTTGATCCAAGAGGGGGTTGTGTGGATGTGTGAAACAACAGGGGATTAAGCTATGACGCCATGGTGCCCACGATCCTCAAGCGGTTACGCACACAAATATTCTTTCTGGCGGTGAGTGCATGTTCGTTAAGGGTTGTAGTGGTTCTCCCCTTGTCCCCTAGGACACGTGGCGTGACAGGAGTGGTTCAGGATCTAAAAGGGTCCGAGCTCCTCGTTCTTGAGATGAATATCTGCCAGGCTGGATGGAGGCCGAGCTGATACTCATAAATCTAGGTGCTGTTGGGCTTCCTTCTTCTAGGATGCAGCTGTTTGGGCCGTCATGCACTCAGAGACCCATTAGTCGTGCTGGGCTTTGGATGGGTGACCCATGCCGAAATCCCACCATTATCAGTTGCCCCCCAGCCCCAGGTCATGAGGGTGACATCAAGCTCTGACCTGGGGTTAAATTCGTCTTTTCTGGATTCGGCATTGACGGTTCCTCATGATTGCTGGTGCTGCCCTAGAACATGCTGGGTTAACCTTTGCCGGCTCTGATAGGACGGTTATGCTTGAAGGAAAGCACGTGTCGTTCGTAGGATGACCCTTTGACACGGTTCTCTCTGCACGTCCTACTCCACGTCTTATCGTGGTAATAAATGCTGCGTACAAAAGAGGGAAAACCCCTTCGCCTTTCCTACTTCGAGTTTTTGAATTCTCATCTCCTCTTGCTTTCTCTCTTCTTCTGGGTTTTGAGGCAACCGTTCCAAGTTCTTTGGCGATCGCTTCTTCACCTTTGCATGCTACTTATTTCCTTTAAGTTTGGGGCTTCATACATTTCACGTTCTCACTCTCCTTCAGAAATTCTCTTGTTTTTTACTCTCTTTTATGCTTCATGGCTTCCTCTCCTACTCCATTGTTCAAACAACAGACCCAGGCTATGCTCGACGAGGCCTGGTACTCGATATTCTTGCTCCCTTGGTTGCTTATTGCTTCAGAGGTAGAGGAAGTGAGGAGCCGGTACCTCTTTCCTGATACCTTAACCGTCAGGGTCCCAACTCCTGATGAACGCTGCAACCTTCTCCTTCAGCGGGAAGTTTACTTCTTTGAAGGCTCATTTGAAATGGGCCTTCGTTTGCCTATCCACCCAGACATTGGGTGGGTTTTATCTTTTCATGGGTTATGCCCTTCTCGTCTTTCCCCCAAAGGGTGGGGCGTCCTATCAGTTTCTTTAATTTTTGGTGCTTGCAAGGCTTCAATGACTTTCCAATTGTTGCTGAATTCCTTTACTTCTTTGACATTTCCTTCGACTTTTCCCTGCTTTAGTCGCTTTATATGGAGGCGACACTTTGATTCCCCACTAGTTCTTAATGTCCCTAGCTCTCCAGAGGGATAAACTCAGCAATTTTTCTTTGTTTCTAGGGACTCCTGGGAATCTGCCGAGGTGGGGCAAAGGCGTGCCCGGATCCCTCGCTCTTGGGGGAGTCTCCCAGGTAGAGGTAAATCAATGTTTCTATTTTCTGATCCTTTTCTTTCGCTTTGAGGGGCTCTTTTGACTTGTAGGCCTTATGCTAAACCTTGACTCGTATGTGTTGCATAAGTGCCCCTAGTTTGACCCCGGATGAGATGGTTAGGGTTTGCCGGGTTGCTTGTGCCGAGGCGATTCCCTTTTCCACGTTCGTCACTCCCCAAAACCTTATTCGGTTCAGGATTGGGGTAGCTCGACCGCCGCTCTAGATGTTATTCCCAATCTCGCTCATTCGATCCTTGAGTTGGACTCCTCCTCCACTAAATCAGAGGGGGATGTGGCTACCTCATCTTAGGAAGCGCCAACGAACAGCTCTCCTTCACAGTCGTCAGATTCTCCTTGTGAAATAAGGTTCACAGCTACTGATCTGGAGCTCGCGTTGTGGAACGCCAACCTCAAGAAATGGCTCTCTGAGGCAGAGAATGAGCGAGACACACTGAAGGCTGAGAATGCTCATCTGCTGGCTGTTAATGTGTAATTGGAGAAGGAGGTGTCCGAGCTGAAGCGACAAGTTGGGGGGACTTATAGCTTTTCTTCTTCTTTTGTAACCTTGATGTTTTTATTAATAAGACTCGACTTTCTTTGTTCGGTACTTTGCCTGTTATGTTGATGTGATAACTGCTATGCTTGGAGATTTATTTGACCTAGTCAAGGTTGCACGGTTGAAGAGCTCGCGACTTTTCCGAGCTGAAAAACTCTTAGGCTGAAAAGCCTAGTAGTATCTGCGCGGCTAAAGAGCTCGCGGCTTTTTCGAGCTGAAAGGCTCTCTTCCGAGCTGAAAATCTCTTAGGCTAAAAAGCATAGTCATATTTGCCTAAAGAGCTCGCGGCTTCCGAGCTGAAAAGCTCTCTTTCGAGCTAAAATGTTCTCTTCCTAGTTAAAATGCTCTTTGGTTGAAAAGTCTAGTCGTATCTGCGCGGCTGAAGAGTTCGCGGCTTCCGAGCTAAAAAGCTATTTTTCGAGATGAAAAGTCTAGTCGTATCTGCACGGCTGAAGAGCTCGCGATTTTTTTGAGCTGAAAAACTCTTTGGTTGATGTTAGTGTGTACTGTGCAAACTTTCTGGTCTTTGAATCTTCGAAAATTTCATTGATTTGGGGAAATGAAGATTTACAATTGATTTTCTCTCCTCTACCATGTCTAATTCCTGAGGACTCTATTGATAGTATCGCTTGAGATGATCAACATTCCACGAGTGCTGCAAGTTCTTCCCTTCCTCGGTTTGCAGCTCATAGTTTCCAGGTCGAACTACCATTTTTACAATGTAAGGCCCTTCCCAATTTGAGCCGAGCTTCCCATGGGAGGGGTCTTTTCTTGCCGGAAGTAACTTCTTAAGGACCAAGTCACCTGGTTTGAAGCTTCTCTTCTTCACCCGCTTGTTGTAAAATCTGGCGGCGCTTCTCTGATATGAGAATATACGATATAATGCTTCATCCATTTTTTCATCTAACAGAACAAGGTTGACTAGCAGGGATCATTCATTTTGCTCGGGATCAAAGAGTCCAGCCCTTACTGAAGGCAAACCGACCTCGACTGGGGCCATTGCCTCAGTTCCGTAAGCAAGGCTAAACGTGGTCTCGCCTATTGTTGTCTGTACTATCGTTTGGTAGGCCCACAACAACGCAAGAAGGTGATCACGCATTGGGACTTGGACGCCTCCAACCTTGTCTTCAATGCGAGCTTAATGGTTCTAATGGTAACTTCGGCCCGTCCGTTGGACTGCGGGTGTGCAGTGCTGAGAAGTAGTTTTTGATCCCCAATTCTGCGTAGAAACCCGTGAATGCTGGGTTGTCGAACTGCTTTCCGTTGTCCGAGACTAGTGCTCTAGGGATGCCAAAACAACAAACTATCGACTTCTAGATGAAGTTCTTGACTTTCTACTCGGTTATCTTGGCCAGCGCCTCAGCTTCTGCCCACTTTGTGAAGTAATCCACTGCAACTATGGCGAATTTGCACTGCCCAACACCAATCGGCAGGGGCCCCAGGATATTTAGTACCCACTATTGAAATGACCAGGGGTTGCTATAAAACTGACAGGCTTGGCATTTTTCACCATCTCCTTCGCATCTTTGGCCATAATGGACAAAAAGTACCCTTGCCTGAGTGCCTTGCTTGCCAGGGTTCTAGCGCCGGTGTGGTTTCCGCAGATGCCTTCGTGGATTTCTGGTAGGATGTAATCTGCCTCCATCGCAGACACATATTTCATTAGTGGAAACGAAAGACCTCTTTTGTACAACTTACCTTGAATGATAGTGAACCTTACCGCCTTGTTTTTTTAGCTTTGCTGCTTCCTTCGGGTCATTTGGTAGGAGACCATCCTATAAGAAAGACATAATGGGATTCATCCATGAGGTCGTCTAATGAACTAGCATGGCTCGATCATCATCGAACTGGACACTTGGTTCAGACAAGATCTCGATGGGAACCCTTCCAGGTAAGTCCTGGTGGGCAACGGTAGCTAGCTTAGCCAGTGCATCAGCTCGGGTGTTAGCCTCTCGGGGCACCTAGATTAGCTCAGCTACGACAAATTTTCTCAGCAGGCTCCGCATTTTCATCGTGTAGAGGGTCGTCTTGTCATCCCGGATAGCGTATTCTTCCTCGACTTATCTGACTACCTTGAATGATAGTGAACCTTGCCGCCTTGGTTTTTTTAGCGTTGCTACTTCCTTCGGGTCATTTGGTAGGAGACCATCCTGTAAGAAAGACATAATGAGATTCATCCATGAGGTCGTCTAATGAACTAGCATGGCTTGATCATCATCGGGCTGGACACTGGGTTCAGACAAGATCTCGATAGGAACCCTTCCAGGTAGGTCATGGTGGGCAGCGGTAGCTAGCTTAGCCAGTGCATCGGCTTGAGTGTTAGCCTCTTGGGGCACCTGGATTAGCTCAGCTGCGACAAATTTTCTCAGTAGGCTTCGCACTTTCATCGTGTAGAGGGTCATCTTGTCATCCCGGACAACGTATTCTTCCTCGACTTATCTGACTACCAACTAAGAGTCGTTGTGAATCACGATCTGTTGTGCATCCATCGACAAGGCCAGGTTTAGGCCAGCTATGAAGGCCTCATACTCTACCTCGTTATTGGAGGCTTGGAAGTTAAATCTTAATGCTTACTCTAGATCGTATCCTTCTAGCGAGGTCAGAATCAGGCCTGCTCTGCTCCCTTGCGCTTTTGAGATGCCATCTACGTATAACTTTCAGGTTGGGATATCAAAGACAATCCAGATTATTTGTACTCTGCTCGGGTGGTTGGGTGAATTCAGCTATGAAATCAGCTAACACCTGCCCCTTGATTACCGTTCTCGGCTTGAATCTGATGTCAAACTTGCTAAGTTTCATCATCCATTTGACTAGCCTTCCAAATGTCTCTGGCTTGTGTAGGACCTGCCCCATTGGCTGATCTATTGGGATCTTGATGGTGTGTGCTTGAAAGTATGGACTTAATCTCTTGGCTGCCACGAGAAGGGCTAGGACGAGCTTCTCCATCCTCAGATATCTCTCCTCGGCCCCCAGAGAGCTTTGCTGCAAAAGTAAACTGGATGCTAGGCCTTCTCCTTCTCCTTGTCCTTCACCAGAGTGGCACTAACTGAGAAGCCAGATACAGCCAGGTAAAAGGTTAAGACTTCTCCTTCTTGAGGGTTCACTAACACTGGTGGCGAAGCTAGATAGGTCTTGAGAGCTTGGAAAGCCTCTTCACACTTCTCGTCCCACTGAAAAACAGTCTTTAGAACCTTGAAGAATGGTTGGCACTTGTCGCTGGAGCGTGAGACAAATCGATTGAGTGTCACTACCTTTCTGGTAAGGCGTTGTACTTCTGGGGTGTTGGTGGGGGACTTCATTTCTATAGCAGCTTTCATCTTCTCGGGGTTTGCTTCAATACCTCGGTATTGACTATGAAGCCCATAAGCTTTCCTGTCGAGACCCCGAAAGCACATTTGGCCTGGTTTAACTTCATCTTGCATTGTCGCATGATTTCGAACGACTCCCTAAGGTGTTGAATGTGGAGCTCGGACTTGAGGAACTTGACGAGCATGTCGTTGATGTATACCTCCATCGTCAAACTGAGCTTCTCGTGAAGCATTCTATTGACCAGTCTCTGGTAGGTGGCTCCAGCGTTCTTCAACCCAAAAGGCATGGCTTGGTAGTAGAAAATTCCTTGTTTAGTAATGAATAAAGTTTTTTCCTGGTTGTTGGGATCCATTTTGACCTGATTGTAGCCTCATGAAGCTGAGGAGCTCATGCCCTGCCGTTACATCAACTATCAAATCAATCCGGGATAGGGGAAGTATCCTTGGGGCATGCGCAATTGAGGTCGGTAAAATCTATGCACAGGCGCCATTTTCCATTCACTTTCTCGACTAGCACAACATTGGCCAACCAGGTCGGGTAATCAAATTCTCTGATAGCCTTTGCCCGCAACATCTTGGCAACCTCCTCTTTGATTGTTTTCTACCTTTCCGAGGTGAAACTCCTCATCTTCTGCCTTACCGGCTTATAGTTCGGGTCGACATTGAGCCAATGTATGATCACTCCTGGATCGATTCCTTCCATGTCTTCTTGTTTCCAAGCAAACACGTCGGCATTCTCTCTTAGGAATGAGATGAGTTTGTCTTTGATGTCTTGAAGCAACATTGAGCCTACGAAGACCACATGCCCTAGGTCCTCGTTAACCTGCGCAGGCTCTAGTTGCTCCGAAGGGGTGGGTCATGTTTCCAGCTCGTCCCGCATGTCTGGGTCTTCTAATTGAACATATTCCACCTCCTTTTGTCTCATCGATGCCACGTAGCATTCCCTAGCGAGGCATTGGTCACCTCTGACCACACCAACCCCGTTCTCGATGGGGAACTTCATAACTAGATGGTACGCCGATGGTACTGCTTTGATGGAGTTGAGAGAGGGTCTTCCGAGTAGGACGTTGTAGGCAAAAGGGGTGTTTACCACTAAGAAACGAACAACGGTAGTAACCTGGCAGGGTTGGTCTCCCATGGTGAGGACAAGCTGTATAGATCCGATGGGCAGGACTCTCTCGCTTGAAAAGCCCAGAAGGTGGGTCTTTACGGGTTCAAGCCTTGATCTATCTATTCTGAGCTAATCAAAGGCGGAGAGGAAGATAATATCTTATGCGCTGCCATTATCGATGAGCACACAATGTACAGCCTTGTTTGCGATGATAGCTTTTACAACTAGATGGTTATCGTGAGGGTGCTGGCATCCCTCGAGGTCGGCATCGGAGAAAGTTATTTCTATGTCTCTGCGTGGGGCTTTTCGAATTGCCTGGACCTTGAGAAAGTCATCCGACCTTGCTCTCATGGCATATGCCTTCCTTGCCTAGTTAGACTCGCCTCCACCTGCAAAACCACCTGAGATGACCCTGATTTTACCGAGGGTCTGTTGATGTTGATGTTGTTGGGGGGGGGGGGGGGTGGAACAGCAGCTGGAGCATCTCGCCCCTGGTCATTCTGCTCTCTTCCTTTTTTTGCCACATAGTGTCAAAGGTATCCTCTCTAGATCAGGTATTCTATCTCTTTCTTGAGTTGGATGCAATCGTTTGTCTCATGGCCGGTGTCTTTATGGAACTCGCAATATTTGGTGGGGTCTCGTCTTCTAGGATCGGACTTCATCTGTGGCGGCCATCTGATAAATCTCTCATTCTGGACCTCATGGAGGACCTGCGCAATGGAGGCATTCAGGGGCAGAAGCCGTGCTGAAACATATCTGGGCTGTAACTTCTGAGGTGGGGGTCCAAGGTGATTTTTGACATTGCCTCTTCTCTTTGGGGAAGGCTCTCTTTCTCTCTCTCTCTCTCTCTTCTAGGAGAACGGTCTCTTCGCGGGGACCAGCCACATCTCCTTTCTTTTCTCGGGTTGCGCTCTTTCTTCTTTCTCTCTCTTTCTGCCGATGACGATTATCCTTTCAAGTGAAGGGCCTCCTCACCATTAATATATTTTTCAGCCTTTGCAAGTATCTCGGCCATGGTGGCCTGGGGGTTCTTGGCAATTGAAAAGAGGAGGTGCTTCGAGTGGATGCTGAGTCCTGACATGAAAGTGGTCAGTGTGAACTTGTCGTCCACACTTTCCACCTTCAAGGATTCTTGATTGAAGCGCTGCACATAGCTTCGGAGGGACTCGTTGGGTCCCTGTTTGACACTCAAAAGATGATAAGATGGTTTCCTGTAGGTTATACCTCCTGTGAAATGAGACACGAATTGTATGGACATTTCACGAAAAGAAGAGATGAATGTCTGCCGAGCTGGATGGAGGCTTAGCTGATACTCATAAATCCAGGCCCTGTTGGGCTTCCTTCTTCTAGGATGCAGCTGTTTGGGCCATCATGACCTCAGAGACCCATTAGTCATGCTGGGATTTGGATGGGCGGCCCATACCGAAATCCCACCATTATCACCACCCAAGGATATGAATAGTGAGTTTATATTCTTGCCTAACAGGAATACACGTGGGTAACAAGTGCATTATTTTTAACGAAATCTAAAATAGATGTTAGTTTGAGAACCACATTGAAAATAATTTATGACATTCATAGTGCAATATGGAAAAAAAATAATCTTTTAGGTTGTAAAGTGGGAATCGAGACATCTTTCGGAATGTAAAGTGCAAAAAGCCCTAAAAGAAACTGATCAAAGCGTAATTTTCCAATCATTAAGATGTTCCTTTATAGCTTAACTAACTAAATAACAAGATAGTACATGCTTCATTAAAGTCCTACTAAAAGAACCCAGGAGCTTTGAAGTTCAAAGGTGTTCATTCCCAAAGAAAATTGTTGAAACAGTCGAGGAACTTATGAGGTGATTTATGTGGTCTGGACCTAATCTCAAAGCTATTGGGGCCAAGGTTGCATGGGATGTGGTATGTTTACCTAAGAAGGAAGGGGGCCTTGGGACTAAAGGCATAGAATTTTGGAATAAGACCGCCATTTCTAAGCAACTTTGGTCTGTTATCAGTCAAAAGGATAACTCTATTTGGAGTGATTAGGTTAGTACATATCTTCTTAGAGGAAGGAGTTTTTGGAGTATTAAGACACGTTAGAATTCTTCCTGGGCGGAGAATTATGAGCCTAAGAGAGGAATTCCCACCACATATTAGATATAGGGTTGGTAATTGTAGAAATATTGTTTTGCGGTTTGATCCTTGGCACCCTATGGGAGTTAGTTACCACATAAGAGGAGAATGAAGGATGCTATCCAGTTGCTTACAACAGATAATAGCTTGTTCAGTACTAAGTTTGCATGGGAATTATTTAGACATGAGGGACAAAAACAGCGATGGGCAGAAATAGCTTGGTTCCCACGTATAGTTTTATATTGTGGATGGCTATTAAAGCCTATTGCTTTTGGCATTGTCCCTACCAGAGCTTTGTGTGTCTTCTCCATGCCATAAACTGAGAATCGTAGCCACCTATAACCTATTCTTCGATTGTTCTTCTTTCATGGGATCTGGATTACACTACAAATGAAATGTAATAGCTAATGGCCTAGTGGGAATTGGGAGTTGATTATTCACTGGTTCGAGAGGAATATGAGGGGTAATGGCTTATTGAAGATGATTGGGAGGCTAACACTTCCCTCCACTATTTATAATATCTGGATGGAGAGAATCAAGATAACGTTTACAAATTCTTAATGCGATAACTATGATCAGAGAAATAACTGAGTGTGTTATACATAGAATGATCATGCGAAAGGGCTATGGAAAAGCACCTACTTCAAATATGTGGCTTCAAAGGTAGTGGAACGTAACTGAGTCTATATTTGTACCACCTTGAGATATATGTTTTTTTGGGATTAAACTGTGTTGGTGGTTGGAGTACGGATGCTTGCTTATTTTAGGGCATGTTGCCGAGCTGCTGTATTGATTATTATTGGAAGATGATGTAGCATTTCTGGATTGTAAAATGTGCTATTGTAAATGTCCAAATTTTGTTGTTATCTTATGCCTTGCTGGTTGTCATGACTATGTCATACTTGCGGGCTTGAATTCATGCTATATCTATTTTATTTTTTTCAAAAAGTAATTCATGCTATATATGTTGCTTTCATGGCAACAGTTTTTTTTTTTTTTGGGGGATAAGGGAAGGGGAGGAGGAGGGAGACTTGAACCTTTGACCTCAAGAAGACAAAGCATTTGCAAGACAAGGAGTATCATTAGACCAAAGACCTATTAGTGGCAACAATTTTTTTGTTTGTTGTGCTTGATTGTATATAATGAAGGCACTTACTGTGATATTTTTGGGGATGGTAGGTCGTCACATATTTCTGTTTTCTTTTTTGGACATTTGTATGTACTAGTTGTTGGACCAAAACAGTTTTTTCAGTGTAAAAACTGAATTTTTGTTCGACTTTAAACCTAAATTAAATTAGAACCCGTTCTTTGTTTCGAGTAAATTTTTGTGGGTTCGTATTCTACTCCGTGAAGAGAATAACATAATATATTCACTTGCTCAAATCAAGTAAGAAATGAATGAAAAAATAAGCTCTAAAGTGACCCTCTTGAAATGTGAAAATAGAGATTGTGCAATGTGGGATTTGACACCAATCCTACATTAGTTGAGGAAGAAGTTCTGCATGGGCATATATAGGCCAAGTTTGTTTTATAGGATTGGGACCTAAGAGGTATCACAATTTTATGAGCGGAGTGAGTGCCTACACGCCTTTGGTTCAAATCGGGCCATGCCGGGCTTGGGTACAGGTGTGGGTGTGGTTTAGACCAAGCCCAATCTTTTTAGAGAAAATTCGTTCAACGAATTAGGCATGAATTTCTGAACCGGAATTTAAATTTCATTGGATTTAAAATTTGCACTGGTTCGGGTTAGTGTTCCTCCAGTTCTAAATTTTAATTGCATCTATTCAAGAGTGGACAGTTACATATTGGTGTCTTCTGGCTGCAAATGTGTCTTATGGGTTGTGCCTTTTCGCATGGTGTCTGTCCGAAATAGTCACCAGTTTGTCTATATAAACCCAGGCACATTACCATTTTGCATGAATCGTTTTCGAAGTTAAGGCAGAGATTAGTACATTACATTTCGGCATTAAGACAGTCTGCATTTGGAGAGTTCACACCATAGTTTCTGGTTTGCTGGGTGAGTAGATTGGAGTGCTTCTTCTATTCTCGTGAAAATCATTGTATGCTAGGAGGCAGACGTTTTGATTTTCATAAGCACCGTGTGTGGGGACAAAATCTGTCTTAAGGACATTATGTCAAACACTAGCTTTGATCTATTCAAAGTTCAATAACAATTCTTGTTTTGCAAATGGGTCAGTTTTTATATTGTTTAAACACAGATTTATTGTGTAACTGTTTTGTTTGTATCTGTTGCTGTTTCGTACCTGTAACTGTTTCGTTCATACTATTGTAACGGTTACATCATTGACGGTTACTGTTTTGTTTTACATTACATTTTTCAAATCAGAATTTTCAATTAGTGATTTTACTATATTTGGAATACCACAAACAACACTAGCAATGCACCATGCGCGTTGCATGTGAACAAATTTAAGTAATTTATTTTTACACAATTTATAAAAAAAACAATTATATTAAATGACATCTCATGTTATTAAAATTTGTACTTTTATCATCAATATCATGTTATATAATTAAAACTGTTGCACAACATAATCTAGTAATAAGAAAAGAAAAATAAGTAGCTCAGGTTTCAATTCAGAATGGTATAGTTATCTTATTGTATTTTTTCAGGATAAGCGGTGATTTAAATGTATTCAAATATCTTACTATTTACACATTTTTATTTTACTCATTTTTTAAAAATATGTAAACTTATATTTTTATTTTGTATAAAAGTGCATTGCAGGTGGATCAGTTTTAATATCAAATATATTATTATTATAAAGATTATGAAATAACATTAACTGTACAAATAAACTCTACTTAGACATTTTGTGTAGTATCAAGTCAAACTTGAGTCATGAACAAATTTAACCACATATTAACATGTAAAATTAGAGTTTCAATAGTCTACTATAAAGCTAATAATTTTTCATTTCTAAAAGGATAACAAACAAATGGATGCTTATATCATGATAAGCTTGGGACCTTGTGAATACTGCTTGGTGAAAAATATTGTTGTTTCCTAACCTCTAAAAACCATCCCTCAAAATGTATTGTATATGGTGTATGTGGGAAGGGGAGTGTCACTCTCCCTTGGGATGATGTCAAAAGAAAGGGCAAATGAATGGTGGATAAATGAAATGAAATGAAATGCGTGTGTGAACAAAAGTGCTCCCCAACCGAAAGGAGTCTTTTGCGTGTCGTGTTTTACTTGGAATGAGTATTTTAAGGTCGTATCCTCAGGGAAGGAAGGGAATTGTGTGAAGGTGATTTTGTGAAAAAGGAAAAGTGTAAAATCTTGTAGTTGGTTTTGGTGAGATTTGCTCTTAATGAAAATTTCAAGAAAACAAGTGTTGGCTAATCCGAAAGATTCACTCCAATGGGAATCTCAAATCAACTCGAAGCCTTCCTCGAATAGAGTTTAGATGAACGATTGATTCATGGGAAACTAGGAATGAAATGGAGGTGAGGATCCAAGCATAACCCGTGGCCAGGCCTACGGGATATCAAAGACTCACAACCGCATCCACTCTCAACCCAGTCAAACCGAACCATCGTACTCTGAGAGGAGGAATGAAAATGAGTTGAAGTGGCACACCCAAGAGGAGTTCTCCTTTGGATTAACCAACTTAAAAATCTAGCTACTCATGGTAAAATGAAAGACATGCATAATGTAAAGAGACATGTAGAAAAAATGAAGATTAGAACTTGTATTAATGCTAGGAGAATATAAGCTACAGAGGAGAATTCATTTCATAACTAAAAACAAAGCTTGAAGATAAAACCCAGCAGAAAAATAAAAGTGCAAGAGCATTTGAATTAAACTTGGTTAGACTAGAATTAAAAGAGATTACAATGGAAGAAATAAAGATTACAGAGGAACTACAACTTACTGCAATGAAATGGGAGAAGAAAATGCAAAAACATAAATTTTATCTCTATAGCACTATTCATCATCTTCTTCCTTGGACTACTCCTAAGCTTAGGTAGCCACCCCCTTCCCAGCTTGTGAATGCTAAATATCTTCTCTTTTTTTGACTTGGCTTGCCAAAACTGTGCTTGGAGAGGTGGCCTAGACTCCAGAAGTGACCTTCATCTGTAGGGGTGCAGGAGGAATGGACTGGACAGAGGGGTTGCAGAGCTTGTATGCACACCCAGCTCCTCTTCTCTTTTCTCTCCTCATTGATCACCTAGGCTCCAAACTTGCAATCAAGGGTGTGAAAGGGGTGAACAGTGTTGTGGGCGTGTCAGGGGAGTATGGGTGGTCTGTTGGTGTGACCCTCAAAACAGCAGACATGAGTTGCAAAGCATTTGGGCAGATCAAGCAAAGCGTACCGGTACGTCGAACTCCAATGGCTTCAGCGTACCGATACACTGAAGCCACTGGAGTTCGACGTATTGGTACGCGTACCAGTACGCTTTGCCTGATCTGTCCAAATGCTCTGCAACTCATGTCTGCTGCTTTGAGGGTCCCACCAACAAACCACCCATGCTCCTTTGACACGCCCACAACACTATTCACCCCTTTCACACCCTTGATTGCAAGTTTGGAGCCTAGGTGATCAATGAGGAGAGAGAAGAGAAGAGGAGCTGGGTGTGCAGACACGCTCTGCAACCCCTCTGTCCAGCCCATTCCTCCTGCACCCCTACAGATGGAGGTCACTTCTGGAGTCTAGGCCACCTCTCCAAGCACGTTTTTGGCAAGCCAAGTCAAAAAAAGAGAAGATATTCAGCATTCACAAGCTGGGAAGGGGGTGGCTACCTAAGCTTAGGAGTAGTCCAAGGAAGAAGATGATGAATAGTGCTATAGAGATAAAATTTATGTTTTTGCATTTTCTTCTTCCATTTCATTGCAGTAAGTTGTAGTTCCTCTGTAATCTTTATTTCTTCCATTGTAATCTCTTTTAATTCTAGTCTAACCAAGTTTAATTCAAATGCTCTTGCATTTTTATTTTTCTGCTGGGTTTTATCTTCAAGCTTTGTTTTTAGTTATGAAATGAATTCTCCTCTGTAGCTTATATTCTCCTAGCATTAATACAAGTTCTAATCTTCATTTCTTCTACATGTCTCTTTACATTATGCATGTCTTTCATTTTACCATGAGTAGCTAGATTTTTAAGTTGGTTAATCCAAGGGAGAACTCCTCTTGGGTGTGCCACTTCAACTCATTTTCATTCCTCCTCTTAGAGTACGATGGTTCGGTTTGACTGGGTTGAGAGTGGATGCGGCTGTGAGTCTTTGATATTCCGTCGGCCTGGTCACGGGTTATGCTTGGATCCTCACCTCCATTTCATCCCTAGTTTCCCACGAATCAATCGTTCATCTAAGCTCTATTCGAGGAAGGCTTCGAGTTGATTTGGGATTCCCATTGGAGTGAATCTTTCGGATTAGCCAACACTTGTTTTCTTGCATTTTCATTAAGAACAAAACTCACCAAAACCAACTACAAGATTTTACACTTTTCCTTTTTCACAAAATCACCTTCACACAATTCCCTTCCTTCCCTGAGGAGACGACCTTGGAATACTCATTCCAAGTAAAACACGACACGCAAAAGACTCCTTGCGGTTGGTGAGCACTTTTGTTCACACATGCATTTCATTTCATTTCATTCATCCACCATTCTGTTGCCCTTTCTTTTGACATCATCCCAAGGGAGAGTGACACTCCCCTTCCCACATACACCATATACAATACATTTTGAGCGTTGGTTTTTAGAGGTTAGGAAACAACAACGTTTTTCACCAAGCATTTTTGGCGCCGTTGCCCGGGAAGGTTAAGCGTCGAGTTCAAGGTGATTTTGGATGACATAGGTAAGTCTCATGATTTTCATCACGGGCCAAGGTATGTAGTTTCTTTTGTAAATAGTTTGTAAATAGCTTGTGTTTTATGTAATGTCTTATTATTTTTATGAAAATGTATCAAATGCCCCATATTATGAAAATGTGTGTGAGATTTGTGGTGAGTATGGACACATCACTAGTGAGTGCCCAATAAATTATCCGGTTCAAGACTTTGCATGCGAATGTTCAAATTCAATTTTGGCCTCCGAAAATTTTTACCCGTACGCGTACCGGTACGGTTTGGCTGACTTCCTGATTTTCTGATTTCCTCCTCTCCTGAGCTATCCCCAAGCTACCTTTTCATCCTCATTTGTCTCAAATGGTTTGGGAAGGCCTTAAGAAGCCTCATTTAGCACCTTTTAACTGCAAACACCAAATATCATCGTTAAGAACTCAATTAACCCAACTCCCATCATTTAATCTCCAAAAGCAATTAAAATAAGATGATTAGCACATAAAAATATACAAAGTTTTGTGCTAATCAAATACTAATTGCTTCATTTAGTGAAAGACAAATATTAAATAACGCATTTCAAAAGAAACGTTATATATGCTTCATGAACATTCTAGAAAGAAATTACCCATAAAAATCTATAATGAACATACTAAATTTTTTTACCACACTCAAATGGTAAAATGCATATTATCGAAAATTAGTATTTGGTACCTTATGTCCTTGAGCAATTCAAAAAACCTAGTCGAACCATGATCCATATTATGGAAGATCTCGTCTCAACTATTCAATGCATGAGAAGAATCACATAATTTTTTCTACACACGAAATATAATGCTAAATATGCAAAATGAGTTTCAGCGTTAAACAAAACATGAATCTATTACCATGAAAATTAAACACATAGAAGATGTATGATATAGAGAAAATAAATCTTAAGACGCCATTTCCACAGTGATCTTCCACAATTGATCACGTTGGTTCATAAGAAAAAAATACTGAATTTCGTTAAGCACATATAACAAACCAAGAATTTTTTTTTCAAGATGTCAGTGCAAGCCTAACTCCAAGCAAAACATATATCACATGAAAAGAGCAGCAACTTGCAACCAGATAAGATGTGAATATGAGAGAATGGGAGAGGAATGGAATGGTATTACTATTAATATATGATTGAAGTTCATGGGATTGAATATTTAGCCATTAGATGTCCACTTAGCCATAAAATGGAAGATGAAATTATTCAAATTGAATTTGACTAATAGATATTTATATATATATATATATATATATATGATCCAGACTAATAGATATATTCATTGCCAAGAATTTGCACCATCTGTAAAGCTACGCATCAGTTCATATTAGATCAAATGATAAAATGGACTTTATGATAGTTATCGATGGCGTAATAGTTGTACTAATGATAGTATACTATTCTCCATAAAGTAAGGATGATTAATGGATTTATTGTAAACTAAAAAGTTTGTGAGAAATAAATGAGAGAGATATAGAATCATTAATGAAATTAGAAAAAAAAAAAAAAAAGTAAAATACATGGAACATTAATTCTTGCGGAAATGGAAGTATATGAAGAGTCATTTGAATATATAATTAATATTAGGTAATTAAATAAATAAGAACGTATGTGTCTTTAATATTTTTTATAGGGACATATTAGGCAATCAAAAGTTTCTCACCTTAGCTGCCTTTTGTTAGTAGTATAGATTGATTGTAAGTATATGTAGAACATACGAAATCCATCTTTTGGCTAATAAAAATTATTACTTACCAAAAAAGAAAACATAAAACTTACAATATAAGTAGTACTAGTAATTGCCCATACCTGAAGGCACTATATAACATAAAAAAAATCTCAAGCAATTACCCACACCTAAAAACACGATATAACAAAAAAAAAGTGGTCAATCAAAAAAAATGGCAAAAATCACAATTCAATATGAGCCCACCATTAACAATCAATATGAGCCCACCATTATTTTTAAAAAATCTCAACAAAATATCTTTTGAAGGCATGATCCCTGAACAATAACAACATTTATATATGGTTGTTCATGGACGGGATTTTTCACGGGTTCTGGTACCCGGCCCGAAAAAAATAGGCATAAAACTCGATAGACTCTATAATTGCCCCATCCGAGCCTGAGCCCAATATCCTTAAAAAGAGGCTTGAGTTTGCCCCCAAACTCATTACCCAGCCCGAAGCCCGACCCAATAGCCCATTCGAAAAAACTTATTAAAACTCGACCCAAGAGCCCGCCTGCCAAATCCAGCCCACCCACACAGCCCGCCTACCCTTTTGTGAAAAAAATTATACTTTTAGACCACTAAATTTGAAACTTTGAAATAAGTCTGCTAATGTCGGAATTTGAAGTTTTAAAATTTGGATACTATAAATAATATATTATTTTCTTTTCTATGTATTAAGCATACAAGTTTTAAAGGGTAGAGTAATATAAATGATAAATAAGTGAGTATGTGTCAATCTAGTTGGGATGAATTCATTCTATTGGATGTAGTTCATTTTCCAATCAAAAATAAAATTATTCATTATTTTATTATTTATCTATTTTAACTCTACTTTTAATTCAAAAATATAATTTTTACAAATATTAAGTTACAAAAATATTTATTATTTTTAAATGAAGTTGTATATAAAAAAGCCCGTGAGTAGGCTCGCGGGTAGCTTACCCCTACCCGAAGCCCAGCCCGGCCTGCCCGATAACTCACTTGAGTAAGGGCTTTGGCATATACTACCTAGGCCCGGCCCATGGACACCCCTACATTTATACACAACTTAAATAATCAAACCTTCGTTTATTATTTGGCTAAGGGCTAGGGTTTTAGGATTTGGCTCTAGAGTGGTTTCGCCTTCATTATAGTCGCAATTGTGGATGACATGACAAGAATTAGGGTAGGGCGTTAGTCAGGAGAGAAAGTAATGACAGAGACAGAAATTAGCAAGGATGTGTGTGTTGTGTGCGTGAGTGTTGTGCTTGTGTGCGTGCGTGAAACAGAGAGAAAGGGAAGGAGATGGGCAAAGAGTGAAAGGGAGATTGGGGGGACGATGGGAAAGTGAGAGAAAGAGGAAGAAGAAGATGAGTAGGAGCGAGAGAGAGACATACACCTATGAAATTGAAGGTGGCTACCGTCAGTTTGCGAGGGAGAGATGGATTCTAGGCTCTGTGTGTGTGGGTGAGAGAGAAAGAAAGAGAGAGAGAGAGGTGGCCTAGTGAGAATGGTGACTGAGGGAGATTGAGAAAAATAGAGACGTCCATGTAGGCCTGTCAACGAATTGAGTTTGAATCGAATTACACCTGATTCGAATTTGAATCAGATTTCAAAAGTTCGATCCAAACCCAATCCGATAATTCGACAATTTTTTATTTTCGTTATCCATATCCAAATCCATGAACAATCCAAAATCTGATTCGAATAACTTAATTAACCAAATTTGAACAAATTATACCTAAATTTTAACTAAATTTCTTAAAATTATCACTTAATTTTTTTAATATTTATGTAAAAATATATAAATAATTCGAATCGAATCATAATCAAGTTGGATATAGGTATATCCAAATCCAAACTTATGAAATATAGAATTCTAATCAAATTCGAATTAGAATTCAATCCATTGACAGGCTTACGTACATGGGTAGGGGAGGGGATGTGAAAAGTTTAAATTTTTTGGGTGTGAAATGGAGAAAAATATAAATTTTAGGAGCGTGAATTGCAAAAGATATGGAAAGTTTTGGACAAATTTTTTTTAAAAGTAATACTATTTTTAGACCTAAAAATGTGTTTGATTTTCTGACATTTGTTTTTATCGTTGATTTCTTGGCATGATGATGTGGTTTTATTGGAACCAATGTTTTATGGGTCCCACAATCAATTTAAAGCTCATAGTGAATCAGGTCAACAAATCACGTCAAATTTTATGTCCAAATAGCATTGTTTTTTTTTAATAGAAAAGAATATTTTCCATTGGATAAATATTCTAAAATCATTTGAATCGCAAAAATAAGAATTTTTTTTTTTCAAGGTTTGAAAGCTTTTAAATCTTATTATATTGATTTGAATTATAGAGAGCTCAATTTGGAAAGGAGACAAAAGGGAGAGAGAACATATTTTTGGTGAGAGCATTAAGCGAGTAATTGATGGCATGAATAAGGGTAACCAAAAATGGAAAGTTTTAGACGGAAAAAAAATTTCAGAACTCTTTTTAGTCCGTTAGACCAATAAATTTTGAAATGATCTAAACTATCTTTTATGTTGGGCTATTGTCGTTCGTCAGATGTGTTTGTGTTTTGTTTTCAAAAAATCTGAACCTCTCTTTGTCTCTAAAATTCAAACTTCCATATATATATATAGATATGCTCCATAAAAGTTCCACTGAAGAGAAACCTTTTGTGGATATCAAACGTGTTTATTAACATAAAACATGAAAATATAGCTAAAACATGCCCAACATTGGGTTTTTGAATAAACTTAGCATATTAGTTTTTGAATAATCAACATCCGAGTTAACTAGATATGAAGACATATTAAAACATTAAGCTCTACTTGGTCACTGCAACATCATCCCTTCTCCCGGATAACAAAACTCTGAAAGAAATTCGCGTTGTATTCTTCCATATCCAT
The DNA here is from genome assembly GCA_951799425.1 of Ilex aquifolium. NCBI lineage: Eukaryota > Viridiplantae > Streptophyta > Magnoliopsida > Aquifoliales > Aquifoliaceae > Ilex > Ilex aquifolium. Next base: position 9,673,771 of record OX637397.1, on the reverse strand, counting down.
TATCTCCCCATGTTGTGTTCCAACTATTTTGGATCCAATAGAAATTGATCCCTTCATGTGTTCCGTACCCAACAATAAGAATGGCATGTCTGCCCATCTTCCCTTCCAATTGTGATTGTTCACTAGGTCCTTGGTAAATTTCCTGTCCAAAACCAAACATAAATAAATAAATATAAATATAGCATGAAAAACTTTCCAATTCATTTATTCTTGTAATTTTTTAAATATTTTTACTTACATTTGTGAGACTTTTAAATTCTGGATACACATCAATTGCTGCAGCGATGGGATGTTGATCAATGAGACTTATAATGTAATCTTCAGTTGGAGATGGAGGTACCATTGTGAAACCATCTATCCAAAGTCTCAATGTCTGAAGCAAGTAAAAATATAAGTAATGTAGATATTTTAAGTTAACACAAAAATTATTAATAAACAACTTACATTTCTAGGGGGGCTATTTGGAGTTTTTCTCGCCTCAAAGGCATAATCTTGTTCTAAGCATATACCATATGATGTTATGTATTGTAAAGCATTGCGTAGGCTGGAAGTTCTACAACCGGCATCATCGAAGTCTATGAGAACTTCTCTGCTATGATCAATTTTGCCATGAATTTTATTCACCATCTCTTGTGGAGAAAGAGTGATGTCAGCATTGAAGTTCAAATTGTAAACAGCCTCACAAACAGCCGCTGCTGCAATGGCATAGCAATATCCTTTGGAAAAAAAAGAGGAAGTTATATTAGTTATGCAATCATCAATAATAAAATATGCAACAAAAGATAACTTGTAGACTTACTACATGCCCTTTGGTCCCTGACTGGGTGAAGGATATTACGGTCATCCAAATGCCAACTAAAATTTTCCTAACAATACAAAATCATAGTATTTAAATTTATGTTAATACTACCCAAATATAAAAAAGAATTGACGTTTACAAGAACACTTGAAAATTTGTGAAAAACACTTCTAGCAGGCTCATACTAAAATCATAGTTACCAAAAATTTGATCCACCAAAAAAAAAAAAAAGTGTATTGAGATATTCTAGAAAACATGTACAAACATTTATTCACTTCATTTACAATCTTATAAACAATATTACAACAATTATATTGATTACATCCACGTAACAGGCTATAATCTTACTGTTATACTGCGTTTTGTGATTCTTTTACAGAATGTGATTATTATCTCATGTCCAATTAAAAGTATAACTCATATTTTGGAAGTCTGATTTAGTACATTCAGGAAGTGGTCAGCTATAGTCCAAGAGTGGACGAGGAATGGTTGTGAAGTGGGTCTATGAACAAAGCATAAGCCAGTAATGAACTCGGGCAATGAATTGGAGTTAAGGTGGAGAGTTTGGAGTAGAATTAGAAGAGATAACCTTTTGACCAAAAAGTGGTCTGTACCAGCAGGTTTACCTTGGAACCAATTTTTTGCATTTTTGGTTCTTTCTAAAAAAAACTTGTTTTCAACCTCTCCACATCTCATAATAACGCCTACTATGTTGGTTTTTGAGGTGAGTGTATGTGTAGGGCTGTTAAAAGATTCGGACCGCTCGCGAGTGGTTTGGACTCGGCTTATATTATAAAACTAGCTATTTTCCGTGTCTGAAGGCACGAAGTAATAAAAAAAAATGTCAATATATTTGTATTCAGACTCAAAATCAAATCACATACATAGAGGAGATATAAAAAAATTTAAGCACCGATTGTAGTGGGGGTGAGCGGTGGTAGTGGTGGTGGGTGATAGTGGTGATGGTGAGAGACAGTGATGGTTATGGTGGATAAGACGACGACCGTGGTGGTGGTAGCAACCGTGAGTGACAATGGTGATGGTGGTGGTGGGTTTTGAGTGACGATGATGGTAGTGGCAGCCGTGGGTGACAACGGTGGTGGTGGTGGGTGTGGGTGGTGATGGACGACGGTGATGGTGATTGGCAGTGGTGGTGGTGGGACGACGATGGTGGTGGTGGGCGTTAATGATGGTGGTGGTGGGCGACGATGGGTGCTTCTAGGCGACAATGTGATGGGTGGTGGCAAATGATAGCAGTGGTAAGTGTGGTGGTGGTAGGAGACAGTGCATGATTGCAGTGGTGGGCGATGACAGGTGGTGGTGGTAGGTGTGGTGGGATAGGTGACAGTGGCTGGTGGCGATGGTGGGCGACGTTGGGTGGTGGTGGGTCCTGACGGTGGGTGTGATGATAGTGGGATGATGGTGGTAATGGTAATAAATATAAGAATAAGATGACGATAGTGGTGGGTGGTGGTCATGGACGACGATGGTAGCAATCGGTGGTGGGTGGCGATGGTGGTGGTGGTGGCGATGGGGCAGTGAGGGTGGGTTGGGTTGGAGGTGGGGTAGTGGCGATGGTGGGGGTGGCGGTGGTGGGTTGGCGATGGTAGAGGTAGTTGTGATGGTCATAGGGGTGGTAGTGGGGCGGTGGGGGTGATAAGGGTCATTCTGGGAAAATAGTAGTGGTGGTAAGGTGCGACAACGATGGTGATTAGGGATGGTGTTGGTGGGCCAGTGGAAGTGGTGATGGTGCTGGAACGGTGGTGGTAGTGGTAGTGGTGGGGTGGTGGTGGTAGTGGTGGACGGTGGTAGTAGTGGTTATGGTGGTGGTGGGCCAATGGAAGTGGTGATGGTGGTGGCAACGGCGGCGGTGGTGGTGGTGAGGTGGTGGGTAGCAATCAGTGGTGGGTGGCGATGGTGGTGGTGGTGGCGATGGGGCAGTGAGGGTGGGTTGGGGGTGGAGGTGGGGTAGTGGCGATGGTGGGGGTGGCAGTGGTGGGTTGGCGATGGTGGTGGTAATTGTGATGGTCATGGGGGTGGTAGTGGGGCGGTGGGGCTGGTAAGGGTCATTGTGGCACAATAGTGGTGGTGGTAAGGTGCGACAACGGTGTTGATTAGGGATGGTGTTGGTGGGGCAGTGGAAGTGGTGATGGTGGTGGAACGGTGGTGGTAGTGGTAGTGGTGGTGGTGGTAGTGGTGGACGGTGGTGGTAGTGGTTATGGTGGTGGTGGGCCAATGGAAGTGGTGATGGTGGTGGTAAGATGGTGGCAACGACGACGGTGGTGGTGGTGAGGTGAGGGTATTGTAGGGTAGCGATAGTGATTGTGGTGTGGTGTCGGGGGGTGGTGGTGGTGGTGGGGGAGGGGGGTGATTGTGGTGGTGATTTTGGTGGGGCGGTGTAGCGGCGGGAGTGGTGGTGGTAGAGGTAGTGGTGAAGCGGTTTCAAATTTTTTTTTTTTAAAAGTACTTATAAGAAATAATTCCTATAAATATTTTTAAAAAGTCACTCCAAACACACCTTTAGGAGCCTATTTTTCTTATTAAATTTAAGGGTTAATATTAGTCGTTAGAGTAACTTTAAAGTAAAATTTAAAGCAATCTCAACCGCGAATAACAAAAGTCATTTTATTTATCTTTTGAGATTTGAATTGTATTGTATTTTATTATATAGATTAGTCGAATATAAACAAATTTTTAGGCTCGTTTAGTATTCGAGCCGACCCGAGCTAGGCTCAAGCTATTCGTAAGGGCCCAACCTAATTTGGGGCCCTAGGCAAAAACGTTACATGAAACTCTATAAATATTTATTCAGTAATAATATTAATATTAAATACTTATTAAAATATGTTTATTTACAAATTATTTGTTTTACCTTTTGAGATATAACATACTAATTAAATTTTAAATTTACATTTTACAAATAAAAATTGTATTAATCGAAGTCAAATACGGAGATAAAATATAATGATACATACTATTTGTTTAAGATAAAAGAGAAATATAATTGAAAATTAGTTTTACTAGTAAAATAATTTTTTTTCTAAATGTATATAAAAATAGGAATTTATACAAGTTGAGTAGTCCTAAAATAAATGAGACTTCTATAATATAAAAAAGGTCGACTTCAAAAAGCTTATCTGACAGTCTCAAATAGACTTATCCAATGGCCACCAACATCTCTCTCAAATCCATTCAAATTGAATTTTTTTCTCTTAAATCTATCACTTCTTACTTATGCTGCATTGTGCTTGAAAGCACGGGTTACCCTTACTTGTTAGATATCATAAAGAAAAAGAGCTATTTTTAAATAAAAAAGTTAGCTAGTGCATTATTTCCACTCACTCTATTTATAGTCATCTTGTGCATTATAAACAAAGTTATTAAAAAATGACCTCAAATTTAATTTATAAAAATGTAAAATTATTGTTTGTATCTATTATACGATAGACAATTGATTTTAATAATAAGACTGTAAAATGAGAATATTTATAATATAAATATCGGGTGAAATAACAAAATAAGTTGAACTTTAGGGCCCTAAATTTTTTTGAAAGACGATCTAAAAATTTTACAATAATGCTAGTTGCACTTAATTTGAGGACCAAATACATTAGATAAATAGTGAATTTTGTTTAAAGTTAGCACTCACTATTAATTCAATAATTAAAATATATTGAGTATTTAAATTATATTCTAAAATTTTAATTCTATATCATTGTTTATTTTATTTTGGGGCCCCAAATATTTCTTCCAATTTGGGGACCCTAGGCAATGGCTTAACTGGCCTAAAGGTTGGGTCGGCACTGGCTGTTCGTGACTCAGCTCGTTTTTCCTACTTATGCATAATATACATATAGATTATTACAAATTTAAAGGTTATTTCAGTAAAATAAGTAAAAAAATAACTTATGTCATGTCTTTGTCTATCCATCACAAGTTTGTCATGCTAGATTCATCATCTTCCCTCCAACCCCCTCCCCCTCTTCTTCTTCCATGGTTTTGGTATCCTTGAACTCTAAATCATCTCGGTCTCTCTCTCCTTGCACACCACCATGGCTTCCCTTAATCCAAACCCTCTCATCTATGATCTATAGATCTTTGCCACAAGCTATTAGTATGTACATAGGGGCGGAGGGAGGGTAAAAATTTAGACTCAATGTTCTCTCATATAAACTTAATCTCACAATTTTTTCATTAGTCTTTAGTTATCGATTTATTCCTTATGCGATAACTTATTTACATTACTGAATTAATTTTTCTCTCAATTTAATTCCTATGATATAGATTAATATTTTTGACAGATTATCTAAATTCGAATATACTATATCATATTCTAAAGTTTTAGATTTGGACATAACAAAATTTGATCTAATTGTTATTTAATTCACTTCGATTCAACTAAGCAATGAAATTGAATTAAAATTAAAGTGCAATAAACATATATATTAGATTGCATTTTTTATGAAAATTCATAATAGTTAATGAATTCGAATATGAATCATAAAAATGAAACCAATTGAATAATTAGATTATATTCAAAATAGAGTTTTCAACTTAAATTGTTATTCGGATGAGCCAAAATCTTATTATTGACAAACTCACTTGCAAAGTGATATGTCAAACTTGCATTCTTTATAAAAACTATCCTTATTTTTATACTTTATACAAAATAATTTTATATTAGTTTTTCTTAGCCAAGTCTTATCTTTTTCACGTGTATTTATATGTGAAATCTTGAAATTAAAAAAAAATATGAAGAATTATTGTATCAAAGGTGTTAGATTAGAAAATTCTTAAGATACAATGAATTTTAATGATTGTTGTACGTTCAGTCGTTCTCTTAAACTTAATGGTTGCCTCCACTAGAAAGAGACTCGCGCCCCTATATCTACATACTTGCATATATTAAGTTTGTATGTTTTTCCTGTGATTTAGATGTATTTTATGCTCAAATTTCTATTAAAATTTAGATTTGTTGCTTGGGTATTTGAAATTTATGAATTTGAATTTTTTTTTTAATGACTCATTTTTTTCTCGAGCTCAGCTCGAATTTAATGTGAGTCGAACTTGAACAATATTTTGAGCTTGATAGGTGAGCTCGAGCAAAACTTGAGCAATTCTTGAATAGCAAAAGCCGAGCCTGAGCATAGCCAAAATTCAAAAAGCACGGTTCGATTAACACCGTTATGTATGTGTTTATCTTCCATGAGCTATGTTATTTTCATAAGCCTACGAAGTTTTTGTTACCTTGAGCAAACGATACTACAAGGAAAAAAAAAACAAAACATTTTGTAAGATTTTCCCAGAAAGTAAGGATCTCAAATTCTGAGGGTCTGTTTTGTTAAAAAAAAAAAATAGAAATATATTTTCATGCATGTATTTGGTTAGAATGAAAATTTACGGAAAAGTTTAAAAAATTTTCATTCTATTATTTGAATGAAAGGAAAGTTACAAGAACACTTTTATAATTATCTAAATTACCTTTAACTATATATTAAATAGGTTTAGAGAAGAAAAAATATTTATTATAATTGAAAGTTTAAAAATTTTAAAAAAATGGCTTTAACCATAATTCTGGGACAAGTACCAGCACGAAGGTCTTTCGGCTAAATTATATGATTAATTAAATCCATACCAAGAATTTTTAAAATTAATAACTAATAAAATATTTTAAGAAAAATAAGGATAAAAATGGAAAGTTAGTTATACATCACAATTTTCTTGCATTTTCTTGTGTTTTTTACGAAAAAGAAAAAAAAATGGTTAGTTGTATGAAAATTCAAGCATGAAAGAAAATTATTTTTTCCATCATTTTTCATTTCATGTTAACAAAACACATGAAAATTTTAAAAATTTTATCTTTCTTGCATTTTTTATCATTCTCCCACTAAACAAACGGACCTTTGAATTAAATGTGCTCCACCTATAATGGTTTTCTTGTTTGGGTGGGACTATTCTCATCCACCCAAAAATCTCAAAGCCCGCCCCCATCAAACTTAATTTCATGAAATCCACTTTTTACACTCACCCAATAATGACTAAATCCGCCTCATTAATTTCGAAAATTATTTATTCTCATCTCAGTTTACATCCTTCCTCTCTCCCCAAACCATAGTCCTTCCACAATATTCTTTAGATATACTATTTTACCAACACTTGGATTCAGGGCCAGCCGACGAAAATTGGGGCCCTAGGCAAAAATGGTAATGGGGCCCTGTCAAACTTAGGATAAATATATATAATATATTTTTATTTTAAAAATTATTTTTGATACAAAATTACTAAGTTCTAATATCTATGTTTTCCAATTTATTCTTTCGATGGATAACATAAACAATCTATTCAGTTGTTCTTGTAACATAATTAATCGTGAATAGAATTTTATGAATTTTTATTTAATACGTGAGGAGGGAGGTATGATAATTATGTCGGTGCTTGATTTTTATTTGGTCTGTTTCACTCTAAATTTCCTTTTGGCTCGGATGACAAACAATTCTTTAGATATTTATTTATTTATTTATTTTTATCTTGTTCCTTAGCTAGTTATTGGGTTTTCTAATTTGTAAGGCTAGACCACCCTGGATACTTATTATTGGGCCGTCATTTTTATGAATAGAGGGCCCTCTTTTCACGGACCCTAGGCCGCCATTTCAGTGGCCAAGCCCAAGCCTACTGTTGAACTACTGGCAATATAACTTTTAATTAGTACTATGGCAATCTCATCGAGATCATAATTTGATCAACCTTTTCATGTTACACTGACTTACACCAAAACGAATCAGTAATACGTAGTGTATATGCACATTGAACTCATTATATTAATCAAGCTATGTAAGTCGAAAAGTATCACATTATTAATTAGGATATTATTTTCTGTAAGGAATCTGTAATAGATTATATTAATAATGGCATAATGCTATATAGTTTCCAATGAGCTAAAATAGGATAAACAGTTTACATAAAAGAGATATATCTGAGGGGTACTTACTTGTTGTTCGACTCCAGCCATCCTTAAGTATCTACAAAATCATTATAGACAGTACAAAAAAATGAGTTTTTTTCGTAGATAACATTATTTCGAGAAATAATTTTGTATTTAATGCTATGGGCTTGAGAACTAAATTTTAATTTCGTCAATTTGATCCTCAAAATTTACATATTCGACAATATGTTCCTTGGCATAAATTTTAGTCTAAAAGATAGACAGAGTGAAAATATTAAAGGACATTTTTGTCATTGTGCTTTCAAAATAGGGGACACAAATGAAAAAAAATAAAAGAAGTCTAAATGTGGTCCTTTTTAACTTTTTTTATAAGGAAAAAAAAAAAAAAGAATCCATAAAATATGATTATTAGACATTTTACAAAGAGTTGTAGTATTATTTAGTTTTAATATTTTAGTGGTTTTGAGATCGGATATGATCAGATATAAATTTAGTGATATTGTGTAGTTAGGATCTTACAAATGAATAAATTGATTGAATCCTTAAAGAGATAGCTGAAGATAAGAATAAAGAACCAGAGGAACACAATGAGGATGGGAGAGAGATAATGACTTACAGAGGGGCGATAGAGTGGAGGAAAAGAGAGTGAAAAGAGTGAAATGAATTTGAAAGAGATTGCTCTTTTAAAGCTAGAAATCATTACTTTTAGAATTTTTTTATAAGGCTTTATGTTATATTTTAGGACTTTCTACAAAACTTTATATAGACTTGAAAAAAATATTGTTGCATTTTAGAACTTTCTATAAAACTTTATATAGACTTGAAAAAAATATTGTTACATTTTAGAACTTTCTATAAGATGACTTTCTATAAAACTTTATATAGACTTGAAAAAAATATTGTTACATTTTAGAACTTTCTATAAGGTTTTATATAAAGTTGTAAAAATAGTTACATTTTAATCCCATGAAAGAAACCTAAGGATTGGATTTCGAAGGGTTTCATAAATCCAATCCAATCAAATCCCTATCTTAAAAATCACCCAAACAGTCTTTAAGGGCTTGGATTTTGAGAGATAAATTTAAGTGACTAGTTTATACTCATCTCCTTAATTTCACTCATAGTAGATTTGATCACGTCTCGTGAGCATAGATAATTGCCGAACCACATAAATCTTTTGTGTCGTTGTGTGTCATATTTATTTATTTTTTTTACTTCATTGTCTATTTCAATACTCAAACCGTGGGTCTGTCATAACATCACTTATATTAAAATTACTTCCTGGAGAGTTATATTTGATATCTAAAAACTATTCAGTAACGGTCGGTGTGGATTAAAATAAACCGTGGGTCTTTACAGGTCTGTATTAAAGAAAACCATTGCTTATAGATGATGTTGTCTTTTATTTTTGGGTGGATAGAAATTTCTTTTGTAAAAAATTAAAAAATCTTAAATTTCAATTTGAATTTCATGCATGACCTAAATAAGAATAAGCCTTAATGGCGATGTTCAATTTTTGGTTATCTACTCTATACTTGGTAAGCTTTTTTTTTTTTTTTTAATCTTCAAAGTATTCACGAATTATCAATTTGGTACCCCAACTTTCAATTTTATCAATTACATCCCCCAATAATGAAAATCTATCTTTAATTGGTTCACCACACACCATACTTGATATTGGCACCAGTTTAACGCCATCCCCTGCTTGTAATTCCGACTTGAGCTTTAACAACGAAGATACACACACGCGTAAGGGGTAGAAAATCTTACAAACCGAATAATTTGATCAAGAATAAATGAATAAGAAATGCTGCACCACTCCTCCTGCAAAACTAATAAACTGTCAAAGACCGAGGCGGGTAAGTCGGAGACACCCCGATGCTTAAGTCAGTAGAGATTGACACATTTATTCCATCAAATTTATGTGTATGTGGTCAACTTCTATGTTGTTATGACCATCACCCACATTATTGACAGACTGTATTTTATACAGTGTCATGCAATAAATGTGGTTTTTTGGTGCATAAGTTGCAATTTTTTCATAGAATTATTATTAATGTTTGTACAATATTGGGGCACAAATGACATATGTTGTATGTATGTAATGCGTTACAACCAATTTTAATTTATGTTCATAGAAAAAATTAGATTTTTATTTTTGATTTTATTTCAATAAAAAGTCATAATATAACATGAATTTTTACAATATTTGATATTCTAATATTTGATTGGAGTATTTTTTGTCTAAGTATAACATCAATTTTGGTCAAATGTTATTCTTTACCTTATGAAGGCTTTGCCTTGTTGAGATCAATGGTTTAAGTTCCCCCTCCCCTCCCCTCCCAAAAACAAAATTAATAAAAAAATAAAAAATAAGTATAACATGTTAAACTTGAGGGGTGTAAATATTATATGCCTATAAATTTCAGGGGGTCTGGATGTAATTTACTAATGGATATACTAACAGACATTAATGACAGGGGATTAAGTGTTACATACATACAAACCTCAGAAGATCTATATGTAATATTTCAAATGTCAATGTCTAAGTAATTAAATGATAAATTTCAGGGTTCTGAGTGTAATTTTCCCGACAAAAAATATCACACAAATAAAGACAAGTGAATTTTTATTTTGTTCTGGTCCAAACTATTTACTTTATTTATGTTTATTACGAAAGTACACCGTTGGCATTCCCACCGTTTCTTTCCAGCTGTCCCCTCTCCCTCTCTCTTTCTCACAGTCGTCCGTGCCCAACCATCAACAGCGTCCTCTGTCTGTCTCTCTGTCTCTCTCTCGTCGTCATTGCCCAACCATCAAAAGCGTCCCAATCAAGCTGGTCCCAGTCGGAGATCCTCCGTTACAAGGCCTTAGGTGACTGCCATATTTGAACTTGTGACCTCAAAGTATGACCTTATTGATGGCAGGCCCGGCCCAACAGTATGGTAAAAAAATTATGGGTTTTAGGGCCCAAATTTTTAGAAGGTTTTATAATTTTAGGTACATCACTAGCCCACAAAAAAAATTAAATCCATTAAATTTTAAGTTCTATAAAAAAGCCTAAAAAAATTAAATCCAATCAAAATTTTTATTACAATAATTTGAAATTAAACATTCACTCTCTCTTTGGTAAAAAACAAAAACAAAAATTGAAATCTTTTTCTCGACAATATTAACATATATTTCTTTTGTCTCTCTCTCACATAAAAAATTAAAAATAAATTAATTTTTTTTTAAAAAAATAATACTAAAAATAACACATCAAATTGACTTGAGCCGCCCTGATTGATGGTTTGATAGTGCCTCCGTTTCAAGGCCTTCTCCTTTTTCCTTCCTTGGAAGAATTGACTATCAGACGGGGGTTTTCTAACAGTTTGGTTGCAAATGTTGGTGGTATGGTCTGGTGTTCTTTTTTACTGTTTGATCACATCGCTGCCACATCAAGAAACTTGATTAAATTGTATACCTCCCACTTTATTGAGTTTCTATTGGTTCGTTTTTTGAATTTGAGCCACCAAATGACATAGTCCACCAAAAATTAATAGACTTTGGACACTAAATTAGGAGTTTTTTTTTATTAAATTTTTTCGTTCTATGAGTTTTATTATATTAAAATTCACTGTTTTTGGAATTCGTTACTTATGTTTTTTTTTTCACTATTTTTTGAATTACACTATTTTTGATATATATTTCTCAATTCAAATTTTCAAAATGTTGTAGTTCACAGTTTGTGAAAATTTTGGACAGTGAACTAAAAGTTTCTTTCTATTAAAGTTTATTGTTTGTGAAATTTTTGGACATTGAATTAAGAGCTTTATTCTATTAAATTTCGTTGTTTTTGAAAATTTTGTGAACTAATAGTTTCATTATATTAAACTCACTATTTGTAAAATTTTTGTGAACTGAGAGTTTCATTATATTAAAATTAACTATCTATGTTTTTTTTAAAAAAATTTTGAGTTCACTTGTTTTTCATTATTTTGGGTGGTGGTGGTTGGCAGCAAGGGTGGTGGGTTTTGGGTGGTAATGGTTGGCAGCGATGGTGGCAGTGACAGGTGGGGTGGGCGGCGGGGGTGGTTGTTCACTATGTTTAATTCACTAGATTGAGTTCACTCCTTTTGAAATTCACTGTTTATATTTTTTTAAATATTTTTTGAGTTCACTATTTTTTATATATATTTATCAATTAAAGTTTTTAATATTTTTGTAGTTCATTTTTTTGTGAAAATTTTAGACTGTGAACTAAGAGTTTCATTCTATTAAAATTCACTATTTGTGAAAATTTTGTGAACTAAAAGTTTTAGGCTAGTAAATTCACTATTTTTTAGTTTATTGTTTTTGAGTGTGTGTGAGAGGACAAAAGATAGAGGAGAGAAAGAAATTTAAGAACAGTGATAATGGTGGTGAGCGGTGGTAATGGCGGTGGGTCGCGGTGATGGTGGTGGATGACGGTGGTAGTTGTTTATGTTTTTTCAATATCTGTTTTTGAAATATGTTTCTCAATTCAAAAGAAACATCTTAATTAAGTTAAAATCTAATCAATTTCATTAATGAAGCAAAATTTATTTGTGTTCACTACGTATAGTTCACCATCGTTGATTTCAAAGTGACCTAAGAGTTTCATTATATTAAATTTCACTGTTTGTGGGAATTCTGTTAATTAGAAATTTCATTATATTAAAATTCTCCGTTTTGGAGCACATTACTTATTAATTTTTTCAATATTTTTTAAGTTTATTGTTTTTGAGTTCTCTCCAATCATGCCTTTCACGTTTCTTCTAATTTGGGCAAGTTGAATGGCGAAGTGATTAATTCGATCGTGACTTTGTTCAGTTTGTTTTGTTTTTTTGGTAGCCTACTAATATTTGAGGTTGCAAGCATCATGAATTTTTAGAAACAAGCTTGCAATGCTTTATGGAGAATAATTTGTTTTTGGAAAAAAGAGAAGAAAAGAAAAAGAAAGATAGTCTTCTGCTTTTGCATTACACATTTGTCTTCTTTTTTGTAGTAAAATTAAGTCGTATGAGTTCTTTCAGTGTCAAGGTTGTTTCTTTGATCAAAGAAAGAATTTATATTATGTTGTTGATTGTAATTCACCGTTTGTAAAAATTTTGGATAGTGAAATAGGAGTTTCATTTTTTTAAAGTTCACTGCTTGTAAATATTTTGTGACTAAGAGTTTTATTTTATTAAATTTACTATTTTTTGAGTTCACTGTTTATGTTGTTTTCAATATTTTTTGAGTTCTCTATTTTCTATATATATTTCTTAATTCAAATTTTTAATATTTTTATTTAACTTATATTCAATTCATATGTACTATATGACTGTTCAAAAAAACTGTGTAGAAAGAGAGAGATATAAAAAAAGAAGGAAAGTTTTTAAATAACTTCTTTTATTAATGATATTTTTGCCAATGATTGATTTTATGAATTTTTGACCTTAAAAGTGTTGAGACTAAACCTAAAGCCAAAAAAATCCTCGAGTGTATACCTCTGCCCAAATCTCTCTTAATTTATGAAGCACGGATACGGATACGGCGATACGGGATACGGCGATACAGATACGGCGATACGGCAAAACTTAAAAAAATAGGATACGGATACGGCTAGGATACGTCCATAAAATATATATTTTTTTAAAATTTATTATTATATTTAATGTAATAATTATGATTTATAAAGTGAATCACACATCTACCAAAGATATATAATAATAACTAACCATTCTATCATTTATAAATCATACATATTTGCAAATAAGGGCTCAAACATATTTGCTCTTGTGCCCCTATATTTTTTAAAAAATTCAAGTAATACCCCGCCGTATCCGAAAAGTATTGGAGGCGTATCCGGCCGTATCCAAAAATCAAATTTATTTTTTTAATTTTCGGATACGTCTCAGCCGTATCTGATACGTATCCGGCCGTATCGGAGGCGTATCGGTATCCAAAACGTATCCGATACCGATACTTTGACCATTTCGAAGTATCCGTGCTTCATAGCTCTTAATATAAATGCGTCAAACTAACGTTCTTTATAACTCCAAATAGCGTGCATAAATTAAAAACGTCAGTTCAACTAACGTTTTTAACTCAAAAACGTCATTTGAACTAAGATCTTTAAAACTACCTAAGATTGAGAATTATTTTCAAACCTACCCGATTTTGATATAACTTTCCAAAATCAGCCGGTTTTGGGTAAAAGCTCATACATACATACTAATTATCATGAAATCCTGTAATTAAATTCTAGAGGTGGAAAGGTTACCACCTAGTAGCATCAATACTCGAGAAATACAGCACATTTGAGGAGTAAAATCTCAAGATTCACCGAGAAACAAAATCCCACAACCAATTTAGCGGCACAAACCATTAAAGCAGTTCCCATGAAGCATCAAGTTGTTCTTCATCGCCTATTTCTTTGTTCACCTGGAACCTGATTGCATTCATCTCATTAATATCATCCCCCTCAACATTTAGCAGCAAAATGCAAGTGACATACAATTAACATGGTCATAGATCTTAAGGTTGTAACTCGATCATGAGCGAATTACAAAATGAAGGTTTTTACAATCTACATTACCCTAACAGTTACTTATTGAATCTCCATCTCTATAAGCATACTCTCATCATCGCATTTCCCATAACCTGTAAATAACATAAGACTAAGTCAATTACTTGCTCGTCTTAAAATATGTTAATGAACCATATGAAACACTATATATGTGGGGGACAAAAGTATCTGTATTTGGCGAGGGTCATAAAGGCTACATACTAATCATCATATTCAAGGACAAGGAAACATATTCTATCGTCCCTGTATTGCATGGGGCATAAAGGCTATCCATTAAGGTGAATTGAATAGTGTTGAACTATTGTCCTCCTAGGGCAACTCCACCTGCTCTGGGAAGTTAATCTGTGGATTGTTGGCGAAAACTGGGGATTCTCTTAAGTCATTGAGACCAG